>CM067170.1:125293163-125298163 GCA_034093135.1 Erigeron breviscapus | reverse complement strand
CTCAAGTCTCAAGTCTCAAGTCTCAAAGTCTCAAGTCTCAAGTCTCAAGTCTCAAAGTCTCAAGTCCAAGTCTCAAGTCTCAAGTCACAAGTCTCAAGTCTCAAAGTCCAAGTCTCAAGTCACAAGTCTCAAGTCTCAAGTCACAAAGTCTGGTCTTACGGTACCTGCCTTAGTCCAAGTCTCCCAAGCATTCAATAAGTACGTCCAAATAAGCACAACCATCAAGCATATAATCACACACATACAAACAAGAACAAGCACGTCACATAGCATCAGTAACTCTATAGGCACAGGCTCAATATTGAACATAAACAGAATTCAACAAAACTGTTTGAAAAATAAGTATACTTTTCACCCCAAAACTGATAAATGAGGGGCTACGAAACTCACCTGAAAGCAGCACAAGTATAAGTACCCTAAGTCAACGAACAAGAACAGGAACAGTCAGTACACCTGAAACACGCTCAATATCTGTCCAAAAGTCCTACACTGTCCACAAGTCACCCACTAAGTACTTACTTAATTATACACGTCTATGTCCTATACTAGTGTCTTAAGAAATGCCATTATGTCTTGTGTAATACCGTATTATAAATATATCATAACTTTGTGATACTTGTAAAGACTTGAAATGTCGATTTAAAGTTTAGTCTTTGACCACTGAAACAAGACTTATACATATATATGTATATAGTTATATATATATATATATCAGAGAGTTTAACTTTTATAAAGTTTAAGTTCCAGAGAATTTAGACTTTCAGGGAAATTAATTAACTTCAGAGAATTTAAATAGAGAGTTTAATTCAGAGAGTTTATAAGTTCTTCGAAACTTAAATAAGACACATAGTTTATATATTTCAGAGAATTTAATTTTTAGAGAACTTAATAACTTTAGGCACCGAATTTAATTTGAAAGTTCACAGAACATAGGCACCGAATTTAATGAAAGTTTCCACAGAATTTACATTACAAGGAAACACCGAATTTGAATTTGCAGAACTTAAAAGGACCGAACTAATTCTCCAGAACATAAGGCACCGAATTTAAATGTGAAACACAGAAACAAAGAACCGAATTTGGCTGGGACCGAATTTAATTTGAAAGTTCACAGAACATAGGCACCGAATTTATGAAGCTTAGAAAGGACCGAACAATTTATCCAGAACATAAGGCACCGAATTTAAATGTGAAACACAGAAACAAAGAACCGAATTTGGCTGGGACCGAATTTAATTTGAAAGTTAAAAGGACCGAACTAATTCTCCAGAACATAAGGCACCGAATTTAAATGTGAAACACAGAAACAAAGAACCGAATTTGGCTGGGACCGAATTTAATTTGAAAGTTCACAGAACATAGGCACCGAATTTTACACAGGAAGTTTCACAGAAGTTGTTGCCACCAAATTTGACAAAAATTTTCCACAGAGTTTATAACTTCGGTGGTTAGAACCGAACTTAATTTGGTACAGAACTTAACATTACACCGAGTTTAACCAAGAAAATTTCCAGAGAGTTTGACCAGTCTAGGAACCCTAATTCGAAAGCAAACAAGAAGAATAAAAATGATGATTGACTACTTTGAACAATTTCCAACCCCAATAATAAGTAAAAATCGGATAGATCTTAGACAAGAACAACCATTTGAGTGTTTTCCCTTAACAATAAACAGTTTTATACATATATATACACACACATATATATAAACAATATATATCTATAATCGATTTGCTTGAAAAATAGACATTTATATGTTTAGATCTAATGCTTTCTTACCAAGACTTGAGGAAATAAGGATGGATTGATTTGATGATGATGATGATGGTTGAAGTTTTTGAAGAAAAAGGGAGAGGAATGTCATGGCCAGGAGAAAGAAAAAGAAAAAGAAGTAGAGAGTTTAATTTTTGGAGAATTTAAGGGTTTTTATTGTCCCTCCAAGCTTTGACCCAATTTTGACTTCCTTTGACCTTTAAGAAAACTCATTTGACCCGACAATTAAAGAAAACCCGAGACTCGTTAATTTACTTTGACAACATAATTATTTGTAACTTTTAAATAGCTTTCAAACGATTATAAACACAATCATGTTTGATAATTAAATCTTTAATTATTTTAATTTTAAGTATTTCATTTAATTTGGCATTTCCAGAAGACAACTAGTATTCGTCCAGAAATAAACAGAAGACCAGTGAGTGACTTACTTGTATAGGAAATCTGGAAGTCACCAGATTTCAGCTCACTGGACTTCACTCTAGTCCAGATCATTCCACTAAAGACATTCTCACTGCAGTCAAAGACTGAAGTCTAAATAAAGAAGACTGACAAAATGGCGGAGCCTACTAGAAGTCTTACCAGATCTACGACTGGAGCTTTATCAGTATTCTAGACCTTACAAGTCCGAGCACTGATTACGAGGTATTGACTTTCTGTTTTACACGCTTTTATCTGGACAATCCACTTGTCCACTTGATAATTGTACACGCGCGTGTAAAGACAATTGGTTGTGTAAAGGTATGACAAGTCACATCAACATGACTTTATCCTTTACACTTACCAATGCATTTAAGGAATTAAATGTGTTTCCTTAAATGCATGCAATCATTTGTACGACACAATAAATTCACTGGTGAATTTATTTGCCTATAAATACAAAGTCATTTCTCTCGTTAAAATCATTTTTTAACGAGACATTTTTACCAAACCACTGGTAATTAATGTTCAAAGCTCTTCGGCAGGTGAAGTGATGGTTGCAAATGGTGCAGTCATCACTGATGCACTCCCAGTGAATACGATTCGACACGAGGTTTCGACTGAGTGTCCACCTGGCAATACTACTTTGGTTGAGCCAACACCTGGTGAGCTAGATCTGAATCAGGACATAGCTGATCAAGCTGGGGGTTTACTCCAATTTGGGACGAAGCTGAGTCACCCATGTCAGATGTCAATTTTGACACTGATATGAACTTCTTTGGTGATGACTTGACTATGGAAGAGGAACATTCTTCAGTTCCTGCCCCCAGTCAAGTTGTCACACCTTCTTCAGATTTACCACCCCCACCACCAGAATCATCTCATACACCTCCTCCACCACCTTCCTCAATACCTTCAAATATTTCGTATTTTCAACCACCACCAGAAACACAAATAGAGACGAGACTTAACATTCAAAATTTTCCAGTCTCCAGTGCTTTTGACTCTACTGTTATTTCATCTGAAAGAGTTGAAGCACCAGTATCTCAGGTGACCAGAAATGTTACTGGTCCTCCTCCAGGTGGTCTCTCCACTTCTTCTTCAGCTGAGGTCCAAGACCTTTTAAATAAGGTGGCAGACCTGGAGAGATCACTATAGTCATCTTCTCAAGTTATCTCTGACTTCAAATCATTACTTTCTAGCAATCTTCAGTCTGAGATGAACATTTTTGCAGGTAATGAGAAGATGGTCTTTGAGAAGTTGGATGAACTGGTACTGGCCACAAACAGAAATCCTGAAGCAATAAAAGTGGCAGTCCAAGACTTGGAGGAAAAGCTGGTTACTTCTGTTTAGACTGCAGTTAAAGTAGAAACTGTTCAACCTATTGCAGATCTGAAAGAAGAAATTAAGAATTTGACCAGATCAGTGACAGATCTGGAGAAAAGGCCAACCCTAGACCAGAGTATCGTCATCAGTGAAATAAGTGATGAATGCGCAACGAAGTTCAAAATCATAATGTTGAAAGAACTTACTGATGAGGTCTCTGCAACTGTACTGAGAAATCTTCAAGATGGGTTGTTGCCTCAGGTGGAAAGGATGATTGAAACTGAGATGTCAAAGAACTTGCCAAATGAAGTTGATGTTGTTAAAAATGAAGTTCTGGCACTCAGGAAAACTATTAACATTACTACTCCAGTAGCAGGTCGCACATTTGGGTCTGCTGACCGTCATATGCTCGAACAGGGACTTATGTGATAAAGATTTTTTATGTTGGGCTGTATCTTCCAAAGCCCACATTTTTGATAGCCCAATTCGGTCCTTTATTCAAGCCCATTAAACATATGAGACAACATTAGTCAATTTATCAACCTTCTGTTTGTTAAAGATTCAATTAGAAAAAATAATTAACTTTTCTTTTTTTGTCAATTTTATATCTATCTATAATTCTATAATATATATCTATCTATCATTCTATAATATATATCTATCTATCCATATCTATAATCCTTTATAAAGCAAACTGGATTCCCCTATTTTAGGAAATTCAGCATTTTTTTTATACCCAAAATACCATTAAACAACCCTTATATCTTTACGCATCTACCTTTTTTTTATATTAATAATCATACCTCTATCGCTAGTGCCACTACAGACGTTAATGCTGCCACCCGTCACCACCGCCACCAACCGTCGTCGTTACCACCGTCGCATTGCAGGGGTACTACTCCAGTACATATAGAGAAAAGTAAATATGTAAAGCTTATGTATCTAAAAGCCACATATTCTCATTTCTCGTATATCTATATCTATATGATAGAGATCAAAAGAAAATGTACCTTAAGGAGAACAGGGAAAGAAAATCCGTTTTTGATTTTTTTTAGTCTGATTTTATGATTTTTTTTCTTCATTTTTTTCATTCTTTCTTTAATTCGCCTACAACTCTAAGGCGGAGCCATGATGGCTAAAGGCGGAGCCCGTTAGGTAGATCACCTCATCACTGATCACACTCTATGCCCTATCACTTCCACTAGCTACCCCTTATTAATATCCTTAAGGGCGAAGCTCATACCGTACCCTTATATGTATAGCTCACTAACTCGGATTAGAATTTTATAAAGCAAACTTGATTCCCCTATTTTAGGGGCTGCCGCCCCTTGGACCCCGCTCCCAGGGGCGCTGCCCCCGGACCCCCGTACCTTAGGGGCTTCGCCCCTAAGGTCATAATAAATTCAAATAGGCGTGCACTCCGCACCTCCAATCCTATATGATGTATTATTATGACATTACCGATCAAACAAGTTTATCCAC
>CM067170.1:125229547-125292163 GCA_034093135.1 Erigeron breviscapus | reverse complement strand
GTGAGGTGGTCAAGAGAAGGAATGATCATGCCTCTGGTAGTAGATTTGGAAACGGTGGGAATGGCAAAAGGTATAAAGCTGCCAGAAACTTTGCAGTAGTCCCACAAGACATCAAGAGGTACCCCGGCGCAGACACAAGATGATATGCGCACTCGTCACATGGGGAATTGTCCTACTTGCTACCGTTGTAAGAAGATAGGACATCAGGCAAAGTCCTGTAGAGAGAAAGTACCAAATCAATGCTATGAGTGTGGAAGCGAGAACCATATGTGACTCGCGTGTCCACGACTAAATCAAACCCCGAACAACAATGCTATAGTTCCAGTAAGGAACAATGCGGGGAACAATCAAGCTGGAAACCAGGGGAGAAATCAAGGAGGTCAGGGTAGAGGCCGAGTATTTGCTTTGGATGCTGCTGATGCACGACGTGATCCTAATGTTGTGATAGGTACATTCATACTCAATAATCATTATGTATTTGTGTTATTCGACTCTGGTGCTGATAAAAGTTTCATATCCTTAGAATTTAAGTCTCGATTGGTATAGTAGCTATCCCTATGAAAGACACTTATATTGTCGAATATGCAAACGGTCAAAAGTATATTGCTAGAGATCATTTGGTAGATTGCAGTTTGGTATTGGCCGGTAAGACTTTTAAAATTGACCTAATTCTTGTAGAGCTCAGTAGTTTTGATGTGATTGTTGGTATGGATTGGTTATCTAGGGTTAGAGCTGAAATAAGTTGTTACGAAAAGATTGTTAGAATACCCCTACCGAAAGGCGAAACCCTAATAGTGCAAGGAGACAAGTCAGGAAAGAAGTTGATTTTGGTGTCAGCGATAAAAGCAAATAAGTATTTACAAAAAGAACACCCTGCTTTTTTAGCGTTAGTGGTAGAAAGGAAACCAAAGGGTAGAGACATGAAAGATATTCCAGTAGTTGGAGATTTTCCGGAGGTGTTTCCTGAAGATTTGACAGGGACTTCCACCTCACAGACCAGTAGAGTTTGGAATAGATTTGATCCCTGGAGCTGCACCCGTGGCCAAGGCACCCTATCGCCTTGCGCCGTCAGAAATGCAAGAATTGTCCGAACAACTTCAAGAGTTGTTAGCTAAAGGATTAATACGTCCAAGTTCATCACCGTGGGGAGCTCCTATTCTATTTGTTAAGAAGAAAGACGGCTCTATGCGCATGTGTATTGATTACAGAGAACTGAACAAGTTGACTGTCAAGAATAGGTACCCTTTACCTCGTATTGATGACTTGTTTGACCAATTGGAAGGTGCATCACACTTTTCCAAGATTGATCTCAGATCTGGGTATCATCAACTCAGAGTCAGAGAGACAGACATTCCTAAAACAGCCTTTAGAACTCGTTATGGGCATTATGAGTTTTTGGTTATGCCGTTTGGTTTAACCAATGCACCTGCTGTGTTTATGGATTTAATGAATTCAGTGTGTCGACCGTACCTTGACAAGTTTGTCATTGTATTCATTGATGACATACTGATTTACTCGAGAAGCAAAGATGAACATGAAGGTCATCTGAGAACCATTCTACAACTACTCAAGGAGCAAAAGTTGTACGCCAAATTTTCGAAATGTGAATTCTGGATTAGGGAAGTATACTTCTTAGGTCATGTAGTGAATATGGATGGAATTCACGTAGATCCATCTAAGATCGAAGCAATAAAGAAGTGGGAAGCCCCTAAGACTCCAACAGAAATCCGCCAATTTCTTGGATTGGCTGGATATTATAGGAGGTTTATCGAGAACTTCTCAAAGGTTGCTCCACCTTTGACGTTGTTGACTCAAAATACCAAGGAATTTATTTGGCAGGATGCCCAAGAGAAGGCATTCCAGACGTTGAAAGATAAGCTATGTAATGCTCCTATTTTAGCATTACCAAATGGAATTGAAAACTTCGTGGTATACTATGACGCATCACATCAGGGTATGGGACGTGTGCTCATGCAAGAAGGTAAGGTCATTGCTTACGCTTCAAGATAGCTCAAAATCCACGAGAAGAATTATACAACCCACGATCTCGAACTCGGTGCAGTTGTTTTTGCCTTAAAAATTTGGAGGCATTATTTGTATGGTACCAAGTGTACGATATTCACGGATCACAAGAGTCTTCAGCATATCTTCGATCAGAAAATGTTAAATATGCGACAAAGACGGTGGGTAGAATTACTCAGTGATTATGATTGTGAACTCAAATATCATCCCGGTAAAGCAAATTTGGTTGCTGACGCACTGAGTAGAAAGGATATAATTTCACTATCTGTAATAATAAGAGCAACTTCTTATCTTGGCTCATCATTAAGGGATAGAGTGTTGGATGATCAGAACGAAGCCCTACAGCCAGGGCGTATCGAGAAAGAAGCATTTTGGAATGTTGAACGTTTGTTTGAATTGGATGGCGATGGGATCCGACATGTCAAGGACAGAGTATGGATTCCCAAGTATAATGGACTTAGAGAACTCTTGATGAATGAGAGTCATCGATCTAAGTACTCAATCTATCCTGGTGCTGATAAGATGTATCATGGATTAAAGGATTTTTATTGGTGGCCTGGTATGAAAAGAGATATCGCCACGTATGTTTCAAAGTGTTTAAATTGTTTGATGGTTAAGGCGGAGCACCAAAAGCCTTTTGGGCTGCTCCAGCAACCCCAAATTCCTGATCGAAAATGGGAACAGATTACTATGGACTTCATTACGAAGTTACCTCAAACCTTGAAAGGTTACGATACTATTTGGGTCATTGTTGACCGATTGACGAAGTCTGCACACTTCATTCCAATACGGGAGAATTGGAAAATAAAGAAATTGTCTCAAGTATATATTGAGAAGATTGTGTCACTTCTTGGTGTTCCTGTGTCTATTATCTCTGATCGTGATGGTCGTTTCACCTCACAAGCATGGAGATATTTTCAAGACGCTTTAGGCACTCAGTTGAATTTGAGTACGGCTTACCATCCACAATCAGACGGGCAAAGTGAGCGTACCATTCAGACTTTAGAGGACATGCTTCGGGCAAGTGTTATTGATTTCAAAGGTAGTTGGAATACCTTTTTGCCGTTAGCTGAATTTTCGTATAATAATAGCTATCACACAAGCATTAAATGTGCGCCTTTTGAGGCTTTGTATGGACGAAAATGTAGATCGCCTGTTTGTTGGCTTGATGCTGGTGAGCGTCGTTTGTACAAGTATGGACTGGTTCAGAAGACTACTGACCAGATTGTTGAAATTAGGGCACGACTAAAGGCGGCTCGGGATCGCCAAAAGAGCTATGCAGATCGTAGAAGGAAACCACTTGAGTTTAAAGGGGGAGATAAAGTTATGTTGAAAGTTTCACCTTGGAAAGGCACTGCACGTTTTGGTGTGAGAGGAAAACTTAGTCCTCGTTATATCGGACCATTTGAAATTGTTCAAAGGATTGGTTCCGTAGCTTATAAGCTCAATTTACCCCAAGAGCTAGAACATGTTCATCACACATTTCATGTATCGAATCTTAAGAAATGTCTGACTGATGAAACATTGGTTGTACCTGTGGAAGAATTTCAAGTGAATGACTCTCTTCAATTCGTTAAGGAACCTGTTGAAATTTTAGATCAACACCTCAAGCAAACTAGACGAAGTCGCATC
Source organism: Erigeron breviscapus (assembly GCA_034093135.1). Classification (NCBI taxonomy): domain Eukaryota; kingdom Viridiplantae; phylum Streptophyta; class Magnoliopsida; order Asterales; family Asteraceae; genus Erigeron; species Erigeron breviscapus. The sequence continues at coordinate 125,288,509 of CM067170.1, read as the reverse complement.
AAGTTGGTTAAAGTTCGATGGAATTCGAAACACGGACCCGGTGTTACTTGGGAATGTGAGGATTATATGAAGGATAAGTATCCTCATCTTTTTACTGGGCAAGACTTGATTTCGGGACGAAATCCTTAGAAGTCAGGGATGCTGTGACAACTCGTAATTTATTAACAACAGGTTAGTCCTAATCTCGATCATTATTATAATTTCGTCTAATTTAGAGAATTATAGACGTGGAAATTATTAGATAATTGAACATTTGATATAGTTCAATTAGAAGTATCATGATGACGTAGACTATTAGCTATTTAGACGAATGTCGAGTCTTAAAATAACTTAAAATAAAGATTTAAATGTTATGTATTGAACACAGCAATTAGACTGTCTAAACTTAATGTTTCTAAAGTTTAGTTTAACGAAGTTTTATTGGTTTGTCTTAACTAAAATGAGACGAGGGAAAATACCTTTACTTTACATTTTAACCTTTTGGTCAAACGGTATTTAATCGTAAGCATTTTACTAAATTAGGGGTATTAAAAATATCCAAAAAGGAGCCACATGAGTTGATTTGTGTTTGAGAGGAGGGAAATTAACCAACAACCCCCCCCCCCCTCTCTTTCTCCTCCTGATCGATCACCACACATACACAACACACACTACACCAAAAATCTCACAATCTCTCTAATCTCCTCATCTTCAAAAATTTGATTTCTATAAAGGAAAGATTTAAGGACTTCAAAGCTAAAATCATTTGAGTATTATCATCATTAACATCATCTTCATCTCTTTTCCTCAAATTCTTCAAGAACCAAAAATTGTATGTAATCTCTTTTAAATTAAACTTTGATTTTGATTGATTCAATGAATGGGTTTGTTATAGTTTGGTTAATTAGATTGTTAGACTATGAATATGAAATGGATTTTGGTTTAGTTGCATAAATGAAACTTAATTTGAATTAGGTTTAGATTTTGGAAATCAAAAGAGTTGGATTTATGAAATGGTTAGTAAAATGAGTTGTTTTCAGGTCTTTGAACATGTTAACACTTATTGGAATTGAATGGATTTGATTTGGAGTCGATTTGGTTTGGAAATCTTGGTCAAAAACTGCATTTTGTGCGCCCAGGTCTGCAATTCGCGCCGCGACCCTCCAGGTCTCGCGCCGGAAGTGTTGCAGGAAGGTGTTCGTGCCGCGACCCTTCAGGATTCGCGACGCGAATCAATTGATTTTGGCCTTCACGCCGTGAATGGTCATCCTCGCGCCGCGATTGGTTGGTCTGGTTGGAAAATTTGAATAACGTTATATTGAACGTTTGAACTTGGTGAATATCGAATGATACTTTAGGTTACATTATAATGACTATGTCATTGATATTACCAACTAAAGATAACTAAAAACAAAGTTTATCACACATTTTCGGTTAAGGCATTCTAGGGTCTATAGCTAAGTAGTTCTACATAGGATACTTGTCGTGTGAGCTTTGATCCTCACTATTGGTAATCATATCATAGGTTTTGGATAACGTGGAGAATTGACTGTTGATCTTCTCGAGCTACATTGTACCTTTTAGCACTTAGAACGCTAAGGTGAGTTTATGGCGCCCTTTTTCCTTTTACTTTGGGCCTGAAAAGCATGTACTGTTGTATACACGATTTGTTAAATAAATGATTGTTTGTTTGTATGCCATGTGATTTGGCTGCTTAGATCATTTGACTTAAATTTGCCATGTTAGCGGCTGTCGAAAATGTGTATACGTGTTTATGAAATGTTTGAATGAAATGAATTGAATGGCCGTGTGATGGCTGGTTAAATTGTTCTTTGTGTTTGACGAACTAAAATGTTTCCCTATTGATTGAATTGTCGGATCTAGATATACCGACTGTCTTGGTTATGGTCCGCACCCCATTGTCGAAGGGAAATCCTGTGCGAGGCACTGTCTTGGTTATGGTCCGCACCCCATTGTCGAAGGGAAATCCTGTGCGAGGCATATGCTGTCATCAGATCTAGATATACTGATTGACGTGATATAAGAGTTGTCAGATCTAGATATACTGACAGTCTTGTATTAAAGGTCGGATTTAGATATACCGGCTGTTGTGTTATAAAAGTGTTGTCAGATTTTGATATACTGACTGTCTGGTCTTTTATAACTATTATGTCATTGTGTTGTATCAATGACGATTAAACATTTGGTCAAACACATTGTAAACTCACCAACTATTTCGATAGTTGATCCTCTTAAATTTCATGCTTTTTCAGGGAACCAAGAGTAAGTATTGGAAGCGTTAATGGCATTTTAGAAGCCACCTTTTGAACATTTGGTCGTACAATTAGCGTCAGACATCTGAGGACTATCGTATTATTAGTTCTAATTGTACTAGTTTATCCAAATGTTATTATTGTATTAGTGGGCCCAGTTCCAATTGAGGATAGTTTGTATCCGTGTGTTGGGGTCCACATCTGAACGATTATACTTGTAATAAACTTGTATTTGGCATTAATGGATGTAATAACTATTTACCTTCTGATTAGTACGCAATTATTTGTTAACCCTGTATTTTCGCTATAACGGGGTGTGATAGCAAGCCTCTGAGCAGGCAAAGTATCTAGCATGGTCCTCAAGTGATCAGGAACTAGCATATCTAGACTCATTCGGCAAAGCTGTGGATCAGGCAACTCATTCTGAAGAGGAATCCCTAAAAATTACAAAGAGTTTCAATCAGTAACATGAAAGGGAAACAGCGATATACGCTCAATCTACAGCCACTCACCAGTTATGGTAGCTCCAGTTGTGGTAGCTCCAGTTTCTTCAACTGGCTCTTTCCCAGGCCTACGTCCGGGATCAGAAGTCCCAGCTAAATGAAGAAAAAGCATACAAATAAGATTTGTGCGGACACAAATAACAGAGTCAGGGACAGACACGTTCCTTGATCAGCATCAGGAACCGGAGCAGTAGTAGTGGCAACTTCATCTCTTACTGGAGAAGAATCAAGGACAATGACAGAAGGACCTGTAGCCATAGGATCCGTTGCACCAGATGGACCACCTATTACCCTCTGCCTCTTCGGAGGAGGCCCAGAAACATCAACACCAGCAAAAAGGGGATCTTCCCCATCATCAGAAGGAGACAAAGGCCTTCTACCAACAACCATGCCTCGGGGATTCATGGTCACAGCCTCTCTGAGCGTTAACTCTGCAAACACAACATAAAGAAATAAGATGAAAGTAAAAAAGAAATTGGCAGAAAAGGTAACAAGAAGAATGGTACCTTCACAACACCATATCAAAACTGGCTCATCAGAAGAACCCTCCCATGACATCGTAACGCCACAAAGATAGAGAATGACAGAGGGATAAGTGACCAACTCAAATGGAGACCGATCCACCTGACGGACCAATGCATTATCAAGAGTAACCCAGTCATGCGCATTGTCCTTAAAAGATATCCCCGATACCAACCTACTCGTATCCAACAAACCCCTAAACATCGGATGAACATACTCCTCACTGAAAAACAAAAACCCCGGTCTCCAGTTCAACATATCAGAATCTCCTATATCAAAAAATAACCTACCAGGCATCTCTTCCACTATAACCCAACCATCACGAACACCAAACTTGAAAAAATATCAAAAAACACTTATCCTGGGCTCTATCTCATATGCACGACAGACGACGATAAACGACATTATCATGGTAATCGCTAAAGGATGCACCACAGATAAATACAGATTGTGGTAATCGAGTAACCCTAATGACCAAGGGGACAAAGGAAACCTAAGATTGCCACCGGAGAAAGGAGCGGTATACATACCTATAAATCCAGTAGGCGCATCAAGAATTGATTCCGATGGTCCCGGAACCCTAATTTCAGGATCACTAGGGCGGCAGAAGCACTGACGAAACCACGCGACATTGTCCTCAGCCATTTCAGAATACGTAGTACTAATAACGCGAAAATGATTGCGATCCATAGTATGGAGATGATTGAACGGGGGGAGTGAATATTTTTGATGAAGAAAAGGGAGTAAGGAAGGGAGAACGAAAGCGAAGAAGAAGAAAAGAAAATCTTCGGAGCCGTCAAACTTAAATAGGAGACAAAACGGATGGTTTGAAAAACCGGCGCATAACCTACCCAAACAGTCGATTGGTTTTCTCCTTGGGATAAGCACGCTCAAATTAAACTCTTGATGGGATATATACGCTGAATGGTAAAATGGCAATTTTACCTTTAAAAAGAGTTCCGGCGAAGATACGGAGCACCCAAAGCCAAAGCTCTTTCGAGCTCCGGTTACACAGGTATGCTCTTAATTATTTTTATTAGATTATTTTTGAAGTCTAATGCGATACTCTACAGATAGACTCTCCCATCAGACTGGGGGCTTGATGATATACCGTATACGGAGCTTTACCTCCGTATAAAAGACTGGATACGAAGGACCCTTCTTAAGCAGCGAAGGTACTAATACATTGTACCAAGCAGACTAATCCGTAGCCGAAGCTATGATCTATACCTCCGTAATTCTGGAAGCTCTTAAAGATAAATCATAATGAACGGATACACGTGAATCCTTTTCATGCTTATCCGATCTCCCAGAAAGGGAATGAAATCAAACACTCCTAGAAATTAGGAGACGGTCTAAGAGTCCTAGATATATCTTCCATACTTAGAAGATATCACAAAAGGAGGAAGGGATTTACCCTAAAAACTCTATCTTCCTCTCCAAGACTTTACCCTCTATATAAATAGAAGAGATGCCATATGGCACATATCATATCTCACACATCACTTATACATAAATACAAAACCGACCTTAAAGGGCTCGGTGACAAACCTTAAATCACCAAATCCCTAAGCCCGATAAATCGACTAGAGCTAATAAGATATAGGCGTAAAGCGGCTTACGGCCCTCTGATCGGAAGGGAATCGCCAACAAAACAACCAAAACTCCTCTCACACCTTCAGTTGTGCCATAGTGCGATTATTTGATCAAACAAATTGGCGCCATCCGTGGGACCTTTGCTCTCAAGTTCGAACTCAGCCACGATCGAAAAAAGCATTATGTCAAACCTCGATCCCCTTTCAGGGCAACACGGCCAAATATCGCCTGTAGTCAAGATAAAGATAATGATGGGACAACATTAGTTACTTAGGCAAAATGAATCTAACGAGAATCTGAGCCATGATTAAGTTTCCAACAGTCTAGCAAGTAGGTAGGATAATATTCGGTCGTGTCATGAGATCTGAGATGCCAAACAAGTATTTTAATTTAATTACCGTTATTTGTTTTTTCAAACTAATTTCAGACTAAGCCTCTCGCTGAACAAATGGTTGCGGCTTCTATTTACTTTTCAGTATTTTAATTAGTTTAATAGGAAATTGTGACAACCCCCAACCGCTAGAATTACACATATTACTAGATTAGGTAAAGCAACGCGTCCCTGCGAACGATCCTGTACTTATTACTTAACTATACTACATCTGATCGGGTCCCTTGTCCATTAAGGTGTGTGTGTTTTGAGATAATTACTTGTACAACTTTTATAAACTTAAACACTAAAAAAAACTCATACCACATCAAGTGTTTTGGCGCCGCTGCCGGGGACGCGACACATTCTTAGTTTAGTAGTATAACTGGATCCTACTTTGTGTTTCGGCACGAAGTAGTTACTTTTCAGTTTCTAGGTTAAGTCATTTTAGGGTTTAGTAGTCAAATTAGGTTTAGGTCAAAATTAGGGTTTAGTAGTATTTTCATTTTCTTAAATTTTCAAAAATCCAAAATATTTTTATTTTATCGTTTTTAGTTATTAAGTTTAGATTGTTTGCATTTAGGTTTATTTTATTTTGTTCTTGAAGTTACTAATCGTTTTCGTGCTTTATGGTTGTTTTCGTTCTTGTTTTTCTTTTTCTTTCATTTTCGTTTAGTGTGTTTCAGATAAGATAGGTACTATGCATTGGAAAGGACTCGAGGAATCTTCCTCGAGAATGGGAGAAGACGTTAAGGAGGAGAAAAGCGAATACGTAAGCTGCTTAGGAGGTCCCAGCGCTGCTGAGAGGTGGCCAGCGCCGCTGGTGAAGTTCCAGCACCCCTGGGTAGGTACGTCACACCCGAACAAACTCTTTTCGATTCCACTACCCCTTTTAGGTCATTTGATTACAGATTTGGAATGGAGAACCTCGATCCAGGCACTTCAATACGCTTCATCCTGGGAATTAAAGGAGCAAAAACGACTGACACAGGACTACCCAGCACCGCTGGTAATCTTCCAGTGCTGGTGGGAGCTTCTGCCAATCTTCATTGCAACTCAAGACCGAAGCTTCCGGAGATATTCATAGGTCAGGAAAGACTGATGGATGAAGTTAAGGCATTCAACCAACTTAACTATTTAAGTTGGGAAGAGGCATGGGAGAAAATAATGAGACTACATTGGCAATTCATCGGTTCTTTGAGAGAGATGGTAGATCACCTAAAAAAGGGCCCGTCAGAGGAGAAGGGGTACGAGAAGATTCAAGCTAAAAACACACAGAATTGGGGTTAACAGATACGAAATAACAAAGATTCTAACAAAAGATCAAGGGAGGTCATTCCATTGTCAAACCCTAAAATGTCACCAAGGTATTAATTGAATTCGTAACTAGTAACAACTTAAACTTGTGAGATTTCAAATAACTTTGACTTTTCACATAACACTTAAAAGATCATTTTCTAAACTTAAACAAATTAATGTCCATATCAGAAAATCTTCTTTTGTACAAATCACATAACCTCATCAAGAATTCACATGAATGAATTCAGCAAAACATATACTCATCAGAATTTAAGTAGGATCTCTCGTGCAATAAGAACTTATGAAAATACTATTTTGACTCAATAAAATGGAAAATAAATCAGAATAAAAATTACAGAATAAAAAACTAATCTAAACACTAGTTAACTTAATTTATTCATTATTCACATATTACTTGGTTACTACTGATCAGATCAGATTAGCATTTACATAAGCCCAAAATTTGAGAAATGAATTCATTTATTATTAAGTTATGAACAGTGATCCAAAAACGATTACCAATATGTTTGTCCTCTTAAACACTCGGTACTTCCAGTCTCCTTTTTGGTTTGTGGCACTTTCGTATTACTTGAGCCAAGGACAGTCACCATGTAACCTAGTAAGTTACTCATGCCACAATTTTAGTTTGCGAACTTATGTGCCCCATATTCAGATACACTCTCACAATCGAAACAAGCACTAAGAGTAAGACATTTGGTGAGTAAAGTGAGAAAGTCTTTAAGAATCAAGTCAGCGGTGACAGGTCGGTGATTCCTCACGCGTAAAGCGACTTAACTTGACTCACGTACGGAAATATACTCAACATTGCATAATGCCAAGTACTTGCATATTTGTGACATTATTTTTTAAAGCACTTATGAAAACCCGTGACTTTCGATGAGACCCGTGTAGCGAACTTTCTGACAACCTATCCCAAGTTGGAAGCTTTAGGTAGGCTAGGTATACAAAGACACCCCAAGGACTTACTTGTTCGAATCTCAAAGGCCACATTAGCTTCATATTTTCAGCAGATTTATTTGATATTTGTATATCTTGTCACAAATATACATCCAAAAAAGCAATACATACACATATATGTACCCGAGACCTTCTTTATAAAGACCAAATATACATAACTATAATGCAAGATCTTTCATAAGATTTAAAGGACTTGTCTATTTTAAGAACAAGCATTCTCAGCCATGTATCTGAATACGTTTCCCATAAGAACATTGTAGACATTTAAGTTCAGATTTAAAAGGAAACCTTGGTACTTTGTGTCTATCGATATATCATATAATGGTATCACTGAACTGAGCATTTTAAAGTACAATTAAGTAGGCTTAAAAGCTAAAGTATCGTCACGTCTAATCATGTAGTGCAGTAACCTTACTTTATTTATTATATATATATATATATATATTTTTTTTATTTTTATTTATATATTTTTATTTTATTTTTTATTTTTTATTTTTTATTTTTTTTTTATGACACTATCTATATACGACTTAAACTACTAAGACTCGAAAAGAAAATTTAAGTTCTTTGAGAGAAACTACTCGGCATTCTTCATACCATTGAGTTGATATAACAACTCATGACGAGGTCTATCAAAAGCTTTAGTGTATAGATCAGCAAGGTTATCATCAGTAATAACCTTTTCTAAATGAATAAGCTTTTTCTCAAAACAATCACGTAAAAAGTGATGCTTTATATCTATGTGCTTGGTGACTTTAAAGTTTTTCGGATGAATGCCTCCTTTTCTGTGAAATGAACATTGTTGCCCTTGTCACAGATCTGGGAGACACTCATTAGATTATGAGTAAGTTGTTCCACATAGTTTACTCTTTCTAGAGTAAGTTGTCCATTAATGACATCTCCTTGACCGGTGATGTTGCCGCCCTTGGATCCAGCAAAACTAACGTACGACCCATTTATACCAGTATAATTGGACAAGAGCTTCCTGTCCCCTGTCATGTGCCTGGAGCATCCACTGTCAAGGTACCATAAATGAATTGGTTTCCTAGGAACTCCCTGCACATAAAATGAGAAAAATTAGTTTTCATTGGGGACCCAAACCTTCTTAGGTTTGGGTCGACCCTTCTCATCCCTGAGAATCAGTTTAGTCCAATATCCATTGCTCGAAGCCGTGGGTAGGACATGATTCTCGTCTCGTCTTCTCACTGGAGGAGACTTCTGACCTCTCGTCGGAGAAGGTCTAGGAGAATGAGGGCTATAAGAAGGTCGAACACTTGAATGAATTTGGTCATAATATGAATTTTGATTTCTAGGAGCAGAACGAGCAGGTCGTGGAGGTGTTTGAAAACGATTTGAATTCTCATGAACATTTCCTGATGAACCTTTCAGTGGAGATTCACGTCGTTGAGGTATAGTAAACGGTTTTGGAGAAGATTGAACTTTAGCCTCATCAACCTGTTTATCATTACCCAACCCCCTTTTTCCTTCCGAGGTAGAAACCTTTGAAGGAGAACCTGATCTTCGAGGTCTATTTGGACATACACTATAAACATGACCCTTTTCATGACAAGCAAAGCAGGAGAGGACCTTGAACTTTTTGTTTGTATCTACCTTTTTATCGGTACCTACAGATTCATTGTTAGCACTAGTGTCCACTGACTTACTTGTTTTTCTTTGATCTTCTTTTTCAGGGTCTCGTTTAGTTGGTGATATTTTAGACTTTCTAGCACCATCTTTCTCATGTTTACCTTTACTTGGAGATTTCTTAAGTGCAGGCATTAAGATGTGCTTTAAAGCCTTAGTTGCTTCTTCATTAATGGCTAATTCGTCTTCAGATTTTCTAATCCTAGACTGCTTAGGTAACGGAGTGAGACGCAGCTGACTTAATTTCTTCATATCCTCAATAGCTACATCCCAGACTTTATCAATCCTCTTAGGGTCAATAGATTCTAATGGGAATTCTAACTCAGTATAGACCCTATTACTCTTATGAAGTGTAAAGTGTACAATACTGTCTTTCTGACCATTAGGAGTAGACTGGTTTAGGACAACACCTTTCAATTTCTCTTCCTTGTTAGGTTGAGAAGAAACGTCTTTAGACTCTTTTGATCCCTCAGGCATCTTTGCCTCAGGAATTGAGTCTTTTGGATTACCATCTACAACACTAGGTTGAAGTAGGATTTCAGGAATATTAGGTTCAACAGAAGTATAGTTATTATTGAAAGGAGGAGGCACGTCTTTATAAGAGATCTTAGCAGTGTCAAGACTCTTAGAGGAAGAATCCTCAAACTTTGTCATATGCATTAAAAGCTCAGTATGTCTAGCAGAATCAGATTTAGCATTTAATTCCAAGATTTCTATCCTAGCATCAGCAAGTTCCTTTTCAATGGTAGCACACTTTCTAGCTAACAAGGAGTAAGCTTCACTACCTACTCTTTCTACGGCCACAGACTGATTGACTTTATCTTTCATAGCTCTAATGTCAGACTCTAAAGATCTAATCTTTTCCTTGAAGAATTTTTCTTTATCATTTGCAGTTAGACCCTTTTTAATTAACTTATCTCTTTCATCATGAGCAGCATTGACAGCAGATTCTAATTTCTTAATTTGTTCATTCTTTTGTTCAATTTCATCAAACATTCGATTAACAATTTTGCAAACATGAACAATAGTATGTAGAGAATAAGATACCTGTTGGTCTGCCTCATTGCAATCTGCCATGTAAGCAACAAAGTCATCCACAGTCATGCCAGCCGGAATCTCAAACTCTTGCATCTGCTCTTCAATTGTCTTTTTACCCTTTTCTGTAGCAGAATCTTCTTTAACCTCAGCAGCTTTCACTTCTTCAGTAGCTTTCACTTCATCAAGGTTCTTGACATTTTCTAACTCAACGTCAGATTCGGAATCAGAATCATGTACACCAGTAGCAACAGATTCCAATTTCGAACTTTTAGTATTTTCATACAATTGCTCTTCACTGTGGTAAACTGTGGTGTCCAAGAAGTCATCAGGAGAATCAACTATTTGAGCCATATCATCAAGGATTTCAGCCAAATAAGCGTTATTGGTCTCATCATGTGGAAGATTCCAAACATAAGAACCATCGGGTTGAACAGCTACTATAGCCTTGTCATTGCCGTTGACATTTGCAGTAGGATCATCAGTCAACAAAAGAGCTCTAGTTGAATTTTGATTGAACGGACGATTACCACCTCTATCTTGACGTGTAGAGGTAACATTGGCCTCTCTCTTAGGCCGTTGACACTCTCTGGCAAAATGTCCAAAACCTTCGCAGTTATAGCACTTCACCTTTGACTTGTCAAAGCCCTGAGTACCTCCAGTAAGCTGTCTGCCTGTTCTTTGCATAAACTTTTGCACTCTCCTGGTGATCATGGCCAGTTGCCATTTCAGATCCATTTCTTCAACATCATCTGGATCTATCTGGTCGTAATCTTCATCAATGAGTGCTGGATCTGTGATTCTACCCGCAACAAAAGCTTCATGTGCAGCACACATGGCAGCAAATACATTCATCCTACCCTCAGCTGATTTCATATTCATTGGCATGGACTTGTAACCAGCAGAAGAGGATGTAATGTTACCGAACTTCATATTTCCAGTCTTTGCACCTTCATTAGCCTTTTTACCCCTGTTACCAGCATCAGTAGCCATGAATCCGGAAGAATCATCTCCATCCATCAGTGGACCACGATTGTCTGTCTCACCAGTATTACCAACTCCAGAAAAGAAGGCATTAACATCAGCTGTTGGATTTTTCATAGTGGCATGATAGAGAGACGGATCTTGTGTGAAGTTGTCTTGAAGATCCTTTGCCTTATCCTTCATTTCTCTGTTTCTTAGAGTGGATATTACTCCATCTATACGAAGAGATGCATAATCAGCTCTTTCTTGCAATCCATGACGAAACTCTTTGTAAGCTTTCGGCAAACCATCCAGGAATTTATCCACTATCTCAGTAGGAGTGTATTTAAGGTCAAAGTAAGCTAATTCAGCAAGAAGATGTTGATATCTCAGTATAAGATCCTCAACTTGTTCATTCTTTGTAGCATTGAAGCAGTCAAATTGTTTCTTGAGCATTTTAATTCTATTTTGCTTCAATAGTGGATCACCTTCACAGTGAGCTTCAATAGCATCGAACAGTTGCTTTGAAGTCTTGTATTCCTGTTTAGGAAACAGGTGCACCAACTCTTGAGGAATGCACATACGAAGAGTGGAAAGAGTCTTTACTTCAATAGCATAGTTAGCCTTTTCTTCACCTGTTAATTCTCCCACCTTGTATGTAGAAGTAACTCCATTCACAGTAAGAGTGGGCCACTCATAACCTTCAGTGATCATGAGCCACATGTTTAAGTCTTCTCGTTGAATAAAATCTTCAAATCGACCTCTCCACGCCCAGAAGTCAGCCAATGAAACTAACTTTGGTGGAGAATTAGTACGTCCTACAAGATGATCATGATAAACGAGAGAATTGAGGTATTGGGCAACAGCATTGTTGGTTGAAGATGAGGAAGCCATAAGTGAACAAAGATATTGGAAAGTTAATGTTTAAACGAAAATGAGGGTTGAAACGAAGATAGCTTAAGTTCGTAAGCTATATTCGTTTGATGAAGATTCAAAACGAAAATTAGATAAATTCGTTTTCTATCTTCGTTTTGCTAAGTTCGTAAGGAAAACGAACTTAGCGACTGTTAGGGTTTTCGGGAGGTTTTTGGGAGGAAAACAATCAAACAAACGATCTCGAACCTTCGATAAGATATCGAATGGCTCTGATACCACTTGTGAGTCCCTCGATAGCTACAGATCGCTCTCGAGATCGTCTATTGTTATGTCGTGAGTGCGGAATCCTCACGAGATAACTAGTTTGATTAGTTATCGAATATATTGCTAATTATAAGTATATAATCAGCCGTATGTATCCTATCTTCGTTTTCTAAATGTTAGAAACGAACTTAGCGACTGTTAGGGTTTTCGGGAGGTTTTTGGGAGGAAAACAATCAAACAAACGATCTCGAACCTTCGATAAGATATCGAATGGCTCTGATACCACTTGTGAGTCCCTCGATAGCTACAGATCGCTCTCGAGATCGTCTATTGTTATGTCGTGAGTGCGGAATCCTCACGAGATAACTAGTTTGATTAGTTATCGAATATATTGCTAATTATAAGTATATAATCAGCCGTATGTATCCTATCTTCGTTTTCTAAATGTTAGAAACGAACTTAGCGACTGTTAGGGTTTTCGGGAGGTTTTTGGGAGGAAAACAATCAAACAAACGATCTCGAACCTTCGATAAGATATCGAATGGCTCTGATACCACTTGTGAGTCCCTCGATAGCTACAGATCGCTCTCGAGATCGTCTATTGTTATGTCGTGAGTGCGGAATCCTCACGAGATAACTAGTTTGATTAGTTATCGAATATATTGCTAATTATAAGTATATAATCAGCCGTATGTATCCTATCTTCGTTTTCTAAATGTTAGAAACGAACTTAGCGACTGTTAGGGTTTTCGGGAGGTTTTTGGGAGGAAAACAATCAAACAAACGATCTCGAACCTTCGATAAGATATCGAATGGCTCTGATACCACTTGTGAGTCCCTCGATAGCTACAGATCGCTCTCGAGATCGTCTATTGTTATGTCGTGAGTGCGGAATCCTCACGAGATAACTAGTTTGATTAGTTATCGAATATATTGCTAATTATAAGTATATAATCAGCCGTATGTATCCTATCTTCGTTTTCTAAATGTTAGAAACGAACTTAGCGACTGTTAGGGTTTTCGGGAGGTTTTTGGGAGGAAAACAATCAAACAAACGATCTCGAACCTTCGATAAGATATCGAATGGCTCTGATACCACTTGTGAGTCCCTCGATAGCTACAGATCGCTCTCGAGATCGTCTATTGTTATGTCGTGAGTGCGGAATCCTCACGAGATAACTAGTTTGATTAGTTATCGAATATATTGCTAATTATAAGTATATAATCAGCCGTATGTATCCTATCTTCGTTTTCTAAATGTTAGAAACGAACTTAGCGACTGTTAGGGTTTTCGGGAGGTTTTTGGGAGGAAAACAATCAAACAAACGATCTCGAACCTTCGATAAGATATCGAATGGCTCTGATACCACTTGTGAGTCCCTCGATAGCTACAGATCGCTCTCGAGATCGTCTATTGTTATGTCGTGAGTGCGGAATCCTCACGAGATAACTAGTTTGATTAGTTATCGAATATATTGCTAATTATAAGTATATAATCAGCCGTATGTATCCTATCTTCGTTTTCTAAATGTTAGAAACGAACTTAGCGACTGTTAGGGTTTTCGGGAGGTTTTTGGGAGGAAAACAATCAAACAAACGATCTCGAACCTTCGATAAGATATCGAATGGCTCTGATACCACTTGTGAGTCCCTCGATAGCTACAGATCGCTCTCGAGATCGTCTATTGTTATGTCGTGAGTGCGGAATCCTCACGAGATAACTAGTTTGATTAGTTATCGAATATATTGCTAATTATAAGTATATAATCAGCCGTATGTATCCTATCTTCGTTTTCTAAATGTTAGAAACGAACTTAGCGACTGTTAGGGTTTTCGGGAGGTTTTTGGGAGGAAAACAATCAAACAAACGATCTCGAACCTTCGATAAGATATCGAATGGCTCTGATACCACTTGTGAGTCCCTCGATAGCTACAGATCGCTCTCGAGATCGTCTATTGTTATGTCGTCATGCATATCATAAAGAGCCACCTCATCATACATACATTCCCACATAACCTCCCGCATAACCCGAAAAACCCAACACACATAAGATAATCCAGTTAAGAGGTTGATTAAAGGAAACTACTTTTGTTGCGGCTCCAACGTGATAAAAGACAAGTATCTTACTACATCTCGTATCATGATAGGTTGTATCACATTTCTGACGGCATTCAAATAAGCATGTCACCACGGTTCACAAGCCTCCTTAAGTACCACTTTTGGTCATTTCGTTTTCGGATACTGAAATCTTACTTTTGAACGTATTGCTTTATGAAGGTTCGGCTCACCACTTATGACTTTGCTTCATTTCTACTACATTCTTGTCCCGAAGAACAATACCTTGAGCTGATTTGCCGTAGTCAAACACTCACCATAGCCTCACCACCACAAACTTAGCCAATAAATAAAACTTGGCTTCTTTCAACATAGAATGTCAGATGCTTCTTTAACTTTTACTCACTTTTGACGAATTTCTAACTGAGCCTCTTCGAGTTGTCATTCGTAATAATGTTCTTTACGCAAACATATTGTTCTTCGTCACACTTTGAATAGGCAAGACTTTCATCACCATAAAGGCATTTCCAGAACTCAATAAGGTCATCATAATGAGCGTATGCATAACTTCATTGGAACTTTCATCATCAACAAAGGGTAGCAACATCGTAAATTTATCTTAGAAAATAAATAGATCCCACAATTGGAAACAATAACTTCTTCCTATAACGGAGAACCGAAATGAAAGATGTGATTGCACGAAAGTAACACTAGACATACATCACTTGAAGGCTCTACCTCACGATCGCAACAAAACCGAGAACCTTATAGAAAGTCTCAAAACTACGAGTAGGCTCGACTCTAGAGGTATAATCTTTGCCTTGTTTTAGTGGATCACATAAACGGAAAACATGATCAATTCGGAATCAAATACTCTTGAATGCTTTTACTTCATATGCTTTAGGAAGCTATAATTGTTCCCACCATTATACCCTTTACTCCTTTCTTAAGGGAAAACTCTTTATCTTAAGAAACAGTCATACATAAGATTCCGTACAAATATAGGATATCAACATCACCTTTATATTCATGTAATAAGGAATAATCTTCCCCGTAGGCACACGTCACAATCGTCACACATCGTCCCGTAGCAAAATCAAAACTACGCGAGTCGCCAATCCAAAACAGTCCAAAGTATGCGCCGCATGAAACACATATGCACCACATAATTCACTAAAATTTTACACAGAAAACTCCCCAGATTTTCACCACTCAACCCATGCGCCACATCTTTCATCAAATTCCATCCTCTAATCAAATTCCATACGAACTCAAACCTTCAATCTTAATCCCAAGCACTACTTTCACATTTAGCAGCTCGAATAAAACCTCACATCACATCATAGTGCTCTTGGAATGGATGAGTTTCATGTTTAAGGGTTGTATCCACCGTAGAGTTGACTTCTTTACTTGCTTCAACTTCATCCTCCTTTACTGCATTCGTACGTGTCTACTCTTCACGTGGTTAAATGGGATACCATTCAATGGTTCCACCATTGTCCTCTTCACTTCATTTGGATCAACACAGACACAGTCCCACAAACACACACATGTCGTGATATATTTACAATTACGTTCGCGACCGGAATTGTAACTATATCCTTTCATACGTGTGCCCGGTAACCCTTCTGTGCATCACCTACTTATCACCCTTCAAATATCCAGCATTAACTCTACTTTTCAGGTTCAAGTCCAAGTCCTTTGAACTAGTAGGCTCAACAACATTGTCTACCAATCACTTCACTCTTCACCTACCTTTAAACTTCATTTAACTTCATGTACTTCATAATCATCATACACATTTAACCAGCTATAACTTTTCACCGATCTTCACACATTTCCACGCACTTGAGGCATTAACGTCATTAAAGTTTGCTACATGGTGTTTACTTTCGACAATTAGGGGTACACTACATAGAAATCTCCCCAACTTCATTACTTTGCACACCGGTCAACACAAGCATGGCCATACGAACACGTTCGTGTCGTGATACGCTTGCAATTATGTTCCGGACCATAATTGTAATTGTATCCTTTCACTTGCATGTCCGTTACCACATTTGTGTATCGCCTTTTCTTCACCAAATCCATTCACACAACCATCTTCACACATATAAAATCTCACTTCCTTTACGATCCATGTCACAACCCCATGGGTTGGATATTAATAGAATACCACCTCACCTATTCCTCCAACTTTCCTTCATTTCAAACACTTCACACATATACTACATTGGACATTTATCAAAATCAGTTAGAGAAATGGCACATCACCTCATGGACCGTCTATCGTAGCAATAAAATGATTTAGAGACGGGGAAGCGAGAAAACGAAAGAATAAAGGCTAAAAGACATATTCACATAACATCTCATCAAACAATCATCATAGAGCCTCATTCCTACACTCTCACTCAATCCCAACCCGTCCTAAAGCACTTCATCTCAAGCTAGGCACACCTACATAATCCTAGCTTATCCTTCATCGGTCTAAGTCCAAAATCCTACGGTCATGGTCGAATTTTGGTTCACTTAAACCATTTCTCTGATACCAACTTGTAACACCCAACATTTAAAAATATGGGTTTTCAAAAACTTTCACCTAACGGTGTCAAATTGCGGAAGAAAAGACTTTAAAAGTCAAAACCGATAAAAACTGTTCGGTTTCTACGTTTAGTTGGTGTTACATGCAATACCATCAAATAGTTTAAAATGAAAACCCAACGGTTGCCCTACACAAAACAACCGTTCAACAATACTACATAAATTCGACAGCAAGTACGAAATGTAAATAAATGTCTAAAGAGATAATCGTCTATGGATAGCTAAGGTCGTCTGCATGCATCTACCCACACCTCACTTATTCCTTCATCGTCTACCTTCAAGCTAAACCTGAGGGAACAACCACATTTAAGAAACAAGTGTTAGCTAACGAATTAGCTAAGTAAGATAACACTATATTATTAAAACAGTTGTCCAATTAAAGTAATCTTCATTATTAGACAAGTTTATTTAGGCACAACACACATCACACGTTCACACATAACTGCATATCAACTTCATATCAATTAGGATGAATCACCTAAATGTGCCTATCCTTTATTTTATTCACACATTATCACACGTATCTTCGTTATCTGCATATAAGTGTGCCCTGCATCACACCCGACTAGATGGTCAACCAAAAGGCTACGCATCATACGTCGTTAAGGAATGACAAGCCAATCCCAGAGTAATCCATATATGGAGGTTGGTCAAACCCCTCGTATTACTCGCCCTGCATTATAATGACCATGTTGCAAGGAGCCACCCAAGCAACAACTACGTCAACGTACTCGTCCGGCTAAGACCAGTACGGGTTAAGCTTAACACTTTCCCTGCATTATATTTACGAGCTCGGTTTCACACATATGGTTTAGGTAACACACATTCCTAAACCGTCACACACATATAGTCTAGGTAACACACATTCCTAGACATTCACACACTTTAACTTCATTATGTTTGGATCCTTAAACGTGCAAGTGACATGGCAACCTACTAAGTCTAGTGAGCTAGGTGTACAAGCCATGTAAGCATGCATATATCACACATCAACTTCATTTCTACATTTCATGCATAATGAGATACTTCATAATACTACATCACACTGCATTACAAGACACTGCATAATACTTCATATCATAATACTGCATAATACTACACTACATTAAGCAATACTTCATTTTACTACATTAGGGACTGCATTTCAGGTCTCATGGTCAACTACATAACCCATAATACCTCCCGTGTAACCCCATATGCCCACATGCAATATAAAGATACCAAATGGAAGTATTTATGATTTGAAACCAGTTTTTCGTTGAATCCCCCAGCGTGTCAAAGTAGTGTATCTTACCTCGGCGTAGTTCACAACAATCAACAACTAGTCACTGTGTAAAGCAACTATGCTCGTCTACCTATAATTAGTAAACGATCATTAGACAACTTCATACTTGTAACACCCCGACTAGGGCGGAAACACGAGATGCCACAGAATGACATGGTACAAAAAGATTAAGTAGAAAACATCAACATAAAGTTTCAAATGACATTCAAATCCCAAAAGATTACAAGTTCAAGTTGACGTTTAACAATCATTACATAACCAAATCCATAACCAAAAGACCAAATGTTTGCATTACATAAGTCCAAGCACATTACAAACAAGCTTCCAAAGAGGCGGTCAAGCTTAGAACCTATTGCTCTATACCTGAAAAGCATGAAGAAAAAAAAAGTGTCAACTACGAGAGTTGAGTGAGTTCATAGGTTTATGCTAACAACACATATATATTTAATCTAATTCAAGAAGTAATATGTCATAAAATTTCCAAGGGTTCCATCATACTATCCATACCCAAACCATATGTTCAATCAATAATAACCAACCATAAATAATATCAATAACACTTGGTCAAAGGCATAATTGATGAGTTTGTCTTGAGCCACTACTAAAACCGGTTATGTCCAAGATAATAAGGAACACATGCCGTCAATCATGTGCGATAATAATTAAAAGGGTCGTGCCATGGAGACGACCAATAATATAAAGGGGCGTGGCATGACCACTGATATAGTAGCTAGAGCACCGCGTGGTCGGACTGGGAATGAAGGTCATCACAAAGGCAACCAAACATCCCACCGTTACTCGTTGGGTGAGGGGACAAGTCCTAGTTGCGCAACTCTCATACTATAGGCCTCTCGAAGAGTTAATAGTAGTGTACCGAGGTGAAACAGTTTGACAGTACTCAAGCTCATCATATAATATATCACACGTTGAACATACAATATAATTCCCATATCATAATCATCGTTCATTCAATGTAGCATTTTCATAAAAGAAAGTCAATTTAATTAATCATGCTTTTCACCCCGTAAGTAAAACACATAAAATAGTTTGAAAGGGGGCTATGACTCACTTGATTTGAGAGTGAAATGGGCTTATCAAACGCGATTCCTTCACCTAGATTTGTTGCGCCTCAAGCAAGCCTAAACCATAACGTATATATTCACGACGTAAGTTCGCGTGACATGAACTAGTGAGCTAGGTCATGAGATGTATACTAGTAGACTTGCCCTCCTTTGGTTGTTATTAGTTTATGGAGTTAAAGTGTGTTACATTGTTCATAATGTTTGGTTGGAAGATATTTGATGGAGAAAGTCATTTTCTCGCTATACGTAATTTAGCATTGTTGGAATTTCGGTTCTTGACTTTGATTGTCATGGTTTCCATTGTGGGTTTTACTCATTCTTAATACTTGTTATTAGTTACTTAATAATATTCATTTTTGTGAATATTTTCTGATTTATAAGTTTTTATTTAATTTAATATTATTTAATTAATTATTTATTCATTTTATTGATTTATTAATTAAATAATTCCTTAAAAATGCTTTTAAGTTCCATATTTATCTTTATAAATTAGGAATAATTATAATTGAGTTATATACTGACTTTTATGCTTTTTGACTTAGAATTTTATGTTTTATATATTTATTTGTGTATTTTTCCATTAATTTAATAATAGTGATTAATTAGTGATTTTTACATAATTATTTACCTTTAAATCATGTAACACTTGTTTGTTAGCTTTTAATTATTTTTCTCCAGTAGGTTTAAGTTATTTTTACCATTGGTTATTATGATTTAACCACATTCTTGATTTACATAATTTATTTATTGATTTATATGTCTTTTAATTACCATTTAAATTCAATAATTCATGGAAATTCTTAGAAATCACCACTAAACATTTTAGCCAAAAATCCCAGGCCTTTTAGGCAACTTTTATCAATAAAAATTCATATCAATTCAACCTCTCTTGTGTCTTGCTTATTTTGAGGACTTTAAGCTTAAAAATCGTTTACCGAAATAGTGATTTTAGCCTCATTTCTTAAGCAATTAAAGTACTTCAAAAAGGATTTTCATTCTTGTTTCATTATTTCCAGAAAGTTCATCATATTTTGGTGTTCCAAATCGTGATAGTGGTGGTGGTGTGATATGTGCAATTTAGTGCTTTCGGTTGGTGCTTATTTGACCCGAAAAGGTGATTTTTGAGCTTATTGTTGTCATGAACCAAAAGACTTGAGTTTTATACTTTTGTAACAACTTATTTCCAGTAAGTTTAATATATTTTTCTTGTCCTTTGATTATGGTGCAAGTGTGTGCTCAAAATAGCTTTTTGCATGTTTTCGGTTTGTGATTTCAAGCTTATTTTCACTAGTTTTGGTCCAAGCTTTGTCTCTTTGTTATTTCATTAATTTTTCCAGAATATTAACATCATTATTAACATATTTTTCACTTATAAAAAGTCCATATCCATCTCATAATCCAACAAAAGATCCAACATTCTTAAATCTAGCATACATGCATTCAAATCAACACTTTTTAATACCAACTTTTATAGATCTAACATTCAACAACATAAAAACATCTTTTTAATGAAAAATCTCAGAAATATATTCTTCAAAATATACAAAAACATATAGATCTATCAAAAGGAAAATCACTTTAAAAGCTACTTAATCTATAACAACACTTTTGGGTCTTAAACTTGTTAAATCCTTGGATCTTTCTCATGGATTCGACATGCATGTGCATGAGGAGAAAGATCCTATCAACTTTGCCCTCATCAAGTGTGTATTACAAAGAAAACAAGAAGAAAACATAAACTTTTGATAAAACCTTTGAATATAACCAAGAACAAGATTAAATCTAGTAAAAAGGATGAAGATTTATACCCTCTTGAGCTCGGTTTTGATGGTGAAAAATGGGCAGAATTTTCGGACCCCTTTAGGCTTCAAATAACCCTTCTTTCAAGCCCTAAACAACCCTTAATCTATCCTTGTATTAACCCTTGTTTAAACCTAAGAGTACCTTATTATTATTGTTGATTAAACTTGAGTTTTGATTTGGTTTCTCCTTGTGTTTGGCCGAAAATAAGAAGAAGAAAAGGAGGAGGAGAGTTTCTTGAGAGAGTAAAAGCTTGTGTGTGAAGAGTGTGTGAGTTTTGTGAGTTACAAGAAGGATGGGAAGAGTGTAAGTTTGAAATGTGTAAGTGTGTGTGTGGGGTTAGGGGGACGGCCAAAGGGGGGGTAATTGAAGGATTTCTCTTTTTTTTTTTTTTTATAAGTGTATAAGTGTATATGTATGTATGTATATTTGGGTGGGTATTTGTTTTGTAAGAGTAATATATGTTTATTTGTAAGTATAGTTAGTTGTTTGTGTCCAAGAGTATATATAGATGTATATGTATGTCGTGTGTAGTATGTATGTATATACATACTTTTGTGTTTTTAATTTAGCTACTTAAGTCATTTTATGTACATTTTGTATTTGTATTAGACATACATATACCTATTATTATTATTCAAGCACTTTTATGTGCATATTAGTTTATAAACATATTTTTGAGTTAGGCATGTTATTTTTATGTCATGTTTACTTAAATTGACTTGATGATTAAATTGTTGGACGTTTATAAGAGTTCTTGGTCGTTATCTCAACTTGTGAGCCTTACATTATTATTTATATAACTAGATTTGTCAACAATGAAATTTTGCTCAATGGTATTTTATTAAAATTAATTTAGAACTAAATATTAGCTTTAGATTGCTAATTTAGGGGCATTATCTACTAGTTTCAAGTATAACTATGGCTTGCGAGGTCATAGGCAACATAACTAGCACATATATAATATTTAAAAAGGAGGGTTGTTACAATACTCACGTCATTAAGGTCAATAACTATACCCACACACCTTAAAGACTCACTTAAGATTCAGGTCTAATCTACGTGTCAAACGTCGTTACGGTTCAAAAGTTAACATTTACTGAAAACTGGTGAGTTGCGCCGCAACATAGAGTTGCGCCGCAACTCACACCTATCGTTGCGCCGCAACTTATCTTTCTGGAAACCAGTTGCGCCGCAACTGCCAGTTGTGCCGCAACTGGCCCCGATTCTGCACTTTTACAAAAATCGTTTTTCAATCCATCACGACCCCATTCGACTCCAGGTCTCAATTACAGATCCAATACATCATAATCCTTCATATTTAGACCATTACAAAGCATTTCAATCATTAATTACACCATATATGGCTTTAATCCATCAAAACCACTATTAATCTTCATTAAACGATTCCCTCATAATCCAATAATTAATCCTAATGACTTATAATATCAAAAGGACCAGAAAACAATGATTCAATACCTGCTATACCTGTAGATGATAAAAGGGATGCAATATTCTTGACAAATCACACCCGAATCACACACAAAGGGACTTTTCGGCTTGCAATTTGATGGAGGATGCTATGGGACGGCTAGGGCTCGTTTAGGAGGAAGAAAATCTGCATAATGGCTCTCTAATGACAACCCCTAAGCCACTAAACCCGTTTTTCACTTTGCCTCCATGTCAAAACTAGCCCCTAGGCTTCCTAATGCTTCATTATTGGTCACAAACTACTTTAATGACCATATACAACATTAATCCTTCATTGAATGTCACTACATAGACATTAATCTTCATATTACACACATTTATACTACATTAACATTTAGGCTTTCAAGCCTCACACATAACACACATTAACTACACATATGCATAAAATCTAAAATAGACTTAACGACACACTATGTTGACCTAACGACATTAGTCAACTGTTAAATAAAAAGTTTGGGATGTTACACTAAGTGTGGGGGAATGCCAGAATCAATTCGTGAAGGAAAATCAGACGTCGAAGCAAGTACAGGACTCGCAAGCGCCACTAGAAGATCTTCAGCGCCGCTGGACCTGCACCTGTGTAGTCCAACTCCGATCATGCATGGCCAGCACCGCTCCCAGCTAGCCAGCGCCGCTCCCAGAGTCAGCCCGCACACCAGATCGCGAAAAAACCAAAAAAAAACAGAAAAACCCAAAAATCCAAAAAAATCAAAAAATACCAAAAAGAAAAGGAGATGGAGAAGCATCAATGGATCGCCATCAAACGGAGACGACTCAAATCTTTGAAATTCAACATCATTCAAGTCGCTCCACACATACCATCTTCAACAGCAATTCATGCTGTTGGGATTTCATTAACCGAATAACATAAAATGGGTCGGGTGACCGACTCGGTTTGGGTGACAAATCAAAATTTAATTTACAAAACAAAACAGAATAAGCAGCAGAAGAGTGTTAATGAACCGTTAGCAACTATTAAAACCATGTGGTATCATTTTAGGAAACAATTAATAGTTCTAACTTCCGGTCACATAATCTCCATGCAATGTAATATAAGTAACTTAAAGTAAATACAAGAAAACTAACCACGTTGCGGTAGATGAGTTCCTCCATGATTTAGAAGATTTCGAAAATGAGATTCCAAAGTAGAAACCCTCCGTAAGTGCGTACATGAACAATGTCTTAACCAAGGATCTGCTAGACACCTTTAAGCTTACGACCGCAACCGAACGAAACGTCTAATTAACCCTAAGGTCGAATTTGACTATTCCCAAGGAGAATATCGAATTCGAAATTCCCTTCTTAGGGATGTCGAATTCATAGCTCACCAAAACACAAAAGGTGAGAAACCTTTTATTGAAACTAATTTAGGGTTTAACTAAAACCCTAAATAATTAAACCTAAAACAATTTGGGTTTTGGTTTCTTTGGTATGTTGAGTTCGACCCACTTCAAAGAAGAAAGAAGATTTTCACCTTTAAATGTGTGTTTAGGGATTTCTGAATGAATTTCGATCCACATACAAGAGAGAAAGGGATTTCGACTGTTGTATGTGTTTTGGGGTTTTTCACATGAATGAATTAATTAGGGATTTCTTAGGGTATTTATAGGAAAGTCTTCTAATCAAATTAGGAAACCAAAAACCCTAAAAATCCCTAGGAATTTCGTCCTTCCTCTTTCCTAGAAGAACTAGGACTGCCCTAAGGGGCTAGGTGGGTCGGACCGGGCTTTCCTTATTTAATTAATTAACTATTAATTAATTAATTATGGACTTTTAACTATTAATTATCTAACCCGTTAATTCATTTAATTAATTAAAACACTTTTAATTAATATATTTATTTATCAATCAATTAAAGTAAACTTTAAATGACTACTATAAATAATATTTGTCGGTTTATCCTTAATTAACTCGCATTAGTTTATAAACGTATAATTTAATTAAATGTGTAAATGATCAAATATCATTCCGTAGCTTTATAGTTAAACATTATAGATGTTCTATTGTGTATGACCCTACGGGCTCAAAGAATCCGAAGACATACGGTTAGTCGGGTCTACAAAAGTTCACACAATTTTAACACATGCAACTTAAGCTCGAGAAGTTTTGTTAATCCTTTATTTTATCGTGTTTTTCCTATTACCCTTTCTGTTATGTCATGTTTAGTACAACGAGGACGTTGTACAATTTAAGTGTGGGGGATGGAATAGGAAAAACCTGTTAGAAATCCAAAAATGGTGTTAAAATGTAATTATTTTAACAATGGAAGGAGTATTAGTGAAAGTTAGTCAAGTGTATAAATACTCCTTTCCATACCCAAAATTGTAAGCTTTTCCCCCATTTCCTTAATTAATCATAATAATTCAACCTCAATTCTCTCTGATCTTCATCTTCAACCTCCAAAACACACACTACACCTTTTCACACACTAACTCCATTTTTGCACAAATCGAGCTCAAATTTATATTTAACAAGATCGTTTCATTTTCAAGACTTAACCAAATTTTCATCAAAATTCCAAAACGATCTCACCTCAAGACGATTTTGTCAAGATCGTTTCATTTTCTATTAACAAATTTCATCAAAATCAAGTTTAATCTCAAATTCTGTTCGTAATAGTTCACATACTGGTTCTTCAAAATTCACACATCAAATCTCATAAAATCACAATTGTTTGTTCATCAATAGATTCGTGGCTATTGATAACATAATTCTGTCAATTTTCAAGTTCCAATTCGATCTAAAACTCGAGATTGAATTTTGAGTTTTGGCGCGTAATTTCAGGGATTTGAATCTGTTGTGTTTTGTGTTGAATTTTGTTCAAAATCGTGTTTCGGACGTGAATTAAAACAGTTTGGAAGTGATTTCGTGATCTAACTCCTAGAAATTCTTAAGAAATCGAAGTTTTAAAAACTTGTCAATGGAGTTTTTCTGGAAATGTGTTCAGTTGAAGAAGATGACCAAGACGATCTGCCTAAGATCGTTTTAGTTCAGTGCTTTGTGGTTTGTTAAGACGATCCTTACAAGATCGTTTTAGCAAAAAGTGTGTTGTGGAAGTGTTGATTCTGGCTAACTAATCCAAAAGGATTGGTTTGGTCGTTTCATACACTTAGAAGTTTTGAAGAAAGAAAACAAGACGATCTTCATACCAAGATCGTCTCATTTTTTTTACCCAGTACGAACTTCAAACCAAGATCGTTTCACCTAAGACGATCTTCATCTAAATCGTTTCATTTTAATACTTAGCCAAATTTCACCAAAATTTCCAAGACGATCTTCAATCAAGATCGTCCCAGTTCTTCAAAACCGTTTCATTTTAATACTTAGCCAAATTTTCATCAAAATTCCAAAACGATCTCACCTCAAGACGATTTTGTCAAGATCGTTTCATTTCTCATACTTAACCAAATTTTCACAAAAAGTTCCAAGACGATCTTGCTTAGAACGATCTTACCCAGAACGATTTCAATTCAAGATCGTTTCATTTTCAAGACTTAACCAAATTTTCATCAAAATTCCAAAACGATCTCACCTCAAGACGATTTTGTCAAGATCGTTTCATTTTCAAGACTTAACCAAATTTTCATCAAAATTCCAAAACGATCTCACCTCAAGACGATTTTGTCAAGATCGTTTCATTTTCTGCTTCACAAGATCGTTCCAATTCCAATATAAAAAAAAAAAAAAAAAAAAAGTCTTTTGGCGGGAAAAATAATTTTTGCCCAGGATCTTAAAAAGGGATAATTCATGAAGATTTAAAATTTGATAGCGTTAAAAAAAATTTTAGGCCAATTTTCATTCGTTATCGACGCGGTTTTGGCGAAATTTTTTAGAAATTATCAAATTTTTCCTATGATCATGATATCCAAAGTTTACATGAAATTCTAAGTTTCGTGAGAACATATTTCGGCGAAAAATTTGGAGGGAAACCTGAAGTACAAAATCTCCAAATTTCAATTTTAATTCTTTCACTTCAATTTCAATCACAACTACCTTTTCATTTCATTTCACCCTTTGCTTAACAAAATGTCAATTGAAATATCCAAAGATTTTATTCATTCCTTAACAGAAGATTTAACGGGCTTAGAACCAAGTTGGAAAGAGATACATTATCATGGTACTCAAACTTGTTCATGTGGTGACAAGTATCGTTCAACGAATTGTATTGTGGCTGAATATGAACGAAAACAAGCTAATTTGAAAAAGCTTCTTAATATTTGGAACAACACCACAATTTCCAACTTGAAGTTCAACATCTCAAAGAAGAAAACAAAGAGCTCAAACATGCAAATGATCTAAAGTTGTCCAACATGGAAAGTGTTCAAAAAGAACATGATCTTTTGCAGTCCAAGATTTCAAAAATGTCAAAAGAATTGGAAACTTCCAACAAGAAGCTGAATGATAGTATCTTGGAGAGCAAATCAAGAGAACTTATTTTGCACGAGAAGATTTCAAGTCTTCAAATTCAGTTGCAAAATGAGACATCCATTTTCTTAACCATGGAGGGAAAATTCGTTGATGAGATGAACAAAGTTGAGAAGGAGAGACAAGATGTTTGCAACAAAATCAAGATTCTTGAAGAGAATTGCTTACAATTTCAATCAAATGAAACATCTCTACAAAAGAGAATCTCTGAACTTGAGATGGAATTGCAAACACAATCAACATCTTGTGACACTCAAAGTGATGATGGATCAGTTTATCATGATGCAAGTCCAATACTTCCAACTAAACTTGATGCTCCAAAGAAAGTTTGCACTAAGTCCATCCCAAAGAACTCAAAGATCAAAGTTTCATCACCTGCTGAACGTAAAGCTTCTCAATTTACTAACTATGCCTTATTCAAGGATAGAAAGTATTCTTCGAAGCCTACTATTGATGGAACACAGACTCTCATTCCATTCTTATCATTTGAAGACAACTCTCAGTTCATCTCTCAAGCAAAAGCTCAGTTGACCAAGATCAAATGGAAACCTGTCTACAAACCAAAGTCAACTGAGTCAAAGACAATCAAATACTCACTTTGGCAACTCTATGAACTTGCACCAAAACCATTTGCAGTGCAAAAAGTGAATGTCTTTGCATCTCCACTGCGTCCACAAAAACTCAACTTTTCAACAACCTCGAGTTTTCACCCACCATGGACTGCAGATTCTATTCGTCGAATCGATGACACGTACATTTGGAATGTCAAGACAAAAACTGTTGGGCCTACACAAAAATGGGTCCCAAAGGTTGTTCATAAGTGATTCGATGAAAATGGCTTATACACATGTCAGTGTATAACCCGGGCTAAAGATGTTGTTTATTGGACTACTACTTCATAATGGTTGATTCCCCAGTTTCGACTTCAAAGAGACATGATGAACATGTTGCCACACATTCATCATGAGGGGAAGAAAGAGGATAATGAAGTCAAACAAGTCAAACAAGTGTGTGTGCTTTCTTGAATTTTGATGGGGAGAAAGAAGTCGAAAAAGTTTATTTGAAAGAAGAATTTATCAGTTGAGGGGAAGAAAGATAAATTGTTGACTAAAGTGATCCCCAAATTTTTCTTTGAAGATAGTTATCGCCAACGTGGTGGGTACGCCGCGGGTACACCCTATACATAAGCGTTGGTGGTACGCAAATATGATTGTTTGATCGAGGGGAAGTTTGTGATGAAAAAGATGTTTGTCCAAATGCTTCAAGAGAAAGATTCATTAATTAAGGGGAAGTGTGACAAAGTTAAGATTGTCAAGAAGATGCTTTCATGTTCAAATCTAAAGAGCCAAGATCAAGTTTCCGCAATGCTCATACTCTGAGAAGTTCAAGACTGAAAGATACATCTTTAAGGTAAGTGTGAAGATTAAAGACGTAAAGCCAAGTTTGATGGAAGATCTTGAAGACAATGAGAAAGCTTCGAAGACCTTCATCAACAAATTCGTATTTATAGATGATATCTTGCATGAATTACATTTCAACACCAAGGGGAAGAATGTTAGAAATCCAAAAATGGTGTTAAAATGTAATTATTTTAACAATGGAAGGAGTATTAGTGAAAGTTAGTCAAGTGTATAAATACTCCTTTCCATACCCAAAATTGTAAGCTTTTCCCCCATTTCCTTAATTAATCATAATAATTCAACCTCAATTCTCTCTGATCTTCATCTTCAACCTCCAAAACACACACTACACCTTTTCACACACTAACTCCATTTTTGCACAAATCGAGCTCAAATTTCTACTTAACAAAGTGGTCTAATTGTTTGAATAATCATAAGTT
This sequence comes from Erigeron breviscapus, assembly GCA_034093135.1. Lineage (NCBI taxonomy): Eukaryota > Viridiplantae > Streptophyta > Magnoliopsida > Asterales > Asteraceae > Erigeron > Erigeron breviscapus. The sequence goes on along the minus strand of CM067170.1, from coordinate 125,259,627 downwards.
TTCTACTACTTAATTCATGCAAAATTAATTTTTTTATTGTGTCTGAAAAACATTTTGAGAAATAAGCTTTGCAAGTAGACAAAAGATGACGATAACTAAGCAACATTAGCTTTGGTAGATGAATGGTTAGTAAGGACTGTTAGTTTGACTATAGATTTGTAGCTGTTCATTTTTCCAACTGGATTAGAGCTTAGACTGAAACCGTATGCGATTATGTTTGCCATAGCACATTTAACTGGACTTTAATATGCCTAGCAATTAGAGATATCTAGTCATTAGTATAGGTATATTAATTGGACTTAATTATACGTACTTGTGTAGGAACTAGTTTAGACGTATGGTTCGCCTTAATTCTTACATTATTGATTGTGAACTAGTTGCATGCGGAGTAAGTGTATGAGTCATCTGGGGTCTCTGATGATGCCTATTGCATGAATAATGTAGTAATCTTAAGAAAGGCAATCAGTAGATTAATTAAAAAGAGTTCAAGAACTATTAACGAGTAAAATCTATACGCATCAAGTTATGTCGCTCTGCGAGTGGGGAACCACCGACCTGTCACCGCTGTCTCAACTATTAAAGATGATAATATCGTATAACTGCTTTAGAATTTAGCTAGCGAGCATGACTGTAGTGTGAGAGTATGTCTAAGTAGTGACTCACAAGTACACAAACGATGAAATATAAATGCCTTGCTAGTAGCTAGTAGATCTGATTGCTATACAAACTTTAATTAAGTACTTAACTAGTCAGCAGAAAGAAGTAAGATTGAGTTGTAGGACATGTGGAATTATAGAACGGTTTTAAGAGGTATTAACACGAATATAAGGTTAACTTTTAGTTTGATTGACTGATTATCTTGCCTCTAGCTATAGCTTACTGATTTTGTCTAAAGCTTTCTCAAATCATTTTGCATGACTAATCTTTCAAATGTTTAATAAAGTAGAATAACTTGTACACTTAAGTTGTCCGCTCATCATTGATTTATTTTCTTGGACTATTTGCTTGAGGACAAGCAAAGACTTAAGTGTGGGGGTATATGATGAGCGTTCATTTTGTGATAAAAACCCCTAACGAAAGGCTTCATTTCAATGTCTAATTGAGTTAATATTCTGGAACTATCGATACTTAATGAATTCCATGTTTACGCAGGTTCACGGAAGATACGAGTGAGGGTAAATGGCATCAAGTGACTCAAGATGAAAGCCTATGAATTACAAGACACAAGGAGGTGATTCAGGAGCCGAACGAAGCGAAATGAGAAGCAGCAGGAGCCGCCAGTGCCGCTGGGCGGCCCAGTTCAGCAAACCAACTTTAACACCTTTTTAAGTCGAAGTAACCTTCAAAACTCAAGAGAGAGCCGATTCAGCAGCCCTAGCCGCCCACATCAAACCCTAGTCGACCTTGCAGATTCCAAGGAGGTTTTGGAGCTTCTAACACCTTCCGATCTTCATCCTCAACCTAGATCTACTCTTTTATTTTACTTTATTTGTTAGATCTGTTGGAGTATGTTTTACTGTTTATCGTAGATCCATGCTTTACTAGTTCTTCATATTATTATCGGTTCTATATCTGCATGTATTGATTTTTACTTTCAGTTGGTAAACAATGTCTTTCATCTTTTCAGACTTTGTTATTCCTTTAATAATGGTAGGCTAGTAGGCTGAATACTTGTTTGGATCGATGTGATCATGTAGACGTTTATTTATTTTACTTTATTTGTTAGATCTATTGGAGTATGTTTTACTGTTTATCGTAGATCCATGCTTTACTAGTTCTTCATATTATTATCGGTTCTATATCTGCATGTATTGATTTAATTCTGATGATCGGTCTATAATCATACACTGGGATTAATACATAAGGATGAAAAACACTAGTCGGTCTTTAACTAGATGTAAAAGGTGATTCACTTATAACTGAGGGATCCAGAACCATAGTAATTAGGATGAATAGAACATGATGCTTAACAATGTCAGACGCGATCCAGTGACATGGAAACGTGCACTGTGGTCACCGGAGGGAACTATTATTTGGTCATGGCTTAAGAGCCAGGTAACTTAAAGATGAATTAGTAACACAAACTTTAGGTCATTAATGCTTAAACAATGAATCTAACGAGAATTTGTTTTAAGAAGTAGTGTGAGTCTAGGGACAGCATTAGTTACTTAGGCAAAGTGAATCTAACGAGAATCTGAGTCGTGATTAAGTTTCCAACAGTCTAGCAAGTAGGTAGGATAATATTCGGCCGTGTCATGAGATCTGAGATGCCAAACAAATATTTTAATTTAATTACTGTTATTTGCTTTTTCAAACTATTTTCAGACTAAGCCTCTCGCTGAACAAGCGGTTGCGGCTTCTATTTACTTTTCAGTATTTTAATTAGTTTAATAGGAAATCGTGACAACCCCCAACCGCTAGAATTACACGTATTACTAGATTAGGTAAAGCAACGCGTCCCTGCGAATGATCCTGTACTTATCACTTAACTATAGTACATCTGATCGGGTCCCCTGTCCGTTAAGGTGTGTGTGTTTTGAGATAATTACTTGTACAACTTTTATAAATTTTAACACTAAAAAAAACTCATACCACATCAGACCCCGCTCCCAGGGTCGCTGCCCCCGGACCCCCTATATCTTCGCCCCTAAGGTCATAATAAATTCAAATAGGCGTGCACTCCGCACCTCCAATCCTATATGATGTATTATCATGACATTACTGATCAAACAAGTTAATCCAATTACACTAAAATATAAAACAGCTCTGTCGTTCGCTGCTCCGACTCCGCCGATGTTTCCGTCTGCTGCTGCTGCTGGTGCTTTTGTGGCGTTTTGAAGATGGAACATCGTCGTTTTCGGAAGATGAGATTTCTGAAGATGAAGATGACGATGGAGATGAGAGTGAATCGTCTGAGTATCTTCTTTTCTTTTTCTTCTGCTTTGTTTTATTCAGGTGTGGTTTTCCGGCTGAGCAAATCGAAGGTGGTGTTAACTGTGGCGGAGCGATGTATATGCGTGTGTAAAATACACACCAACTTAATTTGCGTTTTTTTATAACTAGTATGGTGCTCGCGCTAACGGTTTATAACGCGTGAGATGTCGTAATGGTAATTCAAGTTGTTTCGGTTACTTTAATGAGATGTGGCGATAAAGCATCTAACCGTGTTTATCATTCTAAATATTAGTCAAGGATTAAATGCAAAAAATAATAAGGTGCAAAAATTAACCATTTTAAATATATTTGTTACGCTTTAAAGTGTTGTACGGTATAATCATGTAATGCATGTTTGGTGGTGTACGGCTAAAAAATGGTGGTGTACAGATCACCACCCATTTGTTAAGGTTATTTAGAGTTAGTTTGGGGATATTCAAAAAAGTGTTGAATTTTTTAAATAGAAGGACAGTTTGTTTTATAAGGTATTATAGATAAGGAAATGGTAAATTTATTTAAAAGATGTGGATTTTATTAAATTTTTATTTAATATGATCCTTGATTCTTTCAAATATCTTCATGTTAAGGTTAGGCTGATTTTTAAGCTAATTTTTTATATTAATTTATAATTAATAACTATTAACTCTTTGTTCAAAAAATAAAAATATAATAAATAAAAGAAGGATACCCGCACAATGCAGTGGAGGTGATAGCGAAGGCAGTGTGGTGGTGGCGACTGATGAAGATGGCAACGACTGTTGGTGGTAGTGGCAAACTCGAGTGGTGTAGGTAATTATTGTAAATGTAATTGATGTAAGGTGGTAGTTGTAATATATTAAAAGATAAAAAGACTAATGATTTAAATTAATTCATTAAGGGTATTTTGTTATTTTTGCATCTTGATTGTTAAAACTTTTTCAACAAGGTGAAAGAATTTTTATAGGAGATATTTTGTCAAGTTTATAGCAATGTTACGTCTTGTCACATAATTTTTCTTTACATAAATCATCCCTTCTATAAAGTTACTAATATAGGGGTGAGTTAATTTGAGAACCACTAAAAAAAAAGAACGCGAGAACCAATCTCAGCCCTCCATTCATCAAGATCAAGAAGGGCATGATTGTCATTATGAAAAAGTCCACCTCTCTCTCCTCTTATTAAATTAGTAAAAATATCTAATTCATTAGAAAACTTTTATCTCACAAACCGTACATCGTTAGACGGAAAAAAAAGCATGGGTAGTCTTGAAATTTCGTCCTCTTTCATTAGAGATGCGGCTCGATATACTTTTGAAGACTTTTTAAATTTCGTTTTTTTTTCATCACGTTCATCCTACACATGTGTAGGACAAGTGAAAACCACTAAAAGGTTCATCCTACACATGTGTAGGACAAGTGAAAACCACTAAAAGGTTCATCCTACACATGTGTAGGACAAGTGAAAACCCCAAAAAAGTTCATCCTACAAATGTGTAGGACAAGTGGAAACCACTAAAAGGTTCATTTAATATATACTTTCGACGACATTTTAATTCAGAGGGCGGATGGATACGGTACGGGCGGTAGCCCTTAGTCGAACGGGCGTTGCCCGTTCAGGGGGGCTTCGCCCTTCTCGGTAGGCTACCTAAAGCTTAATTGCTAATCCGAGGGGGAAGCTACATTCTAAAAACCCTTGAAAATCTAAACCCTAAATGCTAAACCCTAAAAACCTAAAACGGATGAGGGTTCCCACTCTAGGGTTTAGGGTTTGAAGCCCGAGGGTTAGGCTAACCCTCGACCTTCAAACCCTAAACCCTAGAGCGGGATGTAGTAGGGGGACAGATGTATACGGTACGCTTTAGGGTTTAGGGTTTGAAGTTGTAGGGTTAGCCGTTAGGCTAACCCTACAACTTCAAACCCTAAACCCTAAAGCTTAATTGCTAATCCGAGGGGGAAGCTACATTCTAAAAACCCTGAAAAATCTAAACCCAAAATGCTAAACCCTAAGAACCTAAAACGGATGAGGGTTCCCACTCTAGGGTTTAGGGTTTGAAGCCCGAGGGTTAGCCTATCGGCTAACCCTCGACCTTCAAACCCTAAACCCTAGAGCGGGATGTGGTAGGGGAATGACGCATTCTAAAACCCAAAATGCTAAACCCTAAAATCTAAAACGGATGAGGGTTCCCACTCTAGGGTTTAGGGTTTAAAGCCCGAGGGTTAGGCTAACCCTCGACCTTCAAACCCTAAACCCTAAAGCTTAATTGCTAATCCGAGGGGGAAGCTACATTCTAAAAACCCTGAAAATCTAAACCCTAAATGCTAAACCCTAAAGCTTAATTGCTAATCCGAGGGGGAAGCTACATTCTAAAAACCCTGAAAAATCTAAACCCTAAGAACCTAAAACAGATGAGGGTTCCCACTATAGGGTTTAGGGTTTGAAGTTGTAGGGTTAGCCTGGCTAACCCTACAACTTCAAACCCTAAACCCTAAAGCTTAATTGCTAATCCGAGGGGGAAGCTACATTCTAAAAACCCTGAAAAATCTAAACCCAAAATGCTAAACCCTAAGAACCTAAAACGGATGAGGGTTCCCACTCTAGGGTTTAAGGTTTGAAGCCCGAGGGTTAGCCGGCTAACCCTACCTTCAAACCCTAAACCCTAAAGCTTAATTGCTAATCCGAGGGGGAAGCTACATTCTAAAACCATGGAAAATCTAAACCCTAAAAACCTAAAACGGATGAGGGTTCCCACTCTAGGGTTTAGGGTTTGAAGCCCGAGGGTTAGGCTAACCCTCGACCTTCAAACCCTAAACCCTAAAGCTTAATTGCTAATCCGAGGGGGAAGCTACATTCTAAAAACCCTGGAAAATCTAAACCCTAAATGCTAAACCCTAAAGCTTAATTGCTAATCCGAGGGGGAAGCTACATTCTAAAAACCCTGAAAAATCTAAACCCAAAATGCTAAACCCTAAGAACCTAAAACGGATGAGGGTTCCCACTCTAGGGTTTAAGGTTTGAAGCCCGAGGGTTAGCCTAACGGCTAACCCTACAACTTCAAACCCTAAACCCTAAAGCTTAATTGCTAATCCGAGGGGGAAGCTACATTCTAAAAACCCTGAAAAATCTAAACCCAAAATGCTAAACCCTAAAGCTTAATTGCTAATCCGAGGGGGAAGCTACATTCTAAAAACCCTGAAAAATCTAAACCCAAAATGCTAAACCCTAAGAACCTAAAACGGATGAGGGTTCCCACTCTAGGGTTTAGGGTTTGAAGCCCGAGGGTTAGCCGGCTAACCCTCGACCTTCAAACCCTAAACCCTAAAGCTTAATTGCTAATCCGAGGGGGAAGCTACATTCTAAAAACCTTGGAAAATCTAAACCCTAAAGCTTAATTGCTAATCCGAGGGGGAAGCTACATTCTAAAAACCCTGGAAAATCTAAACCCTAAATGCTAAACCCTAAAGCTTAATTGCTAATCCGAGGGGGAAGCTACATTCTAAAAACCCTGGAAAATCTAAACCCTAAATGCTAAACCCTAAAGCTTAATTGCTAATCCGAGGGGGAAGCTACATTCTAAAAACCCTGGAAAATCTAAACCAAATGCTAAACCCTAAAGCTTAATTGCTAATCCGAGGGGGAAGCTACATTCTAAAAACCCTGAAAAATCTAAACCCAAAATGCTAAACCCTAAGAACCTAAAACGGATGAGGGTTCCCACTCTAGGGTTTAAGGTTTGAAGCCCGAGGGTTAGCCTGGCTAACCCTCACCTTCAAACCCTAAACCCTAAAGCTTAATTGCTAATCCGAGGGGGAAGCTACATTCTAAAAACCCTGAGAAATCTCAACCACTCATTTTTTTCTCTCTCCTCAAATCTCAACCACTCATTTTTTTCGTTCCTCCATAAATCATTTTATTATTCTAATTTATTCAAAATCTTTTATCTCAAAAACCGTACATCGATAAATTATAAAAGTTTATATGAGTGTTTTTAAAATTTCATGCTCTTTCATTAGAGATGTCATTCTATATACTTTCGACGAATTTTTAAATCTGAGGGCGGAGCTCGGACGGCTAAGGCATTTGACTATTACACTCTATGACCTATCATACTCTATGACCTATCACCCCCAGTCCCTACCATCTCACCGCCGTAACGCGCGGGTACTTTGTCTCGTATATGTATATCAATATCACATTCGTATCGTAAACATGTTTTTGTAAACGTGAGCTTTAACTTGTATTGAAATTAAGTGCTTTCAATATCTTTAGTTCTTTACTCTTCCAGTCTTCCACATACTCGTAGATTAGTAGTCATACTACATTTCTTCTTTGTTGGGCCGACATTGACAAGCCCATGTATGTTGGCTCTTTTTGCCTTTTTATTTTCTTCCTGGACTGGACTCGCACACTGACACATCACACACGGAGAGGGCTACTCACCAAGTCCCTCTTTAAGTTTTTTCTCTGCAATTAGAGGTTTGGTTTTGTTTTTGATTTTTACACTTTTACAAGTGGTTTAAGTCAACGAAATTGAGTTCCCCCGTTGACAATCTCTCACTTGTATAGTTGTATATACAAATTGGCTTAACTATATAAGTATCGACTCTCTTTTTGGTCAACTACATCCTCTTCCAAAATTTACACAAATGTTTACAAGCATGTCGGTTGCTACGAATTCCAATCTATTTCCTTAGTCCAATGCTTTCGACTATTATGCCTTTTTGTAGCTTCTTGATCATGATAAGATCCTGTATAGTGAATACATTCCTTTGCAAAAGAAACAAAATATATATTTATATATATATATATATATATATATATAAATATATATATATATATATATATATGTAAAAACGAAAGAATAAAATGAATTTGTGGGCCGGTGTGCTAAGTCAATGCTTTGTAATGTTAGTACATGATAGATTGTGGGTACGTCACAATGATTTGAATTTGATATGATACGAATATGAATATATTCTTGTTGCGTGCTTAAAAATAGGACCATACAAGTTTCTTTCCGCCATATCATGGCACTGTTTGGCCCAAATATATTCTTAGTCCAATCAAAAACATCTTGAATTTTATATTTTTATTTTCCACATCATTAAGGTACACAAATTACGAATGATCAGTAATTTGTCCCGATGGTATAACATCATTCTTCTTATTCGTATGTGGGCGTTTTATAAATTTTCTTATACCTTTCCCAACGAGTCAAAGAATGATATAAAAAGGTTAAGAACAAAAGAATAATTTGCTACAAATATGATAGAAAACAAAAAAGTAACCAATTTTACATAGACGTATTAATAAGTAGTTTCGCTTTGTTTGTTTAGTGATAAATTTTCGTTAACACATGACGAGTCGTATGTTAGGCATCTTCATTCAAGAAATCAAAAAATATTCTACTTTTATCTATTTATGGAAAAGGTTTATTTTAATACATAACGTTGTTTTTAATTATTGTCTTATTACATGAGAAATTCACTACTTTTTGGCACCATCTTTTTCTTATGTTAAAAGAAGATATTATATTATATTATAAATATAAATATGATTAATTTGATAAACGATAAGCTCATAAATATATCTAAAATCATTGTCATGACATATATGTTAGTTTCTCTAAAAACTAATTATCTGAAATCAGTTATAGCATTTTCGGGAAAATTTGCTCAAAATTGTAACATAATGCAAATAAGTTTTTACTACATGACGACATCATACGACCAAAACTTAGTACAAATATCAAATTGAAACAATCGAAATAGTATGTAAAACTTAATTTTATTTCATTCATTATTTTATACTTTTAAACAACAAAACAATTCATGCAAAATTGCTTTTTCCATTACATGTCAATTTCTATTCTATTTCAACATCATTACGTTCGGTGCATCCAAATATAATTGGATGTACCAATCAGGACCAAAGAGAAATTTTGAGGTTTATTTATATTCTCTCTTGTTTGTAAATATTCAATAAAAGAAGAAACATTATATGGTTGGTATTAGAGGTGCAAGAAACGGTTAACCGATTTCGGTTATTAATTTTAATAATCGGTTTCGGTTATTTTTTGAAACAGTAATAACCGGTTACGGTTAACTTGTACCGGTTAATAACCGGTTTCTAGGTTTAAAACTGGAACCTATCTAACCGATTTCGATTAATAATAACCGGTTAACCGATACCGGTTAACCTATTCGGGTTTTTTAACCGCCCATTATAATATTGAGAAATTGGTGAACAATGGGGAAAAACAATCATTTTCGACAAGTCCGAGCGACGAACCCATATTCCAAAAAAATCCATATTCCAAATAAACATTATTTTCTAAACACAAAACAAAATTCATCATCCCAAATCTCAAAAACAACCAAAAATTGATGTTGGATCTGATGAAAGAAGCATTAATCTATATATAGTATAGATATATTGAAAGCTTACGAAATCATCTGATGGTGCGATCTTTCCGGTTATATATCAGTGTATGTATATAATATGATATATATATATATATATATATATAATATGTATATAATATGTGATTAACCGGTTAACCGGCTATTATTTGGAATAATTAACCGGTTATAAGTTAACCGGTTAATAATCGATTTTGGTTTTGAAAAGAGTAATCGGTTAGTAACCAACGGTTTTTGGTAACCTATAATCGGTTTTTACTATTCCGGTTACTAACCGGTTTCGGTTACCGGTTACAAATCGAGTCGGTTCGGTTAATCGGTTTTTTCTTGCACCTCTAGTTGGTATGTTTATCTTATCGTACTATTCCTTACTTGAATTATATATTTTAGATCCGTATATACTTACATCTATAATTATAATATTATATAAGCATGGTGCCCGCCCAATGCGGCGGTGGTTGCGGCAATGCGGTGGTGACAGGTGGCGGAGGTGATTGATGGTGAATGACGAGTAGTGTAGGCTATTGATGTAAATGTAATTAATATAATGGTTAGTATAGTTATTTTAAAAGTTGAGGGACTGATGGTGTATTTATTTCATTTAGGGTGGGGGTGTATTGTATTTAGAGTGTGTTGTTTTAATAAAGGATATTTTTGACATTTCTTCATGTAACTTTCAACAGGAGTCTATTAAAAATAGGAAGTATAGATTATAAAATTATTATTGTAGTTAACAAGACTTTAATACTTCTATAAAAAGAAAATAGTTACTAATAACACATATAATCTTTTTTAGTTAAACGGTGTAATAACTATTTGTACTAAGTTAAGCATTTAGTAAGTCGATGTTTTTTTAATAACCTGAAAACGATTGAAAAAAACCGCCGTAAATTAATGAGATTTCTTCACCAATTAAAAGTTAGAAATCGATTCTAAATGTAAGAGAATTCTTAGGCTATCTCCCTTGGGCGTCATTGAGCTATCACATCATATCCTTACAAATCCTTATACATCTTTATAAATCCTTCAAATCCTATAATTTTATCTCCAACCATACAAACATCCTTACATATCCTTACATATCCTTTTATCCTTAAATCCTATAATATCTTACAATCCTACATATCCTTACATATCCTTACATATCCTTACATATCCTTAAATCCTTAATATCCTTACAATCCTTACAATCCTTAATATCCTTACATATCCTTACATATCCTTACAATCCTTACATATCCTTACATATCCTTACATATCCTTACATATCCTTACATATCCTTACATATCCTTACATATCCTTACATATCCTTACAATCCTTAATATCCTTACATATCCTTACATATCCTTACATATCCTTAATATCCTTAAATCCTTACATATCCTTACAATCCTTACATATCCTTACATATCCTTACATATCCTTACATATCCTTACATATCCTTACATATCCTTACAATCCTACATATCCTTAATATCCTTACATATCCTTACATATCCTTACAATCCTTAATATCCTTACATATCCTTACATATCCTTACATATCCTTAAATCCTTAATATCCTTACATATCCTTACAATCCTTACATATCCTTACATATCCTTACATATCCTTACATATCCTTACATATCCTTACATATCCTTACAATCCTACAATCCTTAATATCCTTACATATCCTTACATATCCTTACACATCCTTAATATCCTTACATATCCTTACATATCCTTACAATCCTTAATATCCTTACAATCCTTACATATCCTTACATATCCTTACATATCCTTACATATCCTTACAATCCTACATATCCTTACATATCCTTACATATCCTTACATATCCTTACATATCCTTACAATCCTTACATATCCTTACATATCCTTACATATCCTTACATATCCTTACATATCCTTACATATCCTTACATATCCTACAATCCTTAATATCCTTACATATCCTTACATATCCTTACAATCCTTAAATCCTTAATATCCTTACAATCCTTACATATCCTTACAATCCTTAATATCCTTACATATCCTTACATATCCTTAAATCCTTACATATCCTTACAATCCTTACATATCCTTACATATCCTTACATATCCTTACAATCCTTACATATCCTTACAATCCTTAATATCCTTACATATCCTTACATATCCTTACATATCCTTACATATCCTACAATCCTTAATATCCTTACATATCCTTACATATCCTTACAATCCTACAATCCTTAATATCCTTACATATCCTTACATATCCTTACAATCCTTAATATCCTTACAATCCTTACATATCCTTACAATCCTTAATATCCTTACAATCCTTACATATCCTTACAATCCTTACATATCCTTACATATCCTTACATATCCTTACATATCCTTACATATCCTTACATATCCTTACAATCCTTACAATCCTTACATATCCTTACATATCCTTACATATCCTTACAATCCTTACATATCCTTACATATCCTTACATATCCTTACATATCCTTACATATCCTTACATATCCTTACAATCCTTACAATCCTTACATATCCTTACATATCCTTACAATCCTTACATATCCTTACAATCCTTACATATCCTTACATATCCTTACATATCCTTACATATCCTTACATATCCTTACATATCCTTACATATCCTTACATATCCTTACATATCCTTACATATCCTTACATATCCTTACATATCCTTACATATCCTTACATATCCTTACATATCCTTACATATCCTTACATATCCTTACATATCCTTACATATCCTTACATATCCTTACATATCCTTACATATCCTTACATATCCTTACATATCCTTACATATCCTTACATATCCTTACATATCCTTACATATCCTTACATATCCTTACATATCCTTACATATCCTTACATATCCTTACATATCCTTACATATCCTTACATATCCTTACATATCCTTACATATCCTTACATATCCTTACATATCCTTACATATCCTTACATATCCTTACATATCCTTACATATCCTTACATATCCTTACATATCCTTACATATCCTTACATATCCTTACATATCCTTACATGACTTAACGTTTATGAAGTAATTATATGCCTATTAGGAATGATTACCGAAGTATTTAGGTAGTATATGGTCCTTAGAGGAGTTTTTGACTAGTTATGAGCTATATGGAAGCCTAGGGACCAAATTTTACTTTTGGTGAAACTCAAAAACAGGTTTAGGGTCACATGAGGAGTCATTTGAGTGTCATTAGCAGATTTATTAACTTCCTCTCAAGCCCTAACCACCCCCTTTTATCCCTAATCAATTCTTGAGCAAAAAGGCTATCAAAAGTGCGTTTCGGAAGTGTTTAATCTAGCCTTTCTCGTTCCCATTGTGAGTTGCAGGTATAGAAGGTATAATTTTATTGATTTCTGATCCTTTTGATTATAAGAGTCATTAGGAATTATAATTGGGCATTAGGGAATCAATTAATGTGTAATTAGTGATGGTTTTGATGAAATAAGGCATGTATGATTTTCCTAAAGGTTGAAATGCTTTGTTAAGGCCTGAATATGAAGGATTTTGACGATTTGAAACTGAGTTTTCGATCTGGAGAGGATTGGGTTCGAATTGAAGGCATAATCAAATTTCTAAAGTGCAGGTCGCTGGCCATTGCGGCGCAACACCACGTTGCGGCGCAATGGAATTCCAGAATGATAAGTTGCGGCGCAATGAAAAGCATTGCGGCACAACGAACTGCTTGAGCTGCGGCGCAACTCATCTGTTTTCAACAAAAATTATAGTTTTGAACCGTAACCTCGTTTTGACACATAGCTTACTCCTGAAACCTAGAGTGTGCCCTTAGATATGTAATTCCAGATTATGGTCTTAATGACTAGTGTATTAATGGTCGTTTACTAATCATAGGTAGACGAGAGTTGTTGCTTTGTTCGGTAACTTAGCTATCCTTTATTGCGTGCTACTTCGAGGTAAGATACACTACTTTGACACGCTGAGGGATTCAACAAAAGCATGGTTTTCAGAATATAACTTCTCTATTCTCATCTTGTATACTTAAGAGTATTCGGGTTGTATGGGAGGTTATATGGGATATGTATTTGACTTATGAGAACTGAAATGCATTCCCTTTATATGCAATGTAAAGTTATGTTATGAAATGATATGCAATGTAATGAAATGTGATGCAAGTATATGTTGATGATGATGTGCATGTAAGTGGGGCTTGGTCATCTAGTTCACTAGACTTTATAAGTTGCCATGTCACGTGCACGTTTAAGGGCCCAAACGTAAAAGATGATTATATGTTATGTTTATGTAACTTTGTCACCTAAACTAAATGTGATGAAATCGAGCTCGTATATATGATGAAGTGTTAAGCTTAACCCGTATTCACCTTAGCCGGGTGGGTGCGTATATGTTGTTGCTTAGGTGGCTCCTTGCAATAATTACGTGGTTTGAGTATCTCCGGGTGGAGTGATTACCCACCAATGTCTTGAACATACGGACTACTCCTGGAGTGGCTTGCCATTCCTTAACGACACTTGATGGACCGCCGTATGGCTCATCCATCTAGTCGGGTGTGAGATTCCCGTTAGGTCTTATGACCGCCTACACACAAACTTACACCTTATATGATATGCGTGACTTATGTCACACCTTATGTGATGATGAAATGATGATTAGGCACATTTAGGATGGTTAATCCTACCATGAAAGATGTTGATGCTATGATATGTTTGTGATGATGTGCGAAATGTGTCTTTAATATGAAAAGCTGCTTTACCAAGTTTTAATTGGACAAACGTCTATTTAACTTAGTGTTATCTTACTTAGCTAATTCGTTAGCTAACACTTGTTTCTTGAAATGTGTTGTCCCCTCAGGTTTAGCAAGCTAGAAGTGTGTTGATGGATAGTGAGCGAGGCATGGGTAGAATACTTGAAGATGCTATTAGTTACCCATAGTTGCTGCTCCTTTTAGACGTTCTATTTCGTTATGACTATCATGTTTTGATATGACTTGTATACGGTTGTTTTATGTTGGGCAACCGTAGGATTTCCATTTATACTATTTTGATGATGTGACGAGTAACACCTTCTATCTTATGAACAAACCAAACTGGATTTTATGGTTTGGACTTTAAAACGTTATTCCGCATTCTTTAACACCGTTAGGTGAAAAGTTTTTGAAAATTCGTATTTTTAAATGTTGGGTGTTACAAGTTGGTATCAGAGAAATGGTTTAAGTAAACCATGAACCATAGGTATTACCTTAGTTTTTGGACTTAAACCGATATAGGTTATGTAGGGCTTAAGTAGGAATGCTTAGCCGTAGAAATGAAATGCTTAGGATGGGTTTGGGAATGAGTGAGAGTGTAGATGAGGCATGATTAGTATGTTTGATGCTGAATTTTTAAGGTTAAGTAGCCTTATCTAGCTATTCTCATTGAAACCTTGCTAACCGTCGTCATTGCATTGTAGACATCATGGTTAACACACGAAATAACAGCCATCATGAGAGAGCTACTCCAAGCAATGCTCCATCCGAACCTAATGGGGCAGGAAATGGTGTTAATCAAAGGCCTCCTCGAAGGCCACTTCCGGGAATTAACCTCACCAGGTCCGAGATTGATCGGGCAAACCCGGTCCTCGAACAGATTCCTACCCGAGCCGAAATGCATGAGGAATTGAGGGCTATCCGAGCTCTCTTGTTGAGAAATGAAGAGGATTTGATTCAACTTAGGGCCGAAAGAGATGCAAGCATGCAAAGGAATGAGCATACGGATGAGAATTATTCCAACCGCTCAAACCGTGTCGAGCCATCGAATGAAAGGTCTTTGATTGCTCCAGAAGAGGTTGTTGCAAATGGAAATGGTGTTGGAAACTGATGTGTGAAATCGAGTTTAAAATTTATAAACAAGAATTACCCTAAAACTGACTACTACACACTAGCGGGCAGTGGACCCGTTCGTATATAGTATAGCTAAAAGGTAAGTCCGAATTCGTTCACGGGGATTGGTTTTGAAATAATTGTTGCTAAAGTAGTTTGGGAAAAAGGATGGAACCGTAGCCGAATTGCTACCTCACTTTGACAATATTAAATTAAAGAAATTGAAATAACAAGACAATTGAAAAGTAAAGAAAGTTCAAACAATATGAATAAAGATCATCCACTTCGAATCCACTTGACTTCAGTTATGATTGCACACGATAAAGTTCAAATTATTTAGAGTTGACAAGATAATCGTGAAAGGATAAAATGCTCGTGTGGTACCACCAACCGCTCACAAATAACCCAAACACCTAAGTTGCTAGTTAAATTACCCAAGCCGGTACCACCAATGCCTAGAAAATCTCCCCAACAATTAGTTTGTTTGATTATCCAATTACCAATTATGCCTATGTGAATTAAAACGTGGTACCACCAACCGCTCACAAATAACCCAAACACCTAAGTTGCTAGTTAAATTACCCAAGCCGGTACCACCAATGCCTAGAAAATCTCCCCAACAATTAGTTTGTTTGATTATCCAATTACCAATTATGCCTATGTGAATTAAAACGTGGTACCACCAACCGTTTCCAAACACGTTTACCGATTAACTCCTATTATAGATTTGACATTCACCGTCATACCATGAACCGGTGACAATTGACCATAGACAATCGAATTGAAACGATAAACATATTCACCTAGTACTACTAACGATGAACACATAAACCATCAACATCAAAAGAATAAATCACAAGGGATTAATTGATAAAGATCACGACACAACGATAATTGAATCAACTCTTGAATTAAAATATTGCAATCATATCATTCGTCAAGTTTCATCAAAGTGGATGATTAGAAATCTAGCCACTCATGCTAAATTGAAAATAACAAATGAAATAGAAATAGAACGTATTGTACCAAATTGTTTGAATAGAAATTGCAAAGACGGAAAAGTAGATACGATCTAGATGGGTGTTCTTGAATCTTCAATGAATCAATTGATGAAATTTGAGATGATCCTCTGAAGAATTCGCCTAGAACAGCTCCTAGAAAGAAAGCTTGATCAGTTGGGAAATAGGGTTATGTTTTCTATTTATACCCCCTTCAAATCTGATGCAAAAGAGGCTAAAACCCTGATCTCCCCGTGCAGCTGACTGCGCCGCAGTGGGCATGGTGTGCTCTCACTGCGGCGCAGTGGAATACCCCTGGAAACTTTGTTCTCTAGTAACTGCGGCGCAGTAGGGCTAGTGCACTCCCACTGCGGCGCAGTGTTAAATCTCTGAAAAGCATATCTTTTTTCTCGACCTTGACCGTGGCGCAGTGCACTCCCACTGCGGCGCAGTGTTAAATCACTGGAAAGCTTTGGCCTTGGCACCCTTTGACTGCGGCGCAGTGGGGCAATAACCCACCCACTGCGGCGCAGTGCATATCTGCTGAAATCTTTGTTCTTCTTTATCAACATCACTCGAACACTCGGGTCAACTTCTTGGCCAAAAAATCGTCAGAAAATGTACCAAATGGACGCGCAACCTGCTAAGAACCTGAAAGCACTAACAAACACCATAAACATGCCAAATGCATACAAAATCGACTCAAAACACATACGAAAAAGGCCAATAATGATGTGGGCGATCTATATAAATTGGTCACATCAAATCCCCCCACACTTGAGCGTTGCTTGTCCTCAAGCAAATCTGGAAATTAAGCAAAAAGCATTCCTTGGCACGAAGCTACATAAACACATTACAAATTTCCAAAAAGAAGCCAAACCAAGTATGTCGATGACAAGGACTTTGGTGAAGCAGTTTTAATCTTAAATGAAAATCCGAAATGTTTGACAATATCTGAACAATCCACAAGCCTCAATAACACGACCAAGCAAAAGTGAAACAAATGAACCTATCAAAATCATCCTCCTCCAACGAACTTACTATTGGGGTTGAATATATGAAGAATCACTCATAGCTCGGTCGTGATGCATATCTTACCATAGGCTTGAACAAGGATCATAGCTCACCGACATGGCGTGAGCACCAAGTACATCATCAAAATAGGCATATAGGACGGTTGTATAGTTAGGCTAAGGTATATATAATGGATATTTACAATGGAGTTTGGGAGTGTAGGTTAGAAATGAAAGGAAACAATCAAAAGTATAGGGTATGTATGAAATATGTACAAAATAGTCTAATCAAAACCCGTACCATTGATTGCCACCAACCCATAAGATGTTATCCCGCTAAGACACCTCCAAAAGTAACCAAGTAAACCCGACACCATTGTGGTGTATCAACTTCAAACAACTTCAATTCAACCAAGTCTTCCATTCTTAATGATACAACAAAACTTTAGACATCTAAAAATGAGAAGTACCCACTAGTAGCCCAAGTTCTTTTTTTTTTCTTCTTTTTTTTTCTTTCTTATTTCACTTTTTTCATTTTTTTTTTTATTGAACCACTTTTACTCTACTAGTAGGCACCCTCTTACAATGATGAACATGTCTATAACACTTACTTCCTTTGAACAATCCAAGATAATCCTCAATAACTTGACCAATTGACGTATTCTCATAGACAAGAATATTCCACTAGACAACCCACTGAAGCTCTCCCAAACCATCCAAACAAACTAATGACAATCAATGGCCCCCCAGATTAGACTATCGGTATAGCAAGGTATAATTAGTTAACGTTTACATATATAAGTGGATATATACAAAGGAAAAGGCTAAGTTAAAAGGGATGTATAAGTGTACTTTGCACTAAGGATGAGTGCAACAAAGGTTTACAAAGAAAGGAAAATCTTGTATGTACATGTATGAAAGTATGTATATAAAAGGTAAGAATATATACATAAGCAAAGGGTGAAAAGAAAGAAAATATGGGTCAAACCTAATATGCCAATTCGTCATCCAATGTACTTATATCACAAAAGTGACCTCACTGCGGTCTCGTAACGATCACCAGGCCAAGTTCTAGCTCAACACATCACCGGCACACTCATATCAAAGAAATGAACCCGAAAATGGAATAAATAAACCTCAAATTCCCACATCTTAGTTCAGAGTTCGAAATGGAACCCTTACTCCCGAATAAATCCAAGAGCCTAAGAGAGGGACAAATTACAAGGCAATCAAACCAAAACCATAAACACCTAGCACATCTATAAATGAAATGATGAATCTCACAACTTTAGGTGTTTGGGAAATTTGAGTACGCAAGTAATGTTATCAATCCACAAGGATTAGCCCAATAACCGTTCAGAACACATTTCGCCGATTAAATTTTGTACCAAGGAAAAAATTTCGTAGTAAAATTGCTAATTAAGTTATTATGAATTAAGTGACAAAAGCAATTTACCACAAGGACAAGCTCAACACAAGTTCAAATCATATCATCTTCCGTCATCCTACCAAATCGAAGCCACCAATCTCAAACATGCACATCATAGTTCAGAGTTCAAGATAGAACCCTTACTCTTGGATAAAGCCCAAAAGCCTACGAGAGGGACACATCCACAAGAACGGTTTAAATCTCAATGGCAAAACAACAAAAGAGATATATCCGGTTGCTTAAACCTATTTGCCACCCCCCCCCCCACACACTTAAGATGGACAATGCCCTCAATGTCCAACAATCGGTCAAAACAAAGGTAAATAGGGGTAAGCACAATAGACAGAAAGAATGAGAACACATACCGGATCATGGACACATTCCGTTTCAAAACAAGTAAGTCGACCCCGCACCACAAATTGCTCTTCCTAAAGAGGAAGTCCAATTTGGTTGACGGGAGAAACAAACTTAGTCCAAAACGGAAGGTGCGAGAGCTGTGTGTGAAACAATGTTAATAAAGATGCCAATCAAAAATATTGCGCTGAACTTACTGCCAGCATATGCACATGACATCATAGTGAGCTACTAACACGATCACACAATCAAACAAATCCAACGGGTCCTCACACTTGGGTTCCACTAGGTATTGCCATCAATCGGATCAAACCTGTTCAATAACATTCCAAAAGACCAACCATCCAAAATATCCAAAATAGTTCAAACAAAATAAAGTACCATGCAGAAAAATAAAAGAAAACAAAGGAGATTACAAATGTTTCATCACCCCGTAGGGTGGATACCAGACAATGATAAATAAAGGAATGTCATAAGAATACCAACAATATCAATCACCAAATGATTCCATTCTACGGTACCGGATGGGAATCATCATCGTGTCACTCCTGATGTCCATGGTAGCCATAGGGTAGTCCAGGTTTGCCAAAAATACTTGTCACCCAATCTTGCTCTTCCTCCTGAGCTGAACCTGAACCACCAGCACCTCCCCCTGACTGACCAGCATCAAATCCTGAAGCACCTGCATCAAAACCTGCAAGAGATGAAGACTCACCGCCAACATGACCACCCTGAAAGACCCCAAACTGCACTGGACCACGAGGAGAACCTCCTAAATCATGGGGTGGTGGTGACATGTTCCCCGGAACAGTCGTCTGAGAGAAAAAAGGCTGACCCCCTGACGATAATCAGGGACATAAATAGGCGGTGGAGAGAATGGAGGAATCGGGTCAGGTCGAACAAACTCCCGGCCATGATACTGAGCATCCCACATAGGCTGATAATAATCAAGGCTATAGTTAGTGTGGGCCTGTTGTGATCCAATCCAGGTGAAATCCTGGTCCACCCTCCTCTGGTACGCATCAAACTCTCGCTGACTGTTCTGCTGAGACTCATAGATGTTCTGAATAGTGTTCCCCAAGAGTGTAAGATCAAACGAAGGAGGGATGAGAATGTTACGTCCAGTCCTCCTCGGTGGCTCCCGTGGAGCATCAGCCATCTCAACATCAGCCTCCTCATCCTTCTCCTGTACAGAAGGTGGTCCTTCAACCTCACCCTCATCATCTAACAACCGCTCCTGCTCATTGTCTTTCTTTTTCTTCAAAATCTTTGCCCTCCAAAGCTCCTGATACGTAAAATCCTCCTGATGTACTGGTAATGAGAGATAGGTCTAGCAATCATCAGAAGTAAAAACTCCCATCCTCTTATAGATCACCGTGATAAAATGTCCCAAAACCAAAGTCGAATCGGTATGATTACACATACGGTCCAGAAGCACAAGAGGAGGCAAAGCAAACCTGGATGGAGCACCCTCAGAAAATAACTTAAGTAACCAAAGATCATTCTTGTACGCCTTCTCCCAATGAGTAGACCTCTGTACCAGGAAAGTCACAATCATCCGGTGGAGCAACCTCAAACGTACATTCTTAATCTTTGACACACCACTTGTGTATGTCCATGTCTCTCCCCCGTGATCCTGGTGTAATATTGCACGATAGACTCTCCATCACCCAAATCGGCCTGTGTTCTATACCCCTTCTTCAAAATATCCCTAAACTCAGCACTCTGCAACTCCTCCCTCGTATACATCCCACAGTAGTAACCAAATTCAGCAATTGACAGCCTCCTCTGCACTCCCCCACAGTAAAACGAGACTACCCTCTCTTCAAAAATGTCTTTGACTTTTCCCAATTCCTTCTTCAGTTTCAAGGTTGAATAGAACTCTAAGCATAACTCACGGTAGGCGGCTTCACGGTTAGCGAATACCCGCCGCCAAATATCACAACTCACGTCATGCCCTCTTGACGCACCTCCAACTCTCATACTCATAGAAAACCACCGTCGAATATCCTCCTGAACTCCAAATACCTGAGCTTGAAATTGAATTAAATGTCTTGCGGGAAGGACCACATGCTTAGAAAGCTTATACAACTTGTTCTTGTAGATGTTCTTCTGAGGCTGCCTAATTCCCTCAAATGATAGCCAAGCATGTCGCTCGTTCAGTTCTTCAATAAATGTGAGCGGCACCTCCATTTGTCTCTTTGAAGTCTTAGTCGGGACATCAACCGCCTCACTGGATTGCCCCTCAACCATTTTGCGCTTTCCCGCGGCCTTATCTTCAGCTCCCTGCATTCACAACATGAAAACGTCCAATTGTAAGTATTAAGAATGCAAAGGTGGGAGGCAAATTAAACAAACAAAATCTTGGCAGGGAAAGGCCCCCACTGCGGCGCAGTGGGCATGCTTCACCCTCACTGCGGCGCAGTGAGGCAAAAACCTGGGCAAACTTTTCTAGGGTTCATCATGATATGGCACAAAATGGGGAAATCTAACAAGCAAATATAGGGAAAAGATCCAGTATTCTCCACTTTAAACAACCTATATCAACATACCCCCATACTTGTTCTTCAAATCAAATCCCCAAATTTTTCAAAACCCTAATTTCTAAATTAAAATCACAATTTGATGAACTAGGTGAATGATTTAACATCCAAATAACTTCTATTGCCCTCAAACATCAAAACCCCTAAATTAATTAGAACATTAAGCTAGCATAAACCCTAGAAATTTAAAACTCAAAATAAAAGAAAAATACAAAGAAACTAAAGAGAAAACTTACACTTCTTCCCATTATGCTATGTATGAAGATGAAAATCTGGACAAAGGATTAAAGATGGAAGAAAAATGGAAGATCTTGAAGGAGGTTAATGGGTATTTTGGTTTTTTGGGGGAGAGAAAAGAAGAAGAAAGAGTAAAAGTGTAAAAGAGTAAAAGAAAACAAACTTACCTGGTCTCTCTTTGACCTACCCGTACTCCCACTGTGGCGCAGTGAGGAGTATGCACTCCCACTGCGGCGCAGTGGGATGTATATCACAAGTGGACAGAGGCTTTGGCATGCGGCGCAGTCAGGCAATCCTACCCCCACTGCGGCGCAGTGGGGAATTGCTGAACATATATTTTTCTTCAACAATATGTCAAAAACTCAAATCACACAACCCGGAACCGCATCAAATCGAGACCACTCCTGCACTTACTAATAAAACAAGATTAAATCTAACTAGTTCAAAGAAAAGTAAAAATGATAAAATGAACACGGGTTGCCTCCCGAGAAGCGCTTAAGTTATTAACGAGTCTTTAGCTTGACTCGACCAACCTTCAAGCATCAAATTCAAACACGGGGATTTCATCACATATCCCCTCAACCTGCTCTTCTTCCACATATAACTTAAGTCGATGACCATTGACAATGAACGATCCTTCACCATTTCGCTTAAACAACTCAACATAACCCGACGGGTACACATGCTTAATCACAAACGGTCCAATCCATCTAGAAGTGAGTTTAGGTTGCTTAATCTTAAATTTGGACAAGAACAACAACACTTTAGCCCCAACCTTAAACTCCTTTCTACGAATCCTCTTATCATGCCAAATCTTGGTTCTCTCCTTATAAAGCCTCGAATTCTCATAAGCACCTAACCTAAGCTCATCAAGCTCATGAAGTTGCAACATTCTAAGTTCACTAGCCTCCATCAAGTCCAAATTCAAATTCCTTAACGCCCAATACGCTTTATGCTCTATCTCAATAGGTAGATGGCAAGTTTTGCCATAGAGCAACCGGTATGGCGTGGTGCCAATCGGCGTCTTATAAGCCGTCCTAAACGCCCACAAGGCGTCATCCAACTTCTTCGACCAAACCTTGGGGTTATCTCCAACAGTTTTCTCTAAAATCCTTTTCAAAGCCCTATTGGTGTTTTCTACTTGTCCACTAGTTTGTGGATGATAAGAAGTAGAAAAATAATGCACAACACCATACCTCTTCATGACCTTGGCTAATTGATGATTTGCAAAATGGGTTCCTCGTTCACTAATCAAAGCTCTAGGGCAACCAAATCGACAGAATAACTGTTTTAAGAAATCAATGACTATCCTCGCGTCATTCGTGGGCAAAGCCTTGGCTTCAGCCCATTTAGACACGTAGTCAACGGTGACAAGAATATATTGAAACTTATTAGACGGTGGGAATGGTCCCATGAAGTCTATACCCCAAATATCAAAAACCTCGCATACCTGAATGCTTTGTTGAGGCATCTCATCCCGCTTAGTAATGTTCCCCTGTCGCTGACAGATGTCACAAGTCTCTACCAAAGTTTGAGCCTCCTTGAAAATTGTTGGCCAATAGAAACCTGCATCAAAAACTTTCTTACCAGTAACTGAAGGACCATAATGACCTCCAGTTGGCCCGTAGTGACAAGCATCCAAGATCTCTCTAGTCTCACTTCCAGCAACACATCTCCTAATCATACCATCTGCACAAACACGAAACAAGTATGGATGGTCCCAAAAATAATACTTAACATCTTATATGAGCTTCTTCTTCTGCTGGTACGTGAAATCATTAGGTATCTCACCTGCAACCAAATAATTAGCTATATCTGCAAACCAAGGAGCATCATCAGAGTTAGAGATAAACATTAAAGACTCATCGGGGAAGTGATCATTGATCTCCCCATCACGAAGTTCCTCCCTGTGAGGATCTTCCAAACGACTCAAATGGTCGGCAACCAAATTTTCAGCCCCTTTCTTATCCTTTATCTCAATGTCAAATTCTTGCAACAAAAGAATCCAACGGATAAGCCTGGGTTTAGCATCCTGTTTCGAGAACAGGTACTTAAGGGCTGAATGGTCAGTGAAAACTATGGTCTTACTCAACACCAAATAAGATCTAAACTTATCAAAGGCAAAGACCACGACAAGCAACTCCTTCTCAGTAGTGGTGTAGTTTTGCTGAGCGGGGTTCAAAGTTTTACTAGCAAAGTAAATGGGCTTGAAATGCTTATCAACCCTTTGCCCAAGCACGGCTCCCACAGCATAGTCACTTGCATCACACATCAATTCAAATGGCAATTCCCAATCCGGACCAACCATTATAGGAGAATTAGTCAACTTCTCCTTTAAAACCTGAAATGCACTCAAACAAGCATCATCAAGCACAAAAGGGACGTCCTTCTACAACAAGTGGGTCATAGGACGAGTAATCTTAGAAAAATCCTTAATAAAACGGCGGTAAAAACCGGCATGTCCAAGAAAACTCCTTACCCCTTTCACATTGGAAGGCGGGGGTAATTTGGCTATAACATCTATCTTAGCCCTATCAACTTCAATCCCGGCCTTAGACACTTTATGCCCTAAAACAATTCCCTCGGTCACCATAAAATGGCACTTTTCCCAATTTAAAACAAGGTGTGCCCTCTCACACCGTTCCAACATCCTATCCAAATTACTCAAGCAAGAATGAAAAGAATCCCCAAAAACAGAAAAATCATCCATGAAAACTTCCATGGAAGTTTCAAGCATGTCCTGGAAAATAGCAATCATGCACCTTTGAAAGGTGCCAGGGGCATTACATAAACCAAACGGCATTCGCCTATAAGCAAAAGTGCCAAATGGGCAAGTAAAGGTGGTTTTCTCTTGATCCTTTGGATCAATGGGTATTTGAAAGTACCCGGAAAACCCATCTAAGAAACAAAAATATTCATTACCTGCAAGACGTTCCAACATTTGATCAATGAAAGAAGTGGAAAGTGATCCTTACGGGTGGCATCATTAAGCTTACGGTAATCTATACAAACCCGCCAACCCGTAATAGTCCTAGTGGCCAAAAGCTCCTTATTATCATTCTCAATAACTGTCATGCCCCCCTTTTTGGGCACACAATGAACAGGACTAACCCAAGGACTATCAGCAATAGGAAAAATAATTCCTGCATCAAGAAGCTTAATCACCTCTTTCTTAACAACCTCCTTCATATTAGGGTTCAGCCGCCTTTGTCTCTGGACAACGGGCTTAACATCATCAAGAAAATCAATCTTATGCTGGCAAAAATTAGGACTAATACCTGGAATATCTGTGGTCTTTCAAGCAAAAGCCCGCTTGTGGGCTCTAAGAACGGACATGAGACGGTCTTTCTCGTCACTCGAGAGTGAGGACGAGATAACCACTGGAAGAGAAGACTCACCTGACAGATATGCATACTCTAGATGGTCTGGAAGCGGCTTAAGCTCCAAGTCAGTGGGTGGTACCTCAACAGAGTTTGGTACCCTCGAACTTCCATCAGCAACAACCTCCTCAAAACTCTCATCCTCGGGAGGTGTCTCATCCAAGCTAAGCGCCATAACCTCTGCAAACAAATCATCATCAGATATATCTCCCGATCCTAAATTAGCAATCTCCTCATCTCCAGTGTCTATCTCCATCAGTTCCTGAAACTCTCGGTCTAAAGCATCATCAATAACATCAATCCTAAAACAAGTCTCATCATTAGAATATGAATGCTTAATAGACTTTTCAACATTAAACACAATCCTATCAGTACCAACGCCTAAGGAAATCTCCTTATCCTTCACACGGATGATAGCATCCGCGGTATTAAGGAATGGGCGCCCAAGAATAAGAGGGACTTGCGTATCTTCCTCCATCTCGAGGATAACGAAGTCAACAAGAAAAAACAATATGGCCCACTTTGACTCTAATATTCTCAGCAATCCCAATGGGATACTGAAATGAATGGTCAGCTAGTCTTATACTCATGCGAGTAGGGCGAAGGATTCCCAAGGACAATTTGGCATAAACCGAGTAAGGCATCAAATTAATGCTAGCTCCTAAATCAGCTAAGGCCTTACAAATAATGGTTCTAATAGAGCAAGTGATAAGAAAACTCCCTGGGTCTTCAAGCTTTGGTGGTATGCGTTCTGCAAGATAGCAGAACACTCGGCATTGAGAAAAGTAGCCTTTGCCTCTTCCAACTTTCCTTTGTCAGTCACAAGCTCCTTAATGAACTTGGCATAATGGGGCATCCCCTGAATAAGATCGACTAAAGGCACATTAATGTGAACATTTGTAATCATCTCCACAAACTTATTATATTGCTCCTTTAGCTTGCTTTCCTGAACCTCTGTGGAAATGGTATCTTTGGCTTGTATGCTTTAACCTCTGGAACCACATCTGGTTTTGGTGGAGTGACCGGAGTCTTCACGGTCGAATCTTCCTCCATTTCAATCTCTTCATCAACCTCATCATCATCACTCCTTTTATCCTACACATCTGAAACAACAACATTAGGCATAGGAGGTGAGTCATAAGACCTACCAGTACGAGTGGTGATGGCTTTGGCTTGCTCATTGCGGACTGGAGGTGGAGTGTATTTCTGTCCTGATTCTGTCCTTGACTTGACTAAACTGAGGCCTAGGATTCTGCTGCGTGTTGCTAGGAAGAGTCCCCGTGGGCCTAACAAGAGCGGCCATCCTACTTTCGAGATCCTTGAAATTAACTCCCTGGTTTTTCATGTTGATCTCCACCTTTCCACTTAACTGATCCAACCTCTCACTCAAAGTCTTGGTATCCTCCCTGATCATTTGAATGCTAGTATTTGTTTCAACTTGGTTACTAGCCAACTGCTTCATCATCTCTCTCAACTCGGCATTAGGATCGGCATTAGAAGAAGAAGAACCCGATCCTTGTCCTTGTTGAGTCTGTTGTTGTGGCTGATTCTGATAATTATCTCTTTGCCACCTATTACCTGAAAAACGAGAATTATTAGACTGAAAAGAGGAGTTATAAGAAGTATTACCTGAAGGCCGGTTCTGGAAACTGGTGTTGCGTTGGTAGCTCCCTTGGGGTTGATTCTGAACATAACTCACATCTTCGGGTGCCCGATTTGGACACTCATCAGAATAATGCATATCACCAAAATGATCACACCCATCGGCTACTACCTTAACATCCCTCTCAATTGCTCCAAACCTATTCTCTTGAGTAGCAAACCCCTTTTCCATGCGCTCAGATAGCGCCCTAATCTCTCCAATAACCCCTGGGTTATTGCTAGCTTCAACCTTAGCAACTCTCCCTTGGTTAGTACCTCTCTTCATCTTTCTCTCATTCTTCAAAAACCTTTCATCATCCAAAGTTGAGCTATCCTTTGCCATGTCTTCCAAGATTTGATAACCTTCATTGGGTGTAATGTTATTAAAACTACCCCCGAAAGCATATCCCAATTCTCGTTTAGACTTCTTATCTAACCCATCAAAGAAAAGCTCCACATATTTTTCCCTAGTCAAATCGTGACCTGGACAATTTCTTAACATCTCCTTGAAACGAATCCATGCATCTACTACATCCTCCCCATCATCCTGCTCAAAGGACCTAATCAAATTTTCCAGCCTTCTTTGAGTTCTTAGTGAATAAAACTCACCAATGAAAGCCTCCTTAAGTTGGTTCCAAGTAGTAATAGAATTTTCTGGAAGATCATTGAACCAATCAAGTGCTTCTCCGGTGATTGACATGGAAATGTCTCAAGTTTCACGGCATTCATTTGGTTTTGCCCATATTGATATAGCCGAGCCAACTTTTCAAACCTATCCAAGTGTTGGTATGGATCCCATTTCCTTTTTCCATCAAATTGATGCTCTATGCTCTTAAGATGGTTTCCTTTCAAAGCGAAAGTGTGATCAATAGCCGGAGGTCTAATGGCAGAACCACGGCCCGTTAGGATAGTTCGAACCCTCTCGCCATAGCGAGTGTCATTTGGACCCCTTGGTTGTTCGTCACCCATTTCCTCTTGCTTAACTTCTAAATAGAAAAACTCGTCTAAAAAGAACCCTTCCTCGTCCGAATCAGGAGTGGGTTTAGCTATAGGTGAAAATGGTGTCGGTATAGGTGTTGATGGCTCAGTGAAGTTAAACCTACGCCCCCTTGGTCTTCTCGGAGTAGACAAAGGACTATTCAAAGGGAGACCCGAAGAACGCAAGTTCATCAACTAAAGAAAAATGCCTGCAAACACACAACTAACACAAACACGTCAAATGCACCTGTGATAAGAAAAGAAAACTAAACTAATAAACAAGTAACTTTCTCACGCGTGAGAAAGGATCAAACCACTAAATTAACAACTAAATCGGCACACAATCCCCGGCAGCGGCGCCAAAAACTTGATGTGTGAAATCGAGTTTAAAATTTATAAACAAGAATTACCCTAAAACTGACTACTACACACTAGCGGGCAGTGGACCCGTTCGTATATAGTATAGCTAAAAGGTAAGTCCGAATTCATTCACGGGGATTGGTTTTGAAATAATTGTTGCTAAAGTAGTTTGGGAAAAAGGATGGAACCCGTCCGAATTGCTACCTCACTTTGACAATATTAAATTTAAGAAATTGAAATAACAAGACAATTGAAAAGTAAAGAAAGTTCAAACAATATGAATAAAGATCATCCACTTCGAATCCACTTGACTTCAGTTATGATTGCACACGATAAAGTTCAAATTATTTAGAGTTGACAAGATAAACGTGAAAGGATAAAATGCTCGCGTGGTACCACCAACCGCTCACAAATACCCAAACACCTAAGTTGCTAGTTTAATTACCCAAGCCGGTACCACCAATGCCTAGAAATCTCCCCAACAATTAGTTTGCTTGATTATCCAATTACCAATTATGCCTATGTGAATTAAGACGTGGTACCACCAACCGTTTCCAAACACGTTTACCGATTAACTCCTATTATAGATTTGACATTCACCGTCATACCATGAACCGGTGACAATTGACCATAGACAATCGAATTGAAACGATAAACATATTCACCTAGTACCACTAACGATGAACACATAAACCATCAACATCAAAAGAATAAATCACAAGGAATTAATTGATAAAGATCACGACACAACGATAATTGAATCAACTCTTGAATTAAAATATTGCAATCATATCATTCGTCAAGTTTCATCAAAGTGGATGATTAGAAATCTAGCCACTCATGCTAAATTGAAAATAACAAATGAAATAGAAATAGAACATATTGTACCAAATTGTTTGAATAGAAATTGCAAAGACGGAAAAGTAGATACGATCTAGATGAGTGTTCTTGAATCTTCAATGAATCAATTGATGAAATTTGAGATGATCCTCCGAAGAATTCGCCTAGAACAGCTCCTAGAAAGAAAGCTTGATAAGTTGGGAAATAGGGTTATGTTTTCTATTTATACCCCCTTCAAATCTGATGCAAAAGAGGCTGAAACCCTGATCTCCCCGTGCAGCTGACTGCGCCGCAGTGGGCATGGTGTGCTCTCACTGCGGCGCAGTGGAATACCCCTGGAAACTTTGTTCTCTAGTAACTGCGGCGCAGTGGGGCTAGTGCACTCCCACTGCGGCGCAGTGTTAAATATCTGAAAAGCATATCTTTTTTCTCGACCTTGACTGCGGCGCAGTGGGACACGTGCACTCCCACTGCGGCGCAGTGTTAAATCACTGGAAAGCTTTGGCCTTGGCACCCTTTGACTGCGGCGCAGTGGGGCAATAACCCACCCACTGCGGCGCAGTGCATATCTGCTGAAATCTTTGTTCTTCTTTATCAACATCACTCGAACACTCGGGTCAACTTCTTGCCAAAAAATCGTCAGAAAATGTACCAAATGGACGCGCAACCTGCTAAGAACCTGAAAGCACTAACAAACACCATAAACGCGCCAAATGCATACAAAATCTACTCAAAACACATACGAAAAAGGCCAATAATGATGTGGGCGATATATAAATTGGTGTTGGAAACATAGTGGAGCCTCGTGTAGTGGTAGCTCCTCGTGCTCATAACTTTAAGTACGAGAGCTTTCAAAAGTGTGGAGCTAAGGCATTCGATGGTACTCAAGATGCTGTTGGTGCTATGGAATGGTTAGATGATATTGAGGTTGTGTTTGCTTCTTGTTATTGCCCGGACGATATGAAGGTGTTGTGTGCAACTCGAATGTTGAAGAAGAATGCTAGGAATTGGTGGAGGGCTGCTACTATCTCCTTGACTCCCGAGGTGCTTGCTGCTATGCCTTGG
>CM067170.1:124994500-125228547 GCA_034093135.1 Erigeron breviscapus | reverse complement strand
AAATATGCCTGCAAACACACAACTAACACAAACACGTCAAATGCACCTGTGATAAGAAAAGAAAACTAAACTAATAAACAAGTAACTTTCTCACGCGTGAGAAAGGATCAAACCACTAAATTAACAACTAAATCGGCACACAATCCCCGGCAGCGGCGCCAAAAACTTGATGTGTGAAATCGAGTTTAAAATTTATAAACAAGAATTACCCTAAAACTGACTACTACACACTAGCGGGCAGTGGACCTGTTCGTATATAGTATAGCTAAAAGGTAAGTCCGAATTCGTTCACGGGGATTGGTTTTGAAATAATTGTTGCTAAAGTAGTTTGGGAAAAAGGATGGAACCGTAGCCGAATTGCTACCTCACTTTGGCAATATCAAATTAAAGAAATTGAAATAACAAGACAATTGAAAAGTAAAGAAAGTTCAAACAATATGAATAAAGATCATCCACTTCGAATCCACTTGACTTCAGTTATGATTGCACACGATGAAGTTCAAATTATTTAGAGTTGACAAGATAATCGTGAAAGGATAAAATGCTCGCGTGGTACCACCAACCGCTCACAAATAACCCAAACACCTAAGTTGCTAGTTAAATTACCCAAGACGGTACCACCAATGCCTAGAAAATCTCCCCAACAATTAGTTTGCTTGATTATCCAATTACCAATTATGCCTATGTGAATTAAACGTGGTACCACCAACCGTTTCCAAACACGTTTACCGATTAACTCCTATTATAGATTTGACATTCACCGTCATACCATGAACCGGTGACAATTGACCATAGACAATCGAATTGAAACGATAAACATATTCACCTAGTACCACTAACGATGAACACATAAACCATCAACATCAAAAGAATAAATCACAAGGGATTAATTGATAAAGATCACGACACAATGATAATTGAATCAACTCTTGAATTAAAATATTGCAATCATATCATTCGTCAAGTTTCATCAAAGTGGATGATTAGAAATCTAGCCACTCATGCTAAATTGAAAATAACAAATGAAATAGAAATAGAACATATTGTACCAAATTGTTTGAATAGAAATTGCAAAGACGGAAAAGTAGATACGATCTAGATGGGTGTTCTTGAATCTTCAATGAATCAATTGATGAAATTTGAGATGATCCTCCAAAGAATTCGCCTAGAACAGCTCCTAGAAAGAAAGCTTGATAAGTTGGGAAATAGGGTTATGTTTTCTATTTATACCCCCTTCAAATCTGATGCAAAAGAGGCTGAAACCCTGATCTCCCCGTGCAGCTGACTGCGCCGCAGTGGGCATGGTGTGCTCTCACTGCGGCGCAGTGGAATACCCCTGGAAACTTTGTTCTCTAGTAACTGCGGCGCAGTGGGGCTAGTGCACTCCCACTGCGGCGCAATGTTAAATCTCTGAAAAGCATATCTTTTTTCTCGACCTTGACTGCGGCGCAGTGGGACACGTGCACTCCCACTGGCGCAGTGTTAAATCACTGGAAAGCTTTGGCCTTGGCACCCTTTGACTGCGGCGCAGTGGGGCAATAACCCACCCACTGCGGCGCAGTGCATATCTGCTGAAATCTTTGTTCTTCTTTATCAACATCACTCGAACACTGGGTCAACTTCTTGGCCAAAAAATCGTCAGAAAATGTACCAAATGGACGCGCAACTGCTAAGAACCTGAAAGCACTAACAAACACCATAAACGCGCCAAATGCATACAAAATCGACTCAAAACACATACGAAAAAGGCCAATAATGATGTGGGCGATCTATATAAATTGGTCACATCAGTCCAAACACTTGACTAAAGTAAAAAAGAAAATTAAATGGAGCCTCGTGTAGTGGTAGCTCCTCGTGCTCATAACTTTAAGTACGAGAGCTTTCAAAAGTGTGGAGCTAAGGCATTCGATGGTACCCAAGATGCTGTAGGTGCTTTGGAATGGTTAGATGATATTGAGGCTGTGTTTGCTTTTTGTTATTACCCGGATGATATGAAGGTGTTGTGTGCAACCCGAATATTGAACGCTAGGAATTGGTGGAAGCTACTATCTCCTTGACTCCCGAGGTGCTTGCTGCTATGCCTTGGGGTACATTCAGGGAGAAGTTCCTAGAAGAGTATGTGGGAACCCGTGAGCTAAAATTGATTGAGAAGGAATTTAGAGCATTGACAGCTAAGCCGGGTGCCATAACTGAGTATGCACACTCATTTATGGAAAAGCTGAAATTTGTTGGACATTTGGTTAGGAAAGATGTTGATCAGGTGGAAGCGTATTGTGATGGACTCCATGCTAGCTATCGGGTCTATGTAGACAACATACTACTTTATCTGCTGCTATCAAGGAGTCCAAGAGATTGGATGATGATTTTAAGACTGAGAAAGTGGTGGCTAAAGATGATGACAAGAAAGCCGGTTTCAAAAGGAGATTCAATGGATCTTCGAGCTCAAATAAGAAGTTTAAAGGTAACTCTTCTTCAAATGGAGACAAGGATAAGAAGAGTAGTTCATGGTGTTCGTCTTGCAAGTCACATCATAGTGGTCCTTGTTCTGATAAGACCAAGAGGTGTGATAAGTGTGGCTATCCGGGGTATTCTGCTGAAGTGTGCAAGGACAAGACTCGTTGCTACAAGTGTAAGGAAACGGGTCATATGATTGCTAATTGCCCTCAGATGAAGGATGATGGGAAGAAGGCGGCTGCACCAAAGCCTAAGGTTCGTGCACTTCAGATGACTGCAGAAGCTGCTAAAGACAACGATGAGGTGGTAAGCGGTATCTTTCTTGTTAATTCTAAACCTGCTTCTGTACTTTTTGATTCGGGTGCAAATAGGTCTTTTGTGTCTACTGTGTTTTCCCCTAAACTT
The DNA here is from genome assembly GCA_034093135.1 of Erigeron breviscapus. Taxonomy (NCBI): domain Eukaryota; kingdom Viridiplantae; phylum Streptophyta; class Magnoliopsida; order Asterales; family Asteraceae; genus Erigeron; species Erigeron breviscapus. The sequence continues at coordinate 125,225,688 of CM067170.1, read as the reverse complement.
GAAAGAGTCACTACCCCCCTTGATTGTTCCATAGAGGTTGAAATAGCTGATGGTACTATTAGTGATATACGTGAAGGATATGATGATTGTGCTATAGAGATTGAGAGTCGTTCTTTTCCAGTCCAGTTGTTGCCTACTACTTTAGCTGGTTTTGATATAGTCATAGGAATGGATTGGTTAGCTCAAAATGATGCCACCATAGTATGCTCTCAAAAGATTGTAAGGATTTCGACTCCCGATGGTAAAACTATTTCGGTCCATGGAGATAAGAAAAGAGGGGGCATAAAACTCATTAGTTTGATGAAGGCTCTAAATTGTATTCGGCATAATAAGAGTCATTTTCTTGCCTATGTTATCGATGCACGAAAGGAGAAAGCTCCCATTTCTAATGTTGATATAGTTTTTGAATTTCCTGATGTTTTCCCGGATGATCTTCCTGGTATTCCTCCTGACCGTGAGGTCACTTTCCAAATTGATCTTGTACCCGGTGCTACTCCTGTTGCTAAAGCACCGTATCGTTTGGCTCCTACCGAAATGAAAGAACTTATGTCTCAACTTCAGGAACTACTTGACAAAGGTTTCATTCAACCAAGTTCCTCGCCTTGGGGAGCTCTGGTCCTCTTTGTCAAAAAGAAAGATGGTTCCATGCGCATGTGCATAGACTACCGTGAGCTGAACAAGCGGACGGTCAAGAACAAGTTTCCTCTTCCCCGAATAGATGATCTTTTTGATCAACTTCATGGTGCTTCTTTCTTCTCCAAGATTGACTTAAGTTCCGGTTATCATCAATTAAAGGTCAAAAAGGAAGATGTAGCCAAAACAGCTTTTCGCACTCGATATGGGCACTATGAGTTTCTTGTCATGCCATTTGGGTTGACAAATGCTCCTGCCGCTTTCATGGATTTAATGAATCGGGTATGTCGCCCATTCTTAGATCATTTTGTTATTGTATTCATTGATGATATCTTGATTTACTCCAAGTCTGAAGCTGAGCACCGTGAACACCTAAGAGCCGTCCTTGAAGTTCTTAGGGAAAAGAAGTTATATGCCAAGTTTTCAAAATGTGAGTTTTGGCTTCGAGAAGTTCAGTTTCTCGGGCATGTCATCTCTTCGGAGGGTATTAAAGTCGATCCCGCCAAGATTGAAGCTGTATCTAAGTGGGAACAGCCAAAGACTCCTACAGAGATTAAGAGTTTTCTTGGTCTAGCTGGCTACTATAGAAGATTTATACAAGATTTCTCTCGAATAGCCAAACCAATGACCGAACTGACCAAGAAAGGAGTGAAATATGTGTGGGCTGAAGCACAAGAGAAAGCTTTTCAATCGTTAAAGACCAAGTTATGTGAAGCTCCTATTCTTGCATTACCCGAAGGTACGGATGATTTAGTAGTGTACAGCGATGCTTCTATTACGGGTTTGGGTTGTGTCCTTATGCAGAGGGACAATGTGATTGCCTATGCTTCACGACAACTGAAACCTCATGAAAAGAATTATCCGACACATGATCTAGAGTTGGCTGCTGTTGTATTTTGCATTAAAGTTGTGGAGACACTACCTTTATGGCACTAAGTGTACCTTGTACACCGACCATAAAAGCTTACAGTATGTGTTCAATCAAAAGGAAATGAATGTGAGGCAGAGAAGGTGGATGGAATTATTAAAGGATTATGATTGTGAGATTAAGTACCATCCAGGTAAAGCCAATGTGGTGGCAGACGCCTTAAGTAGAAAAGTGCAGAACTTTTCTTGTCAGTTGATGAGCATGGTTGTGCAAGCTAAGTCTGGATTACTCGATCGTATTAAAGAAGCACAAGTGATGGCTTTAATGAAATATAACATTGATAAGGAGAGAATTGGGAAGAAGAAACGTCTTGTGATGGAGACAAATAGTCGTGGGTTTAAGACTTACAAGGGTCGAATATGGGTACCATTGCTTGGTGGTAATCTGGAATTGATCCTTGAAGAAGCCCATAGGAGTAGATATTCGGTTCATCCTGGTGTCACTAAAATGTATGCAGATTTAAAGACTATTTATTGGTGGCCGGATATCAAAGGTGAAGTAGCACATTTTGTTGAAAGATGCTTGACTTGTGCTCGTAAGAAAACGGACCATCGAAAGCCGTATGGAATGTTGCAACAGTTAGAGATTCCAGAATGGAAATGGGATCACATCACTATGGATTTTGTTACTAAGCTACCTAGAACACCGAAAGGAAATGACATGGTATGGGTAATTGTTGATAGGTTGACTAAGAGTGCTCATTTCTTAGCAACTGCATATCTAAGATGGAATGATTGTGATTCATTAAGTTACTCGCGACTTTGGCTCGGACTAAACAATTGAGTACGTACTGTTTAATGAAAAATGGTGTGGGTGACGCGAACATCGGGAAGGGAAAGGGGGGTCGAGAGTGTCGACGAGTGTAAACTGAAGAGTTATGTGGTCCTAATGGTCTCAGTGGGGGAAAAGAGGCGTCTAGCCAACAAGGATCAAAAGGTAACGGGAGACTAAGGGAGGGCGATATGAAAATGATCTAATGTCAAGAAGGTAGTAAAAATATAGTTACAGACAATAACCAAATGAGAGTAGTAGTGAAGGTAGAAAGTCAGGGTGAGTAAGCACAGCGGGTCGAAAATGGTAAACCTGGTGGTTGTGGCTGAAAGGTAATGGAAAAGTGTCTGGAAGGCGTTCGTGATCATACATGTCATAACTGTAGAAGTGGTTAAGAGTTTTCTAGTGTTTATAAAAAAAAAGAGCAATTTAGACTCAACCCAAATAGATAGATAGCTACCACGCAAGCATTGGAATGCCGCCATTTGAAATGCTTTATGGTAGAAAGTGTAGGACTCCAAGTTGTTGGATGGAGCCCGGTGAAAAGCAAATTACAGGTCCTGAAATCGTAGAAATCACAACCGAGAAAGTGAATATTGCAAAGGAAGCACTTCGTGTAGCTAGAGAAAGACAGAAAACCTATGCCGACAAGAAAAGGAGACCGGTTGTGTTTGAAGTTGGTGACTTAGTGATGCTGAAAGTTTCTCCATGGAAAGGAGTGATTCGGTTTGGTAAGAAAGGAAGGTTGAGTCCAAGATTCATTGGACCGTTTAAAGTGTTAAAACGTATTAAGGATGTGGCTTATCAACTAGAATTGCCTCCGGAATTGGATGGAATCCATAACACATTTCATGTCTCATATTTGAGGAAGTGCTTGGCGGAGGAATCTAGTGTCATAACTATTGAAGATGTGAGTGTGGATCCGACGAAAAGAATGGTAGAGGAGACATAATCATGGTGAAAGCCTTACATGGGAAACCGAAGCGGTAATGAAAGAGAAGTATCCCGAGTTATTTCTTACTGATGAGATTCCGGGGACGGAATCCTCTTAAGGGGGAGGTATTTGTAACATCCCAAACTTTTATTAACGTTTGACTAAAGTTGTTAAGTCAATAATATGTGTCCGTTAAGTCTATTGCTAGATTTAATGCTTATATGTGGTTTATGTGTTATATATGTGAGACTTGAAAGTCTTAATGCATGGTATGAAAATACGTTTATGAAGTAATTATATGCCTATTAGGAGTGATTAACGAAGTATTTAGGTAGTATATGGTCCTTAGAGGAGTTTTTGACTAGTTATGAGCTATATGGAAGCCTAGGGACCAAATTTTACTTATGGTGAAACTCAAAAACGGGTTTAGGGTCACATGAAGAGTCATTTGAGTGTCATTAGCAGATTTATTAACTTCCTCTCAAGCCCTAACCACCCCCTTTTATCCCTAATCAATTCTTGAGCAAAAAGGCTATCAAAAGTGCGTTTCGAAAGTGTTTAATCTATCCTTTCTCGTTCCCATTGTGAGTTGCAGGTATAGAAGGTATAATTTTATTGATTTCTGATCCTTTTGATTATAAGAGTCATTAGGAATTCTAATTGGGCATTAGGGAATCAATTAATGTGTAATTAGTGATAGTTTTGATGAAATAAGGCATGTATGATTTTCCTAAAGGTTGAAATGCTTTGTTAAGGCCTGAATATGAAGGATTTTGACGATTTGAAACTGAGTTTTCGATCTGGAGAGGATTGGGTTCGAATTGAAGGCATAATCGAATTTCTAAAGTGCAGGTCGCTGGCCATTGCGGCGCAATGAAAAGCATTGCGACGCGACGAACTGCTTGAGCTGCGGCGCAACTCTATGTTGCGGCGCAACTCATCTGTTTTCAACAAAAATTATAGTTTTGAACCGTAACCTCGTTTTGACACATAGCTTACTCCTGAAACCTAGAGTGTGCCCTTAGATATGTAATTCCAGATTATGGTCTTAATGACTAGTGTATTAATGGCCGTTTACTAATCATAGGTAGACGAGAGTTGTTGCTTTGTTTGGTAACTTAGCTATCCTTTATTGCGTGCTACTTCGAGGTAAGATACACTACTTTGACACGCTGAGGGATTCAACAAAAGCATGGTTTTCAGAATATAACTTCTTTATTCTCATCTTGTATACTTAAGAGTATTCGGGTTGTATGGGAGGTTATATGGGATATGTATTTGACTTATGAGACCTAAATGCATTCCCCTTTATATGCAATGCAAAGTTATGTTATGAAATGATATGCAATGTAATGAAATGTGATGCAAGTATATGTTGATGATGATGTGCATGTATGTGTGGCTTGGTCATCTAGTTCACTAGAACTTTATAAGTTGCCATGTCACGTGCACGTTTAAGGGCCCAAACGTAAAAGATGATTATATGTTATGTTTAGGTAACTTTGTCACCTAAACTATATGTGATGAAATCGAGCTCGTATATATGATGAAGTGTTAAGCTTAACCCGTATTCACCTTAGCCGGGTGGGTGCGTATATGTTGTTGCTTGGGTGGCTCCTTGCAACGTAATTACGTGGTTTGAGTATCTCCGAGTGGAGTGATTACCCACCAATGTCTTGAACATACGGACTACTCCTGGAGTGGCTTGCCATTCCTTAACGACACTTGATGGACCGTCGTATGGCTCATCCATCTAGTCGGGTGTGAGGTTCCCGTTAGGTCTTATGACCGCCTACACACAAACTTACACCTTATATGATATGCGTGACTTATGTCACACCTTATGTGATGATGAAATGATGATTAGGCACATTTAGGATGGTTAATCCTACCATGAAAGATGTTGATGCTATGATATGTTTGTGATGATGTGCGAAATGTGTCTTTAATATGAAAAGCTGCTTTACCAAGTTTTAATTGGACAAACGTCTATTTAACTTAGTGTTATCTTACTTAGCTAATTCGTTAGCTAACACTTGTTTCTTGAAATGTGTTGTCCCCTCAGGTTTAGCAAGCTAGAAGTGTGCTGATGGATAGTGAGCGAGGCATGGGTAGAATACTTGAAGATGCTATTAGTTACCCATAGTTGCTGCTCCTTTTAGACGTTCTATTTCGTTATGACTATCATGTTTTGATATGACTTGTATACGGTTGTTTTATGTTGGGCAACCGTAGGATTTCCATTTATACTATTTTGATGATGTGACGAGTAACACCTTCTATCTTATGAACAAACCAAACTGGATTTTATGGTTGGGCAACCGTAGGATTTCCATTTATACTATTTTGATGATGTGACGAGTAACACCTTCTATCTTATGAACAAACCAAACTGGATTTTATGGTTTGGACTTTAAAACGTTATTCCGCATTCTTTAACACCGTTAAGTGAAAAGTTTTTGGAAATCCGTATTTTTAAATGTTGGGTGTTACAACTAGGGATGACAAAAATATCCGTACCCGATGGGGAATCCGATACCCGAACCCGATTTGACCGGGGAATCCCCGAATTGACCGGGGATGGGGACGGGTATGGGATGTAATTCTATTCCCCGATGGGGATGGGGACGGGGATGGGAAACCGTAAATCCCCGATCCCCATACCCGAACCCGAAATTACTATATATATTTATTAGAATTACTTTAAGTTTTTTCTATATGTTAGAATTATTTTAGGTTTAGAGTTTTTTATTTAATACTTTTTATGTGTTATATTTTATTTATCATTTAGTTAACATAGATATTAGTTTATATATAAAAAGAAAAGGAGATCCCCGATACCCGATGGGGACGGGTATGGGGATGTAATTTATATCCCCGACGGGGATGGGGGGATGGGGATTACAAGTGGAAACCGGGGATGGGGATGGGGATCAAGATCCCCGACAATACCCGCTCCGTTGTCATCCCTACTTAGAACCCGATACTACCCTTTTAAACCAAAACTTTTTTCCAAACTATATTTATAATCCTACTTTTATGAGAAACTCACATTTCCTTCCACACATACACTTTTACATACTGCCGTCATCACCACCGCCATTCACTAACACCGTCTCTCACCAATTAACAAAAATATCATTGATCTCACACCATCTCGCATTCTCGCGTACGTGTTGTAGATTGTCGTCGCTAGTTGTACCTTGTAATTACTATGCTAATACTATATTAAGACGAGTACGACAAGTAATGAAAGTGATGTCTTTTAAGTTAGATTTTGATGTATCTGACTTACATCTTATTTAAGAAGCTTGTGATGTAATGACAAATTAATAGAGAAAAAGAAAAATTTGAATTTGCGTTGGTATAATATAAAGACAAGGAAATTAGTTTTAGAGAAACACATCGGATATTCAAAGATTGTGATTTGGAAATTTGGTGCGTAGTATGCCCGTTATAGGCGAGCAAATTATAAAAGTAATTATTTCATGACTTTTATCATCAGTTTTGTCATATCAGCGTTACGTTATCATTTCTACACCACTGACACATCAATTACCAAAACACTACTTTACTTCCTTCTAGTGGCAGAGCCACTTATGTAGTAGAGAGAGCTAAGGCCCACCCCAACAACCTAATAATACTAAGATTTATATGTAAAACTTTATGAAACTTTAATTTATATGTAACAATTCGTAGTTTGATTACTCTTTGTTTAGTATTGGCTCATCCAAAACATAATTTCTGACTTCGTCACTGCTTCCTTCATCACATTTTTAATTTATATAATAATTGTTAGTTACTTTAAAATGATTTTCTCCTATTAAACACATGCAACTTAACCCCACCCCTGCGACTTCCCTTAGTCGCTTACCGACGACCCAAATCGACACTCTAAACCAACATGGCCATGAACATTTCATCAATTAACCAACGAGTTTGTCTGTTTCAACCGACTCGACTAGTGGACCGTTTGGCAGGCCTTTTATACAAGAAATCTTTTTTTTGAATCTCTTTGGATAATATTTTGGCTATATGGTTAGCAGAAAAAGGTTTGCAAACGACCACAAAGATGCCCTTTACAATATTGACTTATACAAAGTACGTACGTGTTAGAAAAATACTGAATGCACTTACAATATATATTTGACTAGCTAGTGTTGTCGAATAATCATCAAGCCCACAAAATGGTTTATTCCAGATTAAAGTAGTGGCATGATGCAACATACAGTATATATAGTACGTACCCCATTTGTAGAATATATGTAAATAAATATAAGGTTTATTATGTCAATATTAGAAGTATAGGGTATATACTGTAAATATAGTTGTTAGAGACGGTTAATATTTGTTTGAATATATAGTTAGGTAAAATAAAATAAGTATTAAAGTAAAACAAATAAAACAAAAATTTCTCTTCACTGAAAATCACCGTGCATCATGAAATTTACCGTGCATCAATTGCTTCGTGAATCTTCGTACATCAATTTAACTATGATCTAAGGGTCAAGATCTTGTCCCATTTGTTTTACTTTAATACTTGTTTTACAATACCCCGCTTCTGAATATATAGTTAGAAGATATAGTTAGAAATTAGTTAAGACAATAATCATTTTTCTTCTATGAGATATGAAGATTTTCTCTCTCAATTACGTTTTCTTCACCATTCCTAGCAGCTGGTGGACCAATATAAAAGTTTATATGATGTGGTGTTATCAGGTGGGTCGAGGTTTTCCAATAAGATAAGAAATGGGGTCGTCATTGGGTCGATCAATGTCATAGTCAAATAAATTTTTATATGTGGCCACCTTTTCAACTCCACTTATTTTGCACCTTGTCACATGAAAATACAAAACATCAAATCCTATAAGAAATTTGGTGCTTCATTTCATAACACATTAAATCCCTCCACATCTTCTTCACATTAGAATATAAGGACCACCATTGCACCACCTAGCTTCTCATCACGACCATGAATCACCATCGGCCCTTTTCATTATCAGTAGTACATTTATTGAGCAAAGATGGCATATTAGACCCGAATCTCGCATAAATCGTGTGATCAAGTCGTCATTTTTACCATCCCTTTATTCACCTTTAGCTAAAATCTATATTCTATACTCTTACACAAGAAAGAGAGCTAGCTAGGTGGATCTTACTACAAAACCAACATCAGGTTTCTCTTTATGTCTCTAGTTCTAGCTATATGTTTTTTCACACATTGCATAAGCAACAAATGATGTTTTATTTTTATTTTTTTGCCATAAGTATGGTTATGCAACCTAGCTTTTTTCTTTATGTCTCTTGACTCTTGTTCTATATCATGTCTCTTTTTCACATGTTTCATTTAGGGAGTTAAGTCCATAAGATCGAGTATCGTGGATTTAAAGATGGATATAAAGCAACCAATGTTTCCAACACCATACAACACTATGTATGGTAGTGCATCAAGTCACGAAAACAAGAAAGAAAGGTACCGATATTCGAGAAAAGAGAAAGAAGAAAAGGTGCATGATGAAGAAGATCAACATTTGAGTCTAAGGAGCTTGTCAAAGGTTATAATTCCTCCATTGGGTGCTTCATCAAATTATACATTACAAAAAAATAGTGTTCATACAAGATCATCCACCACCATCATCTCTCCTATGGACTCCAAATATAGGTAAGAAACCATTCTCGTATATTAATTTGTCACATTCTTAAACGGCATGCTATAATTAGTAGTGGTAGTTGATTAACAAAAATGTTTTTTAGTATACGAATTTCAAATGATTTGTTCTCTTAAAAGTCAAGAAATGTTGAAAATTCTTCTTACCAAGAAAACTATACCAATTTTCTTAAATCTTCTGAGAAAATTGTTATATTTCTGTATTTAGAAAACTTACAGAGTATTTACTATCACACTTACAAATGTTAGTTACAATACTTTGTCAGAAATAGCCGAAGGTGGTTCCAATAATTGGTCCTAACTCCTAATTAAGCATTTGTTATTGATATTAAAACAAAACTTGAAAGTACGATGTAAATATATTTGGATACGATATCTATATTGAAACTATATTACATATGTTAATGTTAATTTTGTAATTCATTAACTACGTTGAATAAAATAGAAATAAGAAATATGTATATAGAATTAATTTATAACTTACACCCTATTTGTTATGTACTTATAGTATTTTCATTCATGATTAGTTTCTTTATGTTTGAAAAAAGTGATCTACCGAATCACATATTTTCTCAAAATGACTAAACAACACCACCACCAAATGACACCCTGTTAAAAACACAAATGTAGAAAAACCATAACCACACAAAGCCCTGCCATACCTAAAACTTATAGCACTTTGAAAAAAAAGTTAAAATTACCTCCACATGCCACATGAATGATTTATTGAATCCACTAGATCTTTTAAGTAGTACAGCACATTAAAACTTGTAACATCTTTTAGTTTTAATATGGAGAAAATTACATTTTTGGTCCCTCAAGTTAGCAGGATTTTCAGTTATTGTCCTTAAGTGAATTAATTACAGAAAAAACCTTAAAGTTGGTCAATTTTTTCACTTTACTCTGTGACTAACAACCGTCTATTAGGTCCGTTAAGTGAGGGGCAGATTCGTCATTTCACCATAATCATATCTTCCACACTCAAACACTACGCCGGAAAAGTTAAACAATACGCCAGAAAAGTTAAATTCGCAATATCTCTTTCTTTTCTTCGATTCAGAACACGAAACCGGTACGAAAAAGGTCAAAATAGAAGTCCGAACAAACCCTAACCAACAGATTTCTGATTTAACGATCGCCGGAAAATTCAGAAACTCGCCGGAAAACTAAAAATGGCGATTACTCGCACGTTTTTTCGAATCCGGACCCAAAACAAGTTGCAATCAACTTAGAATTCAATCGCGCAGAAACTTTAGCCAAAAGAAATCTGAATTACAGTTCGCCGGAAAAACTTGACTTCGCCGGAAAGTGTAACCGTCAACAAAAATCAACCGATCGAAAAATTGAAACCATCATCATGATCAGAATTCGACCGTGATTAAAACTTGATAAATTTCAAATTGATTTGACGAAAAACGACGACGAGATCTATGAAAGAAGTTACGAAAAACTTGATAAATCTGGATTTGTGTTTGAGTGTGAAAGAAGATTAAAGAAGAAGAAGGGATTATGGTGAAATGACAAATCTGCCCCTCACTTAACGGACCTAATAGACGGCTGTTAGTCACGGAGTGAAAAGTGAAAAAATTGACCAACTTCAGGGTTTTTTCTGTAATTAATTCACTTAAGGGCAATAACTGAAAATCTTGCCAACTTGAGGGACCAAAAATGTAATTTTCTCTTTTAATATGTTAAGAGGTGAAAACTAATATATGTTTTTTCTTTTTTCTTTTTGGAAAATCTATGAAGGTAGATAAATTTTAGTTTTCTCTAGTGCTGGTAATATTTTGGGAAATGATTTGTACATTATCAGTTTTTGAATTCACACCACCAATTGTGTTTTATAGTGTTGTATTGTATAACACTGTAAAGCACGTTTGGTGGTCGCAAAAAAAAGGGTGGTGTACATAGCTGACCAATTAACCCACAAATATGATTCAGTTGTACCATGTAAGATGTGTGTGGGTTGGCCATTCAAGTATTTGACGACCATGTAACACAATTTTTTGTTGTTTTTTTTTATAACTAAGTTCCTTCAAATCAAATATAGTAGTAGAAGGTTGTTATAAAGCAATATTAACTAATTAAACTTCTCATGGCAAAAGTAGTGATTACTGGTATGTATATACAGATGTTGGCAAACATTAATGGTGATAATGGTAGCATACACAGCATGGACGTACCCTTTTGAAGTTGCCTTCCTCAAATCCTCTACACAAATTACATATAAACAACTTTACATTGCCGACACCATCGTTGACCTCTTCTTTGCCGTTGACATTGTTTTGACTTTCTTTGTTGCTTACGTGGACCCCGTCACTCATCTCCTTGTTCGAGATCCCAAGAGCATTGCCACCAGGTACCTAGCTACACATTATTATATCATAATACAATTAAGGGATAAGTGCATCAAAATGTAAATAACAAAGATCAAAGTTATAAAGTGCACGAACTATCAGAAACTCTATTGTATGCACGAACATAGTAAAAATATTCAAATCATGTAACTAACTAAGACCGAGCAATCAAATACTTACACGTGGCATCTCATATGGGTGCCACGTATACCATGTTACATGATTTGAACATTTTTACTAAGTTTGTGCATACAAGAGAGGTTCTACTAGTTCGTGCACACTATAACTTTTCGGTCTTAGTTACCTATATTTCGGTGCACTTATCCCTATAATTAACTTGTACTATTTTTTAAATTTTCTATAAGTATATATGTATTGATATAAATAAGTTGTCTTTGCTAATTCTTTTGTTGTTTTGTTTTGGTGAAGGTATTTATCGACATGGTTTGTAATGGATGTAGCATCGACAATACCATTCGAATTGCTTTCGTATTTGCTCACGGGAAAACACCGTATGGGCTTGCCGTCTACCGTCTTGGGTTTGCTACGATTTTGGCGTCTCCGTCGCGTTAAGCAGTTTTTCACCAGGTAATGTACTTTAAAAACACTTAAAAGACCACATAATTGAAACTAGAGTGGTAAAAGTTGAGTCATTAAAATTTTGTTACTCTTTCATTTTCATGTTGTATAATACTATTAACTAATAATACTAATATTATTATAATTTGTAGGCTTGAAAAGGACATACGATTTAACTACTTCTGGGTTAGATGTGCCCGGCTTCTTTGTGTAAGTTAATAAACTACGTACAAATAACATGAAAAATAAATTTTTGGATCAAAAACTTTTTGTGTAAGTTAATTTCTTTCTGATGCTAAGCTAAAATGGTTTGTTATGTACGTGGCCCGTTGTGATAGGTGACTTTGTTTTTGGTGCATTGTGCTGGCTGTATCTACTACTTATTAGCAGTGTTGTATCCACATGAAGGAAGGACATGGATTGGGTCAATAAACCCGAATTTCAGAGAAGCTGATCTTTATATCTTATACATATCTGCGATATATTGGTCTATAACCACTATGACCACTGTCGGTTATGGTGATCTCCATGCGGAGAATGCAGCTGAGATGGTGTTTATAATCTTCTATATGCTTTTCAATCTTGGCCTCACTGCTTACATTATTGGCAACATGACGAATTTAGTAGTGGAAGGCACTCGTCGCACCATGGAATTCGTAAGTATTAAATTCCTTCTTTCTTGTATTTGACTCTACTAGTTACAAAATTCATGTGCTATTGATTTTTATGTCAATAATGTAATTATATGCATACCAACTTGAAAGTTAGAATATTTTTCTGTTTGACTAAAAAAGTCATACTGTCACCAAACTATAAGTCTAAAACATGTCATGTATGTTGCATTGTAGAGAAATAGCATTGAAGCAGCATCAAGTTTTGTGGGTCGGAATCGGTTGCCCACTAGGCTTAGAGAACAGATATTGGCATACATGTGCTTAAGGTTCAAGGCAGAGAGTTTGAATCAACAACAATTGATTGAGCAGCTGCCGAAAACAATATGCAAAAGCATAAGACAACATTTATTTTTGCCAACAGTTCAAAGAGTTTATTTGTTTGAAGGCGTCTCCAGAGAAATTCTCTTGCTTCTGGTATGAATCATAATCTGATACTTTGACCTTTTACTATTCAAACATGATTTTCTTTTTTAATGCTTTGGTTTTTGGTATGAATCATAATCCCTTATACACTACTTTGACCTTTTTTTAAAGTCAAACCTATTATAAAAGTGCAGAACTTTCATAGATCTTGCATTGACCAATGACCATAAGTCTAAAATAATAATCTAAAATGGAATTTTGCATACTTTTCATCTTTAGTGAAAACTTTTATGAATTTTATCAAAACTTGATGGATGTGTGAGAGTGTTGAGTCCATAAAAAAGCGTCTTTGACTGTATGAGAACTGTGCTTTTTTTGGTGTATGTAAAACAGGTAGCAGATATGAAAGCCGAATTCATACCACCAAGAGAAGATGTAATAATTAAAAATGAGGCACCTGATGATGTGTACATAATCGTGTCGGGGGAAGTAGAAATCATAGAATGTGATGCAATGGAGAAAGAACAAGTATTGGGTATTCTACATTCAGATGAAATGTTTGGAGAAGTTGGTGCATTGTGCTGCAGGCCACAGTCTTACACTTATCGAACCAAGACCCTGAGCCAGCTCTTGCGGTTCAAAACCACTGCTCTAATTGAAGCAATGCAGACCAAACAGCCCGACAACGTGTCCATCCTAAAGAACTTTCTTCAGGTTTAGTTAGTAGCCTTTGTGTTGGATTATCTGATTATTGCGACGTGAAGTCTCAAAAATTTAATTTTTAATTAAAAGGACTTTGCTTCTCGTTATTAGAGTAAATAATTCTATAAATGATTTGAGTGGCTTTTGCTACCACTGGACAGAAGTCACAGAACATATCTCCTAATTTTACCAAGTTGTCACTTGGGTCACTTTTATCTATTAGTCTGTTTAAACTGATTATCTAGGTTCTTCATCATCATGTAATCACTTTTATGCTCATTATGCAAGAGTTTTGAAGCATTAACTGTACTCCACAGCATCACAAGAAGCTTAAAGATCTCAACTTAGGAGACTTATTGTTGGATGGCGGTGAAGAAAGTGGAGACGGAGATCCAAACATGTCAATGAATTTGCTTACGGTTGCTGGTACAGGCAATGCTGCATTTCTTGATGAACTCCTGAAAGCAAGGCTTGACCCTGATATCAGCGACTCAAAAGGAAGAACCCCATTGGTAATTTGCTAGCATTTTTGCCCCGAAATCATCATAAAATGTCTAAATTGTTTTTAAAAAAATGTGTTGTAAAATGTTATACTCTGTATTTTCTTTGCATCAGCACATTGCAGCATCAAAAGGGCATGAAGAATGTGTTTTGGTTCTTCTAAAACATGCATGCAACATACATCTTAGAGGTATAGTTATATGAGATGACTAATTTATATATAGGTTAGTTCTTTGACAGTAGGTAATTAATATACAGTAATAAAATATGTATGGTAGATGTGGATGGCAATACAGCATTATGGGATGCCATAGCCTCAAACTATCATTCAATATTTCGTATCCTCTTCCATTGGGCTTCCATTTCCGACCCGTTTACAGCTGGTGAGCTCTTGTGCACAGCAGCAAAGAGAAATGACATATCAGTGATGAAGGGCCTCTTGAAACACGGTCTGCCTGTAGACTCAAAAGACCACCATGGATCAACAGCTATCCAAATAGCGGAGTCTGAAAACAATATAGAAATGGTAAAGCTTCTTGTGATGAATGGTGCCGATGTGAATGATCACACTATCAAGACCAAGATCCCTGCAGAGAATTTGATAGATTTAGTTGCAGAGAGAGAGGTCGGGCACCGTATCCTGATGCCAGATCAAGAACCGATGATGGAAAAAATCGATCATGTGGAAAAGGATACTTTAGGAAACTTGAATGGAAAATTTGTCGGTAGAGTTAGTATTTACAAAGGGCTGCCTATGGTAAGAAAGAAAATTGGCTGCACAGAGGCAGGAAAACTTATTATGATGCCAAGTTCACTAATGGCTCTTAAGATCATTGCAGGTACATATATTTACAATAGATGTGCATAAATTTACACTTTTTTGGAGAATGTTATGTTTGAGAGAAATACTAAAG
Source organism: Erigeron breviscapus (assembly GCA_034093135.1). Classification (NCBI taxonomy): domain Eukaryota; kingdom Viridiplantae; phylum Streptophyta; class Magnoliopsida; order Asterales; family Asteraceae; genus Erigeron; species Erigeron breviscapus. The sequence continues at coordinate 125,210,664 of CM067170.1, read as the reverse complement.
CATGTTTTATGATATATTTTTTTCGGCAGGTGAAAAGTTTGGATTCGATGCAACAAATGCAGTGGTTACAGATGAGGATGGAGCAGAGATCGACTCCATTGAAGTGATTAGAGATAATGACAAACTTTTTATAGGAGACATCCGTTAAGGTTTATCCAATACATCTGGATAAAAATGCCAAGGTATTTTCTAGGTACAAGTTAGATATATATAGGTGAATGTTTCTAATCTGGTATTCTATATCGGAGAAATCCATTGATGTTTGCACGCTACGGGGCATATTGTAACAACTGTGATTGGACATGTTTCGATTGCTTGCATATAAAACTATGAAGTAATGAAAGTAAAGTTAAACCAGGGGGGGAGACTTAAGCACACATAAACTAGACACTGTGAAAGCAAAGTTGCATAAAAATGTACTGCAGACAAATTTCTCACTTGCATAATACTCGTATCAAATTAATGTACCGATGGTATACCAAGTAAATATTGAAGTCCTGGACGTGTTTCTTTGCATCGCAGCCCGTGCATCTGTAATAGCTTCTGCAAGCTATTTTAGTGCTTGTCTTTAATCTTCAGATGGCACATACATCATATGTCAAAGGCCAAACTATTACTAAATTAAAACTGTATCGTTGTCTCTGTATCGCGTGAGTTCCCATCTAGTATAAATAGATATGAAAGGGATTTCAAATACAGATTTAATAACATAGTACCATTATAATTTCTTCCCTTATACATACGTCACGGAGGCCAACTGCAGACACCATCAACTTATTAGCCATGTGTTTTTTTAAAACAACTTAAAACGCATTCGGTCCCAGAACATTGCACGACCACACTTCTAGTTATTTTATAAGATATCATTAAGACTTAAATGTCATGACATATTTCAATGTATGATCAAAATCAAATGATATATTTAGTCGAGGCCAAGGGCTTAACGAATAGCAAATAGGGCCATAGCTGCAATGCCTCAAATGCCCCGTGGGCCGTTGGCTTTGATGGCATTACAGAACTGCATTCATACACCGGTCGCTTTTAGTCTTGAAATTAAATTACTATTAAAATTAAACTAAAATTAAATAAAATGAAATTAACAATTAAAGTACCATCTATCTATCTATTCTATTATAACTAAAAGAGGAGTTTGGGGGTACACTTGGCACCCTTAAAGCCTTTTTTGGGCTTAAAACTCCCTCTTAATTTTTCTAGATTTTTTATATTTTTTTTTATTTGCTTATTAAATATATATTATATTTAAAACTATATCATAAATCTTTTCTATCAAAACAAATCTTTTAATTTTAAAAACATATATTTATACTCCTTAATAAAGCAAATCACCATTTTCTCCTCTTTTAACTTTCATTCTTTGAAATACCTACATTACCCCTCTCTTTTATCAACTAATTTAAATATCTTCGCATAATATACCTATATTACCCTTAATGAAATTAATTACTTTTACATTACTCCCATTAAATCAATTAATTTTAAATTAATAAACGCATCGCTAGGTCACCAACACCGGCACCACCCGTAGTTGCCGCCGCATTGCGCGGGTAACTTTCTCGTTATCTTTAATATATTCCAATGCGCGCTATGTCAAATAAACAACACTATATAGACATGTGAGATTTCAGAAGCTATTTGTTTTGCCTTTTCGAGACTCTGTTACTTCTGAATTGTGAATTTGTGATCTTTCTTTTTGAGTTTCTATCATTAACTTAAGGACCACAGAGCCCAATATCCTGAAGGCCCATATCCATGTATGATCCAATAAATAAGTTAATAAGCCCACCAGTGCTATAATTTAAGTGATTGTGTACTAAAGGGGTGAGATACTGAGATCCATCTCTGGCGTTTCTTTGCCAATAACCGATTTTTATGGCGAGACATGGTTATCATGAGTTAGACATAAATTAGACATAAAATGATGTTGCTGAATATTATTAATAATGGCTAGGAATAGGATATTACCGCATCAGTGCCATTGCCCTAATAGATTGACTTGCATGTTTTTTTGCCTAGCTTTCTTTATAACTTTTTTTTAGATTTTTTTTATTTGCTTATTAAATAGATAATTATATTTAAAACTCTATCATAAATCTTTTTATATCAAAACAAATCTTTTTAAATTTTAAAGATATAAAATATCCTCAAAACTCTCTCAATAAATTATTATATATACAACCTAAATTTCTATTAATCATTCTCGTTCATATTATTTCTCTTCTTCCTATCTTTAATAAACAAATCAAGTTCAATAAATGTCTCAACAAAAAAACATACGGTTTTTTTTATATCACTTTAATTTTATTTTTGGTTTTTGTTCGTGTTTGTTTATTATTTGATATTGAATTGTTATGTTATTATTTTGATATTTACCTTTGATATATATATTTTGAAACTATTCGTCCATCGGATATATTTCAGTGAATACCATGGTTTTTTGTGTCGAAGAAAACTAGATATACAATTTATAGATAGATAAAATGTTGGTTAAAAAAATAGATAAAAAAATTGTATAAATAGAGTTGTATTCCCTTGAATCCTAATTTTAGCTTGAGTCCTAAGGGACAAATCCTAGCCATTAGATCATCTCCATCAATGACTATGATTGAAATTTAACTCTTAACTAAAAAAAAACATGGAGGGTTTTTTAGGCCTAAAATTCTCTCCTAATTATTCTAGAGCTCTCTCCTTTTTTGAGATTTTTTAATTTTTTTAGATATATAATATCCTTAAAACTCTCCCAATAAATAAATTATTATATATACAACCTAAATTTTTATTAATCATTCTCATTCATATTATTCCTCTCATTCCTATCTTTAATAAACAAATAAAGTTTAGTAAATTTCTCAACAAAAAAAAACATACGGTTTTTTTTATATCACTTTAATTTTATTTTTGGTTTTTTGTTCGTGTTTGTTTATTATTTGATATTGAATTGTTATGTTATTATTTTGATATTTACCTTTGATATATATATTTTGAAACTATTCGTCCATCGGATATATTTCAGTGAATACCATGGTTTTTTGTGTCGAAGAAAACTAGATATACAATTTATAGATAGATAAAATGTTGGTTAAAAAAATAGATAAAAAAAATTGTATAAATAGAGTTGTATTCCCTTGAATCCTAATTTTAGCTTGAGTCCTAAGGGACAAATCCTAGCCATTAGATCATCTCCATCAATGACTATGATTGAAATTTAACTCTTAACTAAAAAAAAACATGGAGGGTTTTTTAGGCCTAAAATTCTCTCCTAATTATTCTAGAGCTCTCTCCTTTTTTGAGATTTTTTAATTTTTTTAGATATATAATATCCTTAAAACTCTCCCAATAAATAAATTATTATATATACAACCTAAATTTTTATTAATCATTCTCATTCATATTATTCCTCTCATTCCTATCTTTAATAAACAAATAAAGTTTAGTAAATTTCTCAAAAAAAAAACATACGGTTTTTCTTATATCACTTTAATTTTATTTTTGGTTTTTTGTTCGTGTTTGTTTATTATTTGATATTGAATTGTTATGTTATTGCTATTTTTCACATCTTTTAATTTAGTTTGTTGTCAATTATAGTTTGATTATGGGTTTTTTATACTACAAAAGTGTTTATTCTTTTAAATTTGTTTTGTTCATGTTTTGTTATTTTTCACTTGTTTTGTTTTTTATTATTTTGATATTACTTTTAATATCTACCAATAAAATAAAACAGGATTAAGATGTTCTTGAAACGACACATGGCGTAATGCTTGATCGACACTTGTCCTTTTAATTTATTTAATTTATTAAATTAGCTTCTATAACTGTATATAGATTCAATTTCTTATTAGACTTAAAATTAAACTCAAACTCTTGGCTTATATATAGATACAAAACACATTATAACCTTATTTGATTGATCGTTTTCTTATTAATAAAATTGTCTCTTTTTCTTTCTCAAATCTTCAACTCCTATTACTTATATTACTTATAATAAGTTATTAACATGAAGACTTCAAAATTTTGAGTTTACGATCCGAAATCACAAGGCTATTTGACGTCATCCATTATGATTACAAGTTCCGATTTTGATGTGATTGTAAAAATTTAAGGTAAATCTAAAACTCTAACTAAACATATATGTGGCATATTCTTATCATTAATGTTTATTATAATTTAGATTTGATCATCGGTTTACTGTAACCACAAATTATTTCATACTCACGAATCATGTATGTGGCATATTCGAATTTCTTTATGATACAATCAATATAACTACCGTACATCGTACGGGTATTAGGACTAGTATATATATATACATATATCTACTATAAACTAAAACAGAATTGATATTTTCTGAAACGACACGTGGCGTAATCCTTGATCGACACGTGTCCTTTTAATTTATTTATTTTATTAAATTAGCTTTTTTAATTGTATATAGATTCAATTTCCTTATTAGACTTAGAATTAAACTATAACTCTTGGCTTATTAATACAAAAGACATTATAACCTTATTTGATTGATCGTTTTCTTATTAATAAATTGTCTCTTTTTCTTTCTCAATTCTTCAACTCCTATTACTTATATTACTTATAATAATAAGTTATTAACATGAAGACTTCAAAATTTTGAGTTTACGATCCGAAATCACAAGGCTATTTGACGTCATCCATTATGCTTACAAGTTCCGATTTTGATGTGATTGTAAAAATTTAAGGTAAATCTAAAACTCTAACTAAACATATATTATATTTATCATTACTGTTTATTATAATTTAGCTTCGATAATCGGTTTACTTTAACCACAATTTATTTCATACTCACGAATCATGTATGAGGCATATTCGAATTTCTTTATGATACAATCTATATAGCTACTGTACATCGTACGGGTATTAGGACTAGTATATATATATATATATATTATTTAATACTATCTGTCCATCGGACGGGTTTAAGGATTAGTAAAAGCGAATACAAGCGGGACCATTATTCAATATTTCAATATGATCTAGAGTTGGCTGCTATTGTATTTGCATTAAAGTTGTGGAGACACTACCTTTATGGCACTAAGTGTACCTTGTACACCGACCATAAAAGCTTACAGTATGTGTTCAATCAAAAGGAAATGAATGTGAGGCAGAGAAGGTGGATGGAATTATTAAAGGATTATGATTGTGAGATTAAGTACCATCCAGGTAAAGCCAATGTGGTGGCAGACGCCTTAAGTAGAAAAGTGCAGAACTTTTCTTGTCAGTTGATGAGCATGGTTGTGCAAGCTAAGTCTGGATTACTCGATCATATTAAAGAAGCACAAGTGAAGGCTTTAATGAAATATAACATTGATAAGGAGAGAATTGGGAAGAAGAAACGTCTTGTGATGGAGACAAATAGTCGTGGGTTTAAGACTTACAAGGGTCGAATATGGGTACCATTGCTTGGTGGTAATCTGGAATTGATCCTTGAAGAAGCCCATAGGAGTAGATATTCGGTTCATCCTGGTGTCACTAAAATGTATGCAGATTTAAAGACTATTTATTGGTGGCCGGATATCAAAGGTGAAGTAGCACATTTTGTTGAAAGATGCTTGACTTGTGCTCGTGTGAAAATGGACCATCGAAAGCCGTATGGAATGTTGCAACAGTTAGAGATTCCAGAATGGAAATGGGATCACATCACTATGGATTTTGTTACTAAGCTACCTAGAACACCGAAAGGAAATGACATGGTATGGGTAATTGTTGATAGGTTGACTAAGAGTGCTCAATTCTTAGCAACTCGTCAAGATGTACCTTTGACTAAGATGGCTAAGATGTATATAGATGAAGTTGTCTCGAAGCATGGAGTTCCATTGTCTATAGTTTCGGATCGAGACACGAGATTTGTATCTAGCTTTTGGAAAGGTCTCCAACGAGAGTTAGGTACTAGAGTGAATTTGAGCACGGCTTATCATCCTCAAACCGACGGCCAAAGCGAAAGAACCATTCAAACATTGGAAGACATGTTAAGGACTTGTGTCTTAGAGTATGGTGGAGCTTGGGATGATCACTTGAAGTTGATAGAGTTTTCGTATAACAACAGCTACCATTCAAGTATTGGAATGCCACCTTTTGAGATGCTTTATGGTAGAAAGTGTAGGACTCCAAGTTGTTGGATGGAGCCCGGTGAAAAGCAAATTACAGGTCCTGAAATCGTAGAAATCACAACCGAGAAAGTGAATATTGCAAAGGAAGCACTTCGTGTAGCTAGAGAAAGACAGAAAACCTATGCCGACAAGAAAAGGAGACCGGTTGTGTTTGAAGTTGGTGACTTAGTGATGCTGAAAGTTTCTCCATGGAAAGGAGTGATTCGGTTTGGTAAGAAAGGAAGGTTGAGTCCAAGATTCATTGGACCGTTTAAAGTGTTAAAACGTATTAAGGATGTGGCTTATCAACTAGAATTGCCTCCGGAATTGGATGGAATCCATAACACATTTCATGTCTCATATTTGAGGAAGTGCTTGGCGGAGGAATCTAGTGTCATAACTATTGAAGATGTGAGTGTGGATCCGACGAAAAGAATGGTAGAGGAGACATAATCATGGTGAAAGCCTTACATGGGAAACCGAAGCGGTAATGAAAGAGAAGTATCCCGAGTTATTTCTTACTGATGAGATTCCGGGGACGGAATCCTCTTAAGGGGGAGGTATTTGTAACATCCCAAACTTTTATTAACGTTTGACTAAAGTCGTTAAGTCAATAATATGTGTCCGTTAAGTCTATTGCTAGATTTAATGCTTATATGTGGTTATGTGTTATATATGTGAGACTTGAAAGTCTTAATGCATGATATGAAAATATGTTTATGAAGTAATTATATGCCTATTAGGAGTGATTAACGAAGTATTTAGGTAGTATATGGTCCTTAGAGGAGTTTTTGACTAGTTATGAGCTATATGGAAGCCTAGGGACCAAATTTTACTTATGGTGAAACTCAAAAACGGGTTTAGGGTCACATGAGGAGTCATTTGAGTGTCATTAGCAGATTTATTAACTTCCTCTCAAGCCCTAACCACCCCCTTTTATCCCTAATCAATTCTTGAGCAAAAAGGCTATCAAAAGTGCGTTTCGAAAGTGTTTAATCTAGCCTTTCTCGTTCCCATTGTGAGTTGCAGGTATAGAAGGTATAATTTTATTAATTTCTGATCCTTTTGATTATAAGAGTCATTAGGAATTCTAATTGGGCATTAGGGAATCAATTAATGTGTAATTAGTGATAGTTTTGATGAAATAAGGCATGTATGATTTTCCTAAAGGTTGGAATGCTTTGTTAAGGCCTGAATATGAAGGATTTTGACGATTTGAAACTGAGTTTTCGATCTGGAGAGGATTGGGTTCGAATTGAAGGCATAATCGAATTTCTAAAGTGCAGGTCGCTGGCCATTGCGGCGCAATGAAAAGCATTGCGACGCGACGAACTGCTTGAGCTGCGGCGCAACTCTATGTTGCGGCGCAACTCATCTGTTTTCAACAAAAATTATAGTTTTGAACCGTAACCTCGTTTTGACACATAGCTTACTCCTGAAACCTAGAGTGTGCCCTTAGATATGTAATTCCAGATTATGGTCTTAATGACTAGTGTATTAATGGCCGTTTACTAATCATAGGTAGACGAGAGTTGTTGCTTTGTTTGGTAACTTAGCTATCCTTTATTGCGTGCTACTTCGAGGTAAGATACACTACTTTGACACGCTGGGGGATTCAACAAAAGCATGGTTTTCAGAATATAACTTCTCTATTCTCATCTTGTATACTTAAGAGTATTCGGGTTGTATGGGAGGTTATATGGGATATGTATTTGACTTATGAGACCTGAAATGCATTCCCCTTTATATGCAATGCAAAGGTTATGTTATGAAATGATATGCAATGTAATGAAATGTGATGCAAGTATATGTTGATGATGATGTGCATGTAAGTGTGGCTTGGTCATCTAGTTCACTAAACTTTATAAGTTGCCATGTCACGTGCACGTTTAAGGGCCCAAACGTAAAAGATGATTATATGTTATGTTTAGGTAACTTTGTCACCTAAACTATATGTGATGAAATCGAGCTCGTATATATGATGAAGTGTTAAGCTTAACCTGTATTCACCTTAGCCGGGTGGGTGCGTATATGTTGTTGCTTGGGTGGCTCCTTGCAACGTAATTACGTGGTTTGAGTATCTCCGAGTGGAGTGATTACCCACCAATGTCTTGAACATACGGACTACTCCTGGAGTGGCTTGCCATTCCTTAACGACACTTGATGGACCGCCGTATGGCTCATCCATCTAGTCGGGTGTGAGATTCCCGTTAGGTCTTATGACCGCCTACACACAAACTTACACCTTATATGATATGCGTGACTTATGTCACACCTTATGTGATGATGAAATGATGATTAGGCACATTTAGGATGGTTAATCCTACCATGAAAGATGTTGATGCTATGATATGTTTGTGATGATGTGCGAAATGTGTCTTTAATATGAAAAGCTGCTTTACCAAGTTTTAATTGGACAAACGTCTATTTAACTTAGTGTTATCTTACTTAGCTAATTCGTTAGCTAACACTTGTTTCTTGAAATGTGTTGTCCCCTCAGGTTTAGCAAGCTAGAAGTGTGCTGATGGATAGTGAGCGAGGCATGGGTAGAATACTTGAAGATGCTATTAGTTACCCATAGTTGCTGCTCCTTTTAGACGTTCTATTTCGTTATGACTATCATGTTTTGATATGACTTGTATACGGTTGTTTTATGTTGGGCAACCGTAGGATTTCCATTTATACTATTTTGATGATGTGACGAGTAACACCTTCTATTTTATGAACAAACCAAACTGGATTTTATGGTTTGGACTTTTAAAACGTTATTCCGCATTCTTTAACACCGTTAGGTGAAAAGTTTTTGGAAATCCGTATTTTTAAATGTTGGGTGTTACAACTAGGGATGACAATAATATCCGTACCCGATGGGGAATCCGATACCCGAACCCGATTTGACCGGGGATGGGGACGGGTATGGGATGTAATTCTATTCCCCGATGGGGATGGGGACGGGGATGGGAAACCGTAAATCCCCGATCCCCATACCCGAACCCGAAATTACTATATATATTTATTAGAATTACTTTAAGTTTTTTCTATATGTTAGAATTATTTTAGGTTTAGAGTTTTTTATTTAATACTTTTTATGTGTTATATTTTATTTATCATTTAGTTAACATAGATATTAGTTTATGTATAAAAAGAAAAGGTCAGGATCCCCGATACCCGATGGGGACGGGTCTGGGGATGTAATTTATATCCCCGACGGGGATGGGGAAGGGATGGGGATTACAAGTGGAAACCGGGGATGGGGATTAAGATCTCCGACAATACCCGCTCCGTTGTCATCCCTACTTAGAACCCGATACTACCCTTTTAAACCAAAACTTTTTTCCAAACTATATTTATAATCCTACTTTTATGAGAAACTCACATTTCCTTCCACACATACACTTTTACATACTGCCGTCATCACCACCGCCATTCACTAACACCGTCTCTCACCAATTAACAAAAATATCATTGATCTCACACCATCTCGCATTCTCGCGTACGTGTTGTAGATTGTCGTCGCTAGTTGTACCTTGTAATTACTATGCTAATACTATATTAAGACGAGTACGACAAGTAATGAAAGTGATGTCTTTTAAGTTAGATTTTGATGTATCTGACTTACATCTTATTTAAGAAGCTTGTGATGTAATGACAAATTAATAGAGAAAAAGAAAAATTTGAATTTGCGTTGGTATAATATAAAGACAAGGAAATTAGTTTTAGAGAAACACATCGGATATTCAAAGATTGTGATTTGGAAATTTGGTGCGTAGTATGCCCGTTATAGGCGAGCAAATTATAAAAGTAATTATTTCATGACTTTTATCATCAGTTTTGTCATATCAGCGTTACGTTATCATTTCTACACCACTGACACATCAATTACCAAAACACTACTTTACTTCCTTCTAGTGGCAGAGCCACTTATGTAGTAGAGAGAGCTAAGGCCCACCCCAACAACCTAATAATACTAAGATTTATATGTAAAACTTTATGAAACTTTAATTTATATGTAACAATTCGTAGTTTGATTACTCTTTGTTTAGTATTGGCTCATCCAAAACATAATTTCTGACTTCGTCACTGCTTCCTTCATCACATTTTTAATTTATATAATAATTGTTAGTTACTTTAAAATGATTTTCTCCTATTAAACACATGCAACTTAACCCCACCCCTGCGACTTCCCTTAGTCGCTTACCGACGACCCAAATCGACACTCTAAACCAACATGGCCATGAACATTTCATCAATTAACCAACGAGTTTGTCTGTTTCAACCGACTCGACTAGTGGACCGTTTGGCAGGCCTTTTATACAAGAAATCTTTTTTTTGAATCTCTTTGGATAATATTTTGGCTATATGGTTAGCAGAAAAAGGTTTGCAAACGACCACAAAGATGCCCTTTACAATATTGACTTATACAAAGTACGTACGTGTTAGAAAAATACTGAATGCACTTACAATATATATTTGACTAGCTAGTGTTGTCGAATAATCATCAAGCCCACAAAATGGTTTATTCCAGATTAAAGTAGTGGCATGATGCAACATACAGTATATATAGTACGTACCCCATTTGTAGAATATATGTAAATAAATATAAGGTTTATTATGTCAATATTAGAAGTATAGGGTATATACTGTAAATATAGTTGTTAGAGACGGTTAATATTTGTTTGAATATATAGTTAGGTAAAATAAAATAAGTATTAAAGTAAAACAAATAAAACAAAAATTTCTCTTCACTGAAAATCACCGTGCATCATGAAATTTACCGTGCATCAATTGCTTCGTGAATCTTCGTACATCAATTTAACTATGATCTAAGGGTCAAGATCTTGTCCCATTTGTTTTACTTTAATACTTGTTTTACAATACCCCGCTTCTGAATATATAGTTAGAAGATATAGTTAGAAATTAGTTAAGACAATAATCATTTTTCTTCTATGAGATATGAAGATTTTCTCTCTCAATTACGTTTTCTTCACCATTCCTAGCAGCTGGTGGACCAATATAAAAGTTTATATGATGTGGTGTTATCAGGTGGGTCGAGGTTTTCCAATAAGATAAGAAATGGGGTCGTCATTGGGTCGATCAATGTCATAGTCAAATAAATTTTTATATGTGGCCACCTTTTCAACTCCACTTATTTTGCACCTTGTCACATGAAAATACAAAACATCAAATCCTATAAGAAATTTGGTGCTTCATTTCATAACACATTAAATCCCTCCACATCTTCTTCACATTAGAATATAAGGACCACCATTGCACCACCTAGCTTCTCATCACGACCATGAATCACCATCGGCCCTTTTCATTATCAGTAGTACATTTATTGAGCAAAGATGGCATATTAGACCCGAATCTCGCATAAATCGTGTGATCAAGTCGTCATTTTTACCATCCCTTTATTCACCTTTAGCTAAAATCTATATTCTATACTCTTACACAAGAAAGAGAGCTAGCTAGGTGGATCTTACTACAAAACCAACATCAGGTTTCTCTTTATGTCTCTAGTTCTAGCTATATGTTTTTTCACACATTGCATAAGCAACAAATGATGTTTTATTTTTATTTTTTTGCCATAAGTATGGTTATGCAACCTAGCTTTTTTCTTTATGTCTCTTGACTCTTGTTCTATATCATGTCTCTTTTTCACATGTTTCATTTAGGGAGTTAAGTCCATAAGATCGAGTATCGTGGATTTAAAGATGGATATAAAGCAACCAATGTTTCCAACACCATACAACACTATGTATGGTAGTGCATCAAGTCACGAAAACAAGAAAGAAAGGTACCGATATTCGAGAAAAGAGAAAGAAGAAAAGGTGCATGATGAAGAAGATCAACATTTGAGTCTAAGGAGCTTGTCAAAGGTTATAATTCCTCCATTGGGTGCTTCATCAAATTATACATTACAAAAAAATAGTGTTCATACAAGATCATCCACCACCATCATCTCTCCTATGGACTCCAAATATAGGTAAGAAACCATTCTCGTATATTAATTTGTCACATTCTTAAACGGCATGCTATAATTAGTAGTGGTAGTTGATTAACAAAAATGTTTTTTAGTATACGAATTTCAAATGATTTGTTCTCTTAAAAGTCAAGAAATGTTGAAAATTCTTCTTACCAAGAAAACTATACCAATTTTCTTAAATCTTCTGAAGAAAATTGTTATATTTCTTTATTTAGAAAAGTACACAGTATTTACTACTATCACAGATACAAATGTTAGTTACAATATATACTATTTGTCCCGAAGGTGGTTCCAATAATTGGTCCTAGCTAACTCCTAATTAAGCGTTTATTATTGACATTAAAACAAAACTTGAAAGTACGATGTAAATATATTTGGATCGATATCTATATTGAAACTATATTACATATGTTAATGTTAATTTTGTAATTCATTAACTACGTTGAATAAAATAGAAATAAGAAATATGTATATAGAATTAATTTATAACTTACACCCTATTTGTTATGTACTTATAGTATTTTCATTCATGATTAGTTTCTTTATGTTTGAAAAAAGTGATCTACCGAATCACATATTTTCTCAAAATGACTAAACAACACCACCACCAAATGACACCCTGTTAAAAACACAAATGTAGAAAAACCATAACCACACAAAGCCCTGCCATACCTAAAACTTATAGCACTTTGAAAAAAAAGTTAAAATTACCTCCACATGCCACATGAATGATTTATTGAATCCACTAGATCTTTTAAGTAGTACAGCACATTAAAACTTGTAATATAACTTGTTTAAGGTAAAATTACATTTTTGGTCCCTCAAGTTGCAGGATTTTCGGTTATTGTCCTTAAGTGAATCAATTACAGAAAAAACCTTAAAGTTGGTCAATTTTTTCACTTTACTCTGTGACTAACAACCGTCTATTAGGTCCGTTAAGTGAGGGGCAGATTCGTCATTTCACCATAATCATATCTTCCACACTCAAACACTACGCCGGAAAAGTTAAACAATACGCCAGAAAAGTTAAATTCGCAATATCTCTTTCTTTTCTTCGATTCAGAACACGAAACCGGTACGAAAAAGGTCAGAATAGAAGTCCAAACAAACCCTAACCAACAGATTTCTGATTTAAAGATCGCCGAAAAATTCAAAAACTCGCCGGAAAACTAAAAATGACGATTACTCGCATGTTTTTTAGAATCCGGACCCAAAACAAGTTGCAATCAACTTAGAATTCAATCGCGCAGAAACTTTAGCCAAAAGAAATCTGAATTACAGTTCGCCGGAAAAACTTGACTTCGCCGGATAAGTGTAACCGTTAACAAAAATCTACCGATCGAAAAATTGAAACCATCATCATGATCAGAATTCGACCGTGATTAAAACTTGATAAATTTCAAATTGATTTGACGAAAAACGATGACGAGATCTATGAAAGAAGTTACGAAAAACTTGATAAATCTGGGTTTGTGTTTGAGTGTGGAAGAAGAAGAAGAAGGGATCATGGTGAAATGACAAATCTGCCCCTCACTTAACGGACCTAATAGACGGCTGTTAGTCACGGAGTGAAAAGTGAAAAAATTGACCAACTTCAGGGTTTTTTCTGTAATTAATTCACTTAAGGCAATAACTGAAAATCTTGCCAACTTGAGGGACCAAAAATGTAATTTTCTCTTTTAATATGTTAAGAGGTGAAAACTAATATATGTTTTTTCTTTTTTCTTTTTGGAAAATCTATGAAGGTAGATAAATTTTAGTTTTCTCTAGTGCTGGTAATATTTTGGGAAATGATTTGTACATTATCAGTTTTTGAATTCACACCACCAATTGTGTTTTATAGTGTTGTATTGTATAACACTGTAAAGCACGTTTGGTGGTCGCAAAAAAAAGGGTGGTGTACATAGCTGACCAATTAACCCACAAATATGATTCAGTTGTACCATGTAAGATGTGTGTGGGTTGGCCATTCAAGTATTTGACGACCATGTAACACAATTTTTTGTTGTTTTTTTTTATAACTAAGTTCCTTCAAATCAAATATAGTAGTAGAAGGTTGTTATAAAGCAATATTAACTAATTAAACTTCTCATGGCAAAAGTAGTGATTACTGGTATGTATATACAGATGTTGGCAAACATTAATGGTGATAATGGTAGCATACACAGCATGGACGTACCCTTTTGAAGTTGCCTTCCTCAAATCCTCTACACAAATTACATATAAACAACTTTACATTGCCGACACCATCGTTGACCTCTTCTTTGCCGTTGACATTGTTTTGACTTTCTTTGTTGCTTACGTGGACCCCGTCACTCATCTCCTTGTTCGAGATCCCAAGAGCATTGCCACCAGGTACCTAGCTACACATTATTATATCATAATACAATTAAGGGATAAGTGCATCAAAATGTAAATAACAAAGATCAAAGTTATAAAGTGCACGAACTATCAGAAACTCTATTGTATGCACGAACATAGTAAAAATATTCAAATCATGTAACTAACTAAGACCGAGCAATCAAATACTTACACGTGGCATCTCATATGGGTGCCACGTATACCATGTTACATGATTTGAACATTTTTACTAAGTTTGTGCATACAAGAGAGGTTCTACTAGTTCGTGCACACTATAACTTTTCGGTCTTAGTTACCTATATTTCGGTGCACTTATCCCTATAATTAACTTGTACTATTTTTTAAATTTTCTATAAGTATATATGTATTGATATAAATAAGTTGTCTTTGCTAATTCTTTTGTTGTTTTGTTTTGGTGAAGGTATTTATCGACATGGTTTGTAATGGATGTAGCATCGACAATACCATTCGAATTGCTTTCGTATTTGCTCACGGGAAAACACCGTATGGGCTTGCCGTCTACCGTCTTGGGTTTGCTACGATTTTGGCGTCTCCGTCGCGTTAAGCAGTTTTTCACCAGGTAATGTACTTTAAAAACACTTAAAAGACCACATAATTGAAACTAGAGTGGTAAAAGTTGAGTCATTAAAATTTTGTTACTCTTTCATTTTCATGTTGTATAATACTATTAACTAATAATACTAATATTATTATAATTTGTAGGCTTGAAAAGGACATACGATTTAACTACTTCTGGGTTAGATGTGCCCGGCTTCTTTGTGTAAGTTAATAAACTACGTACAAATAACATGAAAAATAAATTTTTGGATCAAAAACTTTTTGTGTAAGTTAATTTCTTTCTGATGCTAAGCTAAAATGTTTGTTATGTACGTGGCCCGTTGTGATAGGTGACTTTGTTTTTGGTGCATTGTGCTGGCTGTATCTACTACTTATTAGCAGTGTTGTATCCACATGAAGGAAGGACATGGATTGGGTCAATAAACCCGAATTTCAGAGAAGCTGATCTTTATATCTTATACATATCTGCGATATATTGGTCTATAACCACTATGACCACTGTCGGTTATGGTGATCTCCATGCGGAGAATGCAGCTGAGATGGTGTTTATAATCTTCTATATGCTTTTCAATCTTGGCCTCACTGCTTACATTATTGGCAACATGACGAATTTAGTAGTGGAAGGCACTCGTCGCACCATGGAATTCGTAAGTATTAAATTCCTTCTTTCTTGTATTTGACTCTACTAGTTACAAAATTCATGTGCTATTGATTTTTATGTCAATAATGTAATTATATGCATACCAACTTGAAAGTTAGAATATTTTTCTGTTTGACTAAAAAAGTCATACTGTCACCAAACTATAAGTCTAAAACATGTCATGTATGTTGCATTGTAGAGAAATAGCATTGAAGCAGCATCAAGTTTTGTGGGTCGGAATCGGTTGCCCACTAGGCTTAGAGAACAGATATTGGCATACATGTGCTTAAGGTTCAAGGCAGAGAGTTTGAATCAACAACAATTGATTGAGCAGCTGCCGAAAACAATATGCAAAAGCATAAGACAACATTTATTTTTGCCAACAGTTCAAAGAGTTTATTTGTTTGAAGGCGTCTCCAGAGAAATTCTCTTGCTTCTGGTATGAATCATAATCTGATACTTTGACCTTTTACTATTCAAACATGATTTTCTTTTTTAATGCTTTGGTTTTTGGTATGAATCATAATCCCTTATACACTACTTTGACCTTTTTTTAAAGTCAAACCTATTATAAAAGTGCAGAACTTTCATAGATCTTGCATTGACCAATGACCATAAGTCTAAAATAATAATCTAAAATGGAATTTTGCATACTTTTCATCTTTAGTGAAAACTTTTATGAATTTTATCAAAACTTGATGGATGTGTGAGAGTGTTGAGTCCATAAAAAAGCGTCTTTGACTGTATGAGAACTGTGCTTTTTTTGGTGTATGTAAAACAGGTAGCAGATATGAAAGCCGAATTCATACCACCAAGAGAAGATGTAATAATTAAAAATGAGGCACCTGATGATGTGTACATAATCGTGTCGGGGGAAGTAGAAATCATAGAATGTGATGCAATGGAGAAAGAACAAGTATTGGGTATTCTACATTCAGATGAAATGTTTGGAGAAGTTGGTGCATTGTGCTGCAGGCCACAGTCTTACACTTATCGAACCAAGACCCTGAGCCAGCTCTTGCGGTTCAAAACCACTGCTCTAATTGAAGCAATGCAGACCAAACAGCCCGACAACGTGTCCATCCTAAAGAACTTTCTTCAGGTTTAGTTAGTAGCCTTTGTGTTGGATTATCTGATTATTGCGACGTGAAGTCTCAAAAATTTAATTTTTAATTAAAAGGACTTTGCTTCTCGTTATTAGAGTAAATAATTCTATAAATGATTTGAGTGGCTTTTGCTACCACTGGACAGAAGTCACAGAACATATCTCCTAATTTTACCAAGTTGTCACTTGGGTCACTTTTATCTATTAGTCTGTTTAAACTGATTATCTAGGTTCTTCATCATCATGTAATCACTTTTATGCTCATTATGCAAGAGTTTTGAAGCATTAACTGTACTCCACAGCATCACAAGAAGCTTAAAGATCTCAACTTAGGAGACTTATTGTTGGATGGCGGTGAAGAAAGTGGAGACGGAGATCCAAACATGTCAATGAATTTGCTTACGGTTGCTGGTACAGGCAATGCTGCATTTCTTGATGAACTCCTGAAAGCAAGGCTTGACCCTGATATCAGCGACTCAAAAGGAAGAACCCCATTGGTAATTTGCTAGCATTTTTGCCCCGAAATCATCATAAAATGTCTAAATTGTTTTTAAAAAAATGTGTTGTAAAATGTTATACTCTGTATTTTCTTTGCATCAGCACATTGCAGCATCAAAAGGGCATGAAGAATGTGTTTTGGTTCTTCTAAAACATGCATGCAACATACATCTTAGAGGTATAGTTATATGAGATGACTAATTTATATATAGGTTAGTTCTTTGACAGTAGGTAATTAATATACAGTAATAAAATATGTATGGTAGATGTGGATGGCAATACAGCATTATGGGATGCCATAGCCTCAAACTATCATTCAATATTTCGTATCCTCTTCCATTGGGCTTCCATTTCCGACCCGTTTACAGCTGGTGAGCTCTTGTGCACAGCAGCAAAGAGAAATGACATATCAGTGATGAAGGGCCTCTTGAAACACGGTCTGCCTGTAGACTCAAAAGACCACCATGGATCAACAGCTATCCAAATAGCGGAGTCTGAAAACAATATAGAAATGGTAAAGCTTCTTGTGATGAATGGTGCCGATGTGAATGATCACACTATCAAGACCAAGATCCCTGCAGAGAATTTGATAGATTTAGTTGCAGAGAGAGAGGTCGGGCACCGTATCCTGATGCCAGATCAAGAACCGATGATGGAAAAAATCGATCATGTGGAAAAGGATACTTTAGGAAACTTGAATGGAAAATTTGTCGGTAGAGTTAGTATTTACAAAGGGCTGCCTATGGTAAGAAAGAAAATTGGCTGCACAGAGGCAGGAAAACTTATTATGATGCCAAGTTCACTAATGGCTCTTAAGATCATTGCAGGTACATATATTTACAATAGATGTGCATAAATTTACACTTTTTTGGAGAATGTTATGTTTGAGAGAAATACTAAAGCATGTTTTATGATATATTTTTTTCGGCAGGTGAAAAGTTTGGATTCGATGCAACAAATGCAGTGGTTACAGATGAGGATGGAGCAGAGATCGACTCCATTGAAGTGATTAGAGATAATGACAAACTTTTTATAGGAGACATCCGTTAAGGTTTATCCAATACATCTGGATAAAAATGCCAAGGTATTTTCTAGGTACAAGTTAGATATATATAGGTGAATGTTTCTAATCTGGTATTCTATATCGGAGAAATCCATTGATGTTTGCACGCTACGGGGCATATTGTAACAACTGTGATTGGACATGTTTCGATTGCTTGCATATAAAACTATGAAGTAATGAAAGTAAAGTTAAACCAGGGGGGGAGACTTAAGCACACATAAACTAGACACTGTGAAAGCAAAGTTGCATAAAAATGTACTGCAGACAAATTTCTCACTTGCATAATACTCGTATCAAATTAATGTACCGATGGTATACCAAGTAAATATTGAAGTCCTGGACGTGTTTCTTTGCATCGCAGCCCGTGCATCTGTAATAGCTTCTGCAAGCTATTTTAGTGCTTGTCTTTAATCTTCAGATGGCACATACATCATATGTCAAAGGCCAAACTATTACTAAATTAAAACTGTATCGTTGTCTCTGTATCGCGTGAGTTCCCATCTAGTATAAATAGATATGAAAGGGATTTCAAATACAGATTTAATAACATAGTACCATTATAATTTCTTCCCTTATACATACGTCACGGAGGCCAACTGCAGACACCATCAACTTATTAGCCATGTGTTTTTTTAAAACAACTTAAAACGCATTCGGTCCCAGAACATTGCACGACCACACTTCTAGTTATTTTATAAGATATCATTAAGACTTAAATGTCATGACATATTTCAATGTATGATCAAAATCAAATGATATATTTAGTCGAGGCCAAGGGCTTAACGAATAGCAAATAGGGCCATAGCTGCAATGCCTCAAATGCCCCGTGGGCCGTTGGCTTTGATGGCATTACAGAACTGCATTCATACACCGGTCGCTTTTAGTCTTGAAATTAAATTACTATTAAAATTAAACTAAAATTAAATAAAATGAAATTAACAATTAAAGTACCATCTATCTATCTATTCTATTATAACTAAAAGAGGAGTTTGGGGGTACACTTGGCACCCTTAAAGCCTTTTTTGGGCTTAAAACTCCCTCTTAAATTTTTTCTAGATTTTTTTTTTGTTTTTTGCTTATTAAATAGATAATTATATTTAAAATATATCATAAATCTTTTTCTATCAAAACAAATCTTTTTAATTTTAAAAATATATATTTATACTCCTTAATAAAGCAAATCACCATTTTCTCCTCTTTTAACTTTCATTCTTTGAAATACCTACATTACCCCTCTCTTTTATCAACTAATTTAAATATCTTCGCATAATATACCTATATTACCCTTAATGAAATTAATTACTTTTACATTACTCCCATTAAATCAATTACTTTTAAATTAATAAACACATCGCTAGGTCACCAACACCGGCACCACCCGTAGTTGCCGCCGCATTGCGCGGGTAACTTTCTCGTTATCTTTAATATATTCCAATGCGCGCTATGTCAAATAAACAACACTATATAGACATGTGAGATTTCAGAAGCTATTTGTTTTGCCTTTTCGAGACTCTGTTACTTCTGAATTGTGAATTTGTGATCTTTCTTTTTGAGTTTCTATCATTAACTTAAGGACCACAGAGCCCAATATCCTGAAGGCCCATATCCATGTATGATCCAATAAATAAGTTAATAAGCCCACCAGTGCTATAATTTAAGTGATTGTGTACTAAAGGGGTGAGATACTGAGATCCATCTCTGGCGTTTCTTTGCCAATAACCGATTTTTATGGCGAGACATGGTTATCATGAGTTAGACATAAATTAGACATAAAATGATGTTGCTGAATATTATTAATAATGGCTAGGAATAGGATATTACCGCATCAGTGCCATTGCCCTAATAGATTGACTTGCATGTTTTTTTGCCTAGCTTTCTTTAATAATCTCCATTTATATTTTTAGATTTTTTTTTATTTACTTATTAAATATATATTATATTTAAACTATATCATAAATCTTTTTATATCAAAACAAATCTTTTTAAATTTTAAAGATATAAAATATCCTCAAAACTCTCTCAATAAATTATTATATATACAACCTAAATTTCTATTAATCATTCTCGTTCATATTATTTCTCTTCTTCCTATCTTTAATAAACAAATCAAGTTCAATAAATGTCTCAACAAAAAAACATACGGTTTTTTTTATATCACTTTAATTTTATTTTTGGTATTTTGTTTGTGTTTGTTTATTATTTGATATTGAATTGTTATGTTATTATTTTGATATTTACCTTTGATATATATATTTTGAAACTATTCGTCCATCGGATATATTTCAGTGAATACCATGGTTTTTTGTGTCGAAGAAAACTAGATATACAATTTATAGATAGATAAAATGTTGGTTAAAAAAATAGATAAAAAAAATTGTATAAATAGAGTTGTATTCCCTTGAATCCTAATTTTAGCTTGAGTCCTAAGGGACAAATCCTAGCCATTAGATCATCTCCATCAATGACTATGATTGAAATTTAACTCTTAACTAAAAAAAAACATGGAGGGTTTTTTAGGCCTAAAATTCTCTCCTAATTATTCTAGAGCTCTCTCCTTTTTTGAGATTTTTTAATTTTTTTAGATATATAATATCCTTAAAACTCTCCCAATAAATAAATTATTATATATACAACCTAAATTTTTATAATCATTCTCATTCATATTATTCCTCTCATTCCTATCTTTAATAAACAAATAAAGTTTAGTAAATTTCTCAAAAAAAAAAACATACGGTTTTTCTTATATCACTTTAATTTTATTTTTGGTTTTTTGTTCGTGTTTGTTTATTATTTGATATTGAATTGTTATGTTATTGCTATTTTTCACATCTTTTAATTTAGTTTGTTGTCAATTATAGTTTGATTATGGGTTTTTTATACTACAAAAGTGTTTATTCTTTTAAATTTGTTTTGTTCATGTTTTGTTATTTTTCACTTGTTTTGTTATTTATTATTTTGATATTACTTTTAATATCTACCAATAAAATAAAACAGGATTAAGATGTTCTTGAAACGACACATGGCGTAATGCTTGATCGACATTTGTCCTTTTAATTTATTAAATTAGCTTCTATAATTGTATATAGATTCAATTTTCTTATTAGACTTAAAATTAAACTCAAACTCTTGGCTTATATATAGATACAAAACACATTATAACCTTATTTGATTGATCGTTTTCTTATTAATAAAATTGTCTCTTTTTCTTTCTCAATTCTTCAACTCCTATTACTTATATTACTTATAATAAGTTATTAACATGAAAACTTCAAAATTTTGAGTTTACGATCCGAAATCACAAGGCTATTTGCCGTCATCCACTATGCTTACAAGTTCCGATTTTGATGTGATTGTAAAAATTTAAGGTAAATCTAAAACTCTAACTAAACATATATGTGGCATATTCTTATCATTAATGTTTATTATAATTTAGCTTCGATCATCGGTTTACTGTAACCACAATTTATTTCATACTCACGAATCATGTATGAGGCATATTTGAATTTCTTTATGATACAATCTATATAGCTACTGTACATCGTACGGGTATTAGGACTAGTATATATATATATCTACCAATAAACTAAAACAAGATTGAGATGTTTTTGAAACGACACGTGGCGTAATCTTTGATCGACACGTGTCCTTTTAATTTATTTATTTTATTAAATTAGCTTTTTTAATTGTATATAGATTCAATTTCCTTATTAGACTTAGAATTAAACTATAACTCTTGGCTTATTAATACAAAAGACATTATAACCTTATTTGATTGATCGTTTTCTTATTAATAAATTGTCTATTTTTCTTTCTCAATTCTTCAACTCCTATTACTTATATTACTTATAATAAGTTATTAACATGAAAACTTCAAAATTTTGAGTTTACGATCCGAAATCACAAGGCTATTTGCCGTCATCCACTATGCTCACAAGTTCCGATTTTGATGTGATTCTAAAAATTTAAGGTAAATCCAAAACTCAAACTAAACATATATTATATTTATCATTACTGTTTATTATAATTTAGCTTCGATAATCGGTTTACTTTAACCATAATTTATTTCATACTCACGAATCATGTATGAGGCATATTCGAATTTCTTTATGATACAATCTATATAGCTACTGTACATCGTACGGGTATTAGGACTAGTATATAGATATATAGATATATATTATATATATATAGCTTCGTATCGCGGGTATTAGACTAGTATATATATATATATATATATATATATATATATATCTGTCCATCGGACGGGTTTAAGGATTAGTAAAAGCGAATACAAGCGGGACCATTATTCAATATTTCAATTGAACTCGTCTTTCATCCTTGCTTCAATTTTGCCGTGCTCTTTGTTTCTTATTAATAACTACTCTATACCAATTCAATTAATATTAAAGTAGACTGATTCCAATTGCAACAAGTACCTGCCCGCTATGTCAAGCCCACGATGAATCAACGAGCCATCTCTTTATAAACTGTTCCTTCGCGGACTCCCTTTGGTGTCACATTCAAGCCTGGTGCCACCTACCGTTAAGCAAACCAAGCAGCCCCCAAGAGTTATTCGAACTACATAAGAAGACCTTCTCAAACCCGGTGAAACAAGATTTATTTGGGCTAATCATTCTCACTTTCTGTTGGGTAATTTGGAAATCCAGAAACGATTGCATCTTCTCAAACAAGACTCCCTCCCTGCGATTCGCGTTTAAGGAGATCAAAACTACAAGCTTCCTCTGGATGACTAATCGCTCCTCCAAGCTCGACATAAAATGGCCCCAATGGAACTACTTCAATGTATAATATCCATGTATTCTAAGCTCCCTGTATGTCTATGGTTTCCATGTTGTACCATCTCTTTTCCCATATGTAATCTCTAGCATCTTGCTAGAATTCCATATTAATAATACATCTTAATGTTCAAAAAAAATTAATATTAAAGTAGACTGATTCCAATTGCAACAAGTACCTGCCCGCTATGTCAAGCCCACGATGAATCAACGAGCCATCTCTTTATAAACTGTTCCTTCGCGGACTCCCTTTGGTGTCACATTCAAGCCTGGTGCCACCTACCGTTAAGCAAACCAAGCAGCCCCCAAGAGTTATTCGAACTACATAAGAAGACCTTCTCAAACCCGGTGAAACAAGATTTATTTGGGCTAATCATTCTCACTTTCTGTTGGGTAATTTGGAAATCCAGAAACGATTGCATCTTCTCAAACAAGACTCCCTCCCTGCGATTCGCGTTTAAGGAGATCAAAACTACAAGCTTCCTCTGGATGACTAATCGCTCCTCCAAGCTCGACATAAAATGGCCCCAATGGAACTACTTCAATGTATAATATCCATGTATTCTAAGCTCCCTGTATGTCTATGGTTTCCATGTTGTACCATCTCTTTTCCCATATGTAATCTCTAGCATCTTGCTAGAATTCCATATTAATAATACATCTTAATGTTCAAAAAAAAAATTAATATTAAATTGGCCCCCCTTTCATTAACTTAATTAAATTTCAATATAACAGTCACTAACTCTTAAAGTATCATACATTCATATTATCTCAATACCTATACAAAAATCAATTCAATATACCGTTATAAAAGAAGTCACAAATATGCTATGAATTTTACTCTTTGAAGGTGCACTAACACATCTCTTGGCTAATGTGGATGAGAAACATCATGTTAATCACATATAAGAGGCATGATACCAGGATTGGAACGCGTGATTTTTTTATATTTTTTTTGCCATGTTTCGGAACAATCAAGTTTTCATGGCAAAAACTTTTCTTATAATACACTATACATTATAAGCATTTGTACATATACATATGTATATATGTACAAATGCATTCTTATATGATCACTTCATATATAAAGAGTAACATAATATTTTGTTTTATTCACAAACTCGATGGGTTTTTGAAAAAAAAATAAGTATTACTCTCGTCTATAGCTTGAAGTTGTATTCTAACCCAGTTCATGTACAACCTTATACATTACCAAACTTCTTGACGGCTCCGATCTCATTAATATATTATGTAGGCATATCAAACATTTTCCTTAATATATATATGTAAAAATAAAGTTTTTGAAAAGAACTTAAAAATGTATCTTATTCAAGTAACTAAAACGTGTTACGTGAAGCTTGGAAGATAAGTTTAGAAAGTGTCCGAGTGCCAAAATTATTAAAAAGGTTGACTTAAGAAAGGTAGAAGAAAATGATTACATTTTGAAAAGGAATCCAAAGACCCCAATATTGAAGCCATAAATTTCGGAGTCTTCTACATGTCTCAAGCCTTAACACTAGAGAAAAGAACATGTTAAAGTGTGGACACAAATGCTTTAAGTGGTTCCATCGTGTACAATGGCTTAAGTTAAGCACTTATCCAAACTTCTACGGTTCCTCTTTGCTCCCTTTTCCGTTCATACAAACAAGTCTTTTAAATTGGATTGAGATATACCAGTACTATTTTAATAAAATAAGTGTGAGTTGCTAAATTAGGTTATAGGAAATGATAGATCCTTCTAATTTATTCTCCTAATAATCCTTCTAATCATAGGATCATGACACATAGAAAGATCATCAATGGGTGAGAAGATGAAAGAGAATAAGTATGTTACACATGTCAAGTTTTAAAGCATTTAGAATAATTATTAGGCTAAAGTTTAAGAGGATAAATTATTTCCCTTAGATTATATATGCAGTTTAAGACTTGTGTATGACACATGGAAAGATCAATGGGCGAGAAAATGAAAGATAATAAGTGTGTTACACATGTCAAGTTTTAAAGCATTTAGAATAATTATTAGGCTAAAGTTTAAAAGGATAAATTATTTCCCTTAGATTATATATGCAGTTTAGGACTTGTTTATGATTGCATATTGCCATATTCTTTATTAAGATATTGATATCCGTGCTAATATTTTATTATAATACACTGTATAAAGTGATATAACAAACTATACAAATGAATAATGTATGAGATGGTAACTTTATTGATATACTCCCTCCGTCCCACTAAACTTGTCCACTTCTATATTTTCAAAGTCAAACTTTATGAACTTTGACCATAAATATTTTTGTTTGTGTTATATAATATTTGATAAAAGTTATATGAATTGATTGTGTTTTAGATGTGTGTTTCATTGGTATAACTTTCATCAACTATTATATAACACAAATAAAAATATTTATGGTCAAAGTTCGTAAAGTTTGACTTTGAAAATTAAAAAGTGGACAAGTTTAGTGGGACGGAGGGAGTATAATTTTATACGATATAAAACTAAAAATATCATCTACTATTAAATGTGTTTACTCGTTTTACTTTGAGTTAATTACATGGATAGTCCCTATGACTTGCATCATAATATGGTTGTCTTTAATTTTAAAAACCGACTATTTGAATAATACACATGAATGACCTTACCTTTCAAGGTCGCCTGTTAAGGAGGTCACGTGCCTAGCATGTGAGGACATTTTTTACTGTTACCCTTTAGTTGAGTTGGGGTGATACCACATACATATGAGTGTGTTTTAGCATAGTTTAACATTATCTCATGAAAAGGCAACTATAAGGGTGGGGGAGTACCTAACCACTCCTCCTCACCTTTTCTACTTCTCCCCGTATTTTCCCTACATGCACGAAATGTTTCACCACTCCTCTCTATTTCTCCACCACTCAAATAAAGACAGATAAAAAACAAAAAAAACAAAAGACAAAAAAGAAAGAAAAGAGAGATATGGTGAGGAAAGCGGTAACCACCCTCCCCGCCCAACAGGTACCTATAGCTCAGAATGGTGTTCAAATAGCTAATGGTCGGTAACCGGGTTGCTCACCGGCACAAACCGGCCCTAAGGGCTATGATTAGGTAAGTAAGTATATGAATGTATAAGTCAGCTACCTCCGAATGGGATTGCCGTTTCCATATCTATATGTAGGAAGATACATAGGGCCGGCTTCTTGAAGAATTCAGGTCAATTAACCGTGAGGCTTTGATGATACGTAGATCAACTAAAATTCGATAACCAACTAATGATGCACTAGTTTAACATGACACATGTCCTAAGTTTAAACAGTTTTGTTTTGTGAAGTTAAAATAACTTATTTGTAATTTTGCATCATTTATTTTCGATTTTGATTGATGACTTATCGAATTGCCTGCATAAATTTGAACAAAACCCACTATAGATTACTCGAACTTTATCCACGGGTCCTTTTCCATTTTGAGTCACTATTTAAAGTCTAACCACTAGTTCTGGACACCAGGAGATACATGAGAGGCCACATAATATATAATACAATTACTCAATTAATGAAAGCAACATCTTTTTAGCTTAGTTTAGTATTCTTTATTAATTATTGATCTTGTTTTTTCCATGCGAATGAAATGATAAAGAATGGATGTGTCTTTAATGGTTCTAATTCCATAATCATCAAAACGGATAAGAGCCGCCCATCTTTGAGAATGTACGTCGTGAATCTTTTTAACATTTTAGATTCATGGAATTGTAATTGTAAAATTACTTATTTTTAATATTATATTTTTTTTGTTTGATTAGGTCATTGTGGAATTAGTTTTAAAAGCTTTATATTATTTATGTACAAACTTACATAGTTACATGATTTTTATTACAACTCAATTATCATTTAATATTCACAAAAGAGTGCACTGATCAAAATAAATAGTTATGTAAAAGTATAGTTATATTTTCAAAACTAACTGATGAACGACTCAAATTTTTTAAAAAATTGCATATATTCAAAACTAATTGATAGCAAATTGATGTTATCTACCTTGCGTACAATAACTATTTATTCCGCGGGAACAATGCGTTTTATCATTTTCTACCTTACAAGAAACCCCAAATCTATATACCTTGCTTCACATTTTACCTCACAGTCATATATAGCTCTTTATTTTTAAGTCGAAGTCGATGAGGTGGTCCATAAATTACTAATGCATATTGTGCTCTACTATATAAAAGTTTTAGAACTACACTTGGCCTGAAATTGAAAATACAAACTAGTTTACCGTTTTGAATTTAGTTGAATATATTTAACAAAAAATTAAATATCTATATATAATATATATATATATATATAGTGAAGGGATCAAGTGAGAACAACATATATGGTGAGAACCACTAGAAATCCATCTCTAAGGGCTTTGCCCTTAGAGTTAAGGGCTACGCCCGTACCGTATACAACCGCTACCATCTCTTGGATCGCCGCCCATCAAATCCATACCATTCCCATATGCGTCCGGTGACAACCCCTTTAGAACGGATGAGGGCAACGCCCGTACCGTATCCATACGTTTTCTTAACACGTAACCATATGATTTTTTACAAAAAAAATTTTTTTTTTTTTTTGGAATGGGTTTTTGTTAAAAGAAAATAAAAAACAAAAAAAAGTTTCAAAAAATGAAAAATAAAAATAAAAAAATAAAAAACCACACAAAAAATGAGAAAGAGAGAGGAAAACTAGTGGTTCTCACGGTTCTCTCCATATATGTTGTTCTTACGTTAACCCTACCCTCAACTTATTTATAAAATTAAATGGATAGAAGAAAATAAAACACAAAAGAAAAGTATAACTAAAAGAGAGGTGAAAATAAAATGTTCACTTTATTAGAAAATTTAAGGCAAATTAGTATACAAGAAAGCAAGAAACAACATTTAAAAATAAATACAAATAAAATAAACATACAGTCAAATGTCTTATAAAAAATAAATAATTTACTTTCAAAATTTTGAATATACATAAAATACTATCAGTTAATTATACGTTACAGTCGCATGAGTTATTTTTTAAAAACCCAACATATTATATTGTTTCATAATTTCTTGAAATTCTTTTTGTAAAAATTTAATTAATAAATTGTGATATCTATGATAAGCTATATAAAAATTTATCAGATACCATTAATAAAAATATAGATTATCATCACATGGCATGGATATTAGGCTAGTGGCCTAGTGATATGTAACAGATGTTATTATTGTTCATCTTAGAAAATTGATTAATCATAGAAGTGTGTGTGGGAGATAAAAGTAAAATTTTTAACTTTTGAATTAGAAAAGGAAAAGGAACATTCGTATATTGAAAAGGAAAAATGATAAATCCTTTAAATAGAAACTTAAAAATCATCCTAACTGATATTTATAAAAATAAAAAAATAAAAATGAAGAAAATATTAATAAACTCATATGATAATCTATCGTTTCCAACTAGAAAGAGTAAGTAAATAACTAAACTCTTTTTAAATCGACGGTATACGGGGAGATTAAGATACAGACAGTCTTATCTCTACGATGACGGTGCAGAGAGATTGCTTTCAAATTTTATTTGTATTATTATATAAAACATCAACTCATCCCCCATTTCTCGAATTACAACTTTGAACTATCCAAAATACCCCTCTTTTTTATTCACTAATTTAAACATTTCATACCTAATATACCTATAATACCCTTAATGAAATAATTTACAACATAAACCTCTCAATCCTTAAAATAACTACAATATCTCCTTTAACATCAATTACTTTTACATTCACCACCATTACCACCTCCACTACCCGTCACCGCCGCCACCGCCGCCATCACCACCCCGCACCACTACCATTATCTTCGTCACATTACACGGGCTTATAACTCGTCTAAGATAAAAAAAAATGATTCTAATCTTGTAAAACATGAAAATAAAACCCATATCCAACCTATTCCAATTAAAAAAGTCAATGGCTTTATTGAGAATTAATGTAAAACTTTAAAAGCGTTGTTTATTTCTTCATTGAAGTGCAAAAGTATGAAAAAGAGAACCGTTGGGGGCGTAGGCAATGACGTGTCCAAACTTCAAACATTCCTCCCAACACTCAAACTCAAACACCAGAAATATCAGCCCCTTTATCTTATAATAAATCCACTTTTTAGTCCTTCACTTATGTTTTTATTACATGTAGTACCTCCTAGCCAACTTTTAAATTAACATTAGTTTTTTGTTTTTTGATTTTTCTTTTAATGAAAAACAAATACAAAAGTACCAATTATCCCATTGTAAAGGAGTAAATCATGGTCTCTACCTCAATAGGTAAGTTAACCACACATTGGTTGATGGCAAAGATCATATCATATCTACAAGACTACAACTAAAGAACAATTATACTATACTTTTCAACATATAAGCTTTATTATTTTAGTAGCTGTTACATGATTTAATCTATACATAGCTCAAACTAGAAAATTATGAGTAGGAGAAACTTTTGATAAATGAAAATTTGTTTTCTTAATTAAAAAAATGGCATAAGGTGACAATTTTAATGACGATGTGATGTAATTTGGTTGGGTGAATTAGTATATTTAAATATATAGATTCATAAACCTAGTAAGCTAAGATGGTAGCTCATTATTATATGCCGATGCTCAAGTGACAAAGACCGATTATAATTTGTTCTTTTGCACGTTTCTTGTGATATAAAATAATATACAAATTATTTATGGCATGAATTGTTTGACCCACAATAGCAACCTATTTCTAGTTTTTTCTTTTGACAACACGGATCGAACATCACAGTGAGGATATATTGGTACCATTTGTTTTGATTGATGTACCACACATATGCAATACTGACTTGTACAGTCATCTGTAAAACTTGTACATTGTGGTACATTAATCAGAAACAATAGTACGAATATCACTTCCCATATTATTTTAATCAGGTTCACGCTAAATAGTTATCTCATCCAATACCTTATGGGGGAAAAAATCATCTATTAATCCGCCCGAAGACACGACGATTAATAAAAGTAACACACTTGTCTCCTCCGGTCTCGAACCTGTAAATCAAATACTTAACTTTTATTTTTTTACCGTTAAGTTTCAAATAGAAACAAATTTCCTCAATATCAAATGATGAATACCTAATGTAACAGCGGATACTCGGTTGTTTAAATTGAATCTTGTTACCACGATCCAAACGGGGACAAAATAAAAACCTTATTAGGATCCCCTGACTGGAGATTAATAAAATATAAACTTGCATTCCACCTTATCGATTTCATATAAGTGTTTCAACTCTTAAATCACGAATCATTTACATCAAATCAAATATTTATTGTTTCATCATAAAATCAATATTTTAAAACTTATATGAATGTACAAAATCAACCAACTTATATATTAGATACAATAAAACATAATATTGAATGAATTATTGATCAACTGGTAACACTTAAACTTTAATTATAAGGCAAAAGATTTGATTTTTGTTAAATTGTATATTTAATCTATTTGTTTTTCGCCAAAAGCAAAACCAAATGACATGATGGGATGGCTTTTGATAGAATAATGGTAAACATCTAATGTGTTGAATATGATATAACAATAATAGTATAATGTAGCAAAATTTGACTCTTATATATGTTATGCTACAATGGTGGTGAAATCTTTTAGTGCAATTTTTTTAACAACAATACTTTATGCTCTTAAATTTTCTTATCAAAGTTTTCTATTGTCTATGATAATAATTACAAATGATCATTTTATAGCAAATACTAAAAATTACAATCTTATAAACATTAGCTCATCATCAATAAATATATGTCCTCAAAATATAAGCCTAAATACATGTCTAGATGTTTAATAGACAAGACATGAATTTTCACTTTTAATCATCAACACTAGACTTTTATACATATTTAGGATTTAGCAAAGCAGTCACATTATTAATTCGTTAAGCTATATTAAATAGTTATACGTTTACTAGGTGAGCTTTTGATATGGAAATGTGTAACTTTTTATCCACGTTAAGTGAAACCCTTAGGGTTTCATTTAGCAATTTTTTTAAAAAAAATTAATATGTTCAAAGTTAGTAAACAATGATATATCACATATTCTCTTGCAACATATTTTGTCTAAAATAATAAAAGAAAAGGATAGATATAGATTTGTTGATATGTTCAAAAAGAAGGAAAAATATATCCGGTAATATACGGTGACAATAGCTTTTCATCAATATCAATTTATTTAGTTAGGTAAAATTTTATGAATTTTAATTTATCATAAAGAATTAAAGCATATTGTATAAGACCTATCTTTAAAACAATACATGAAGACTAGTAATTGTATACACACATGTATACCATAAAATCTATGAAGACCTATCTTTAAAACAATACATACATGAAGACTAGTAATTGTATACACACATGTATACCATAAAATCTATGAATCTTCAGATACTTAACTACTTAAGGGACTGAAAGTGGTTAACGACATACTAAAAGGCAAAATACGTAAACTTTTTTAGTCACTTAAGAATTTGATGTTTGTTGAACTTCAACCTCTTTTTATTTCCCATTCCAGAATCCTCCCTCTCCCCTTTTTTTCATCATCTTTCCCACTCTCTCTACAATTCCTCTTTTTCTCTCTCTCTGTCTGTATATATCTATTTTCTATCTACATCTACATATATCTATATCTATAATAAATAATTAATTAAATAAACAATTCCTCATCTTTGTAGTAGAAGATAATCACACAAACTTAATTATTAATTTTAATTATCAATATAAATATACGTCTCTATACCCAAAGCGTGTGTATTCCAGAAAACAGAATATCAATATTAATACCCGTCCACATACATAATTCCTAATCATAATCTGTTGTCTTTGATTAAACACTTAATAACTGTGTGTGATCAATCAATTCCTTTTATAACTAATAATAATTATAACAATAATCGTTAATTAACAAAATTACTAGAGTGAATTAATCAATCAATTGATAATTATGGAGGTTGGAGTGGAAAATTCACCGGAAAGTATCGGAGTTGCGATGGAATTTCCGGCCGTAGACGGTGTTGAGTTATCATCGCCGCCTTCTTTGCCGCCTAGACTTCGCCGGAGACTCACTGAAACTAAATCATCTCCTTCTAGTGCTCAAGATATTGAAGCTAAACTCCGGGATGCCGATCTTCGTCGTCAGGTTAGATTTTTCTTAAATTTTTTTTTTTATTATATACTATATATATACATATACATGATCACATTCATTTATTCTATCTTCATGTTTATTAATATGAATATTATTATTTTCTTATGAAAGAGGTTTCCTTTTTAATATAGAAAGTATGTAAACTAAACATGTGATTGAGTTTACTAATTATTACTGATTAGGAAAGATAGATTATTTTTCAATTAAATAAAAAGATTTGATAAATTGAAAGTAAACATATTGGGAAGCAAGTTACAGCATCAGTTTATTTTCTTTACTGTTTATTTGTTTTGTTGTGCAAGTTTTTATATTTTTGTGTTTTTGAAGGTTGTTTTGGAGTTAGGTAAGGTGGTTACTTTTGGAATCTAAAAATTAATTTGAATTTTCTGTAGTTTTCAAATAGTAAATACTTCAAAAAGTTTAAACCTTTATTGTTTTTTTGATTTAATTATATTAGGTAGAAGTAATTTTTTTGTGTGTTTTGATTGTTTACAGAAGTTTTATGAGCATTTGTCAAGCAAGGCGCGTCCGAAGCCAAGGAGTCCTCCACAATCTGCGGATGAGGAAAACCTTGGTCAACGTCTTCAGGCCAAGCTCCTGGCTGCTGAACAGAAAAGGTATTGTTTTTTTTTTCCTTTAAAAATTTGGTCTTGTTTTTTATTGTACCAGACCAAACAAGACAAGCTTGCTTAAATTTTCTTATTTGTCATGCGATTGTGACATATTTCTGCTATTTAGGTG
The DNA here is from genome assembly GCA_034093135.1 of Erigeron breviscapus. Lineage (NCBI taxonomy): Eukaryota > Viridiplantae > Streptophyta > Magnoliopsida > Asterales > Asteraceae > Erigeron > Erigeron breviscapus. The sequence goes on along the minus strand of CM067170.1, from coordinate 125,177,548 downwards.
CTTACAAAAGTTTTATATGTTCCATGTGGAAATTAGGCCATTATCTATTATGTGGCAACTATTTGGCAGCTTTTGTATCGCAATAGTGTTCCACCTAATTGTTTGTGTATTTTTGGTGGTTGTTCATAGAGATCACCGATCATCGTTAGAGATATCTTGCTAGCTTAAAATTAAAATATTCGTTTTTATGATATCGGGTTTTGTTATTAAGTCTTTGTTTTTAATAGAGAGTTGATGGAACACTTCTATATGACAGGTAATATCTAATTAACAGAGATATGTTAATTAGTGTATCAGATCATTTGTCGCATACTTATTGTAATTTTCTTCTAAAGAAGATAATTGGATTTTACTGTATATACCAAGTCTTGTCTTAGTTTATGCTATCACCCCCTTTACTCTTTCATTCATGTATCAAAGAATCATGTAGAAGGCCGACTCTGATTGTGTGATGATAAAGTACTTTGTGCTTCTTTGCTATTGTTGTCAGTTAGTAAGAATACGTTATTTTCTTTAAATTTTATTAATTAAACTTTGTTCTCACTATCAGGTCGAGCATTTTGGCAAAAGCTCAGTTGCGTCTAGCTAAGCTGGATCAGTTGAGGCAAGCAGCTAGAACTGGGGTAGAAGTGCGTGTAAAGAAGGAGTGTGCAGAGCTAGGGTCTAAAGTTGAATTGCGTGTAAGACAGGCAGAGACGAATAGAATGAGAATCCTGAAAGCCTACAGGCAACGCAGGGCTACATTAAGAGAGAGAACAACTCAATCTCTTATAAGAAGGATTGCTCGTGAGAGTAAGTATAAGGAGCGTGTTTGTGCTGCTATTAGTCAAAAACGGGCAGCTGCTGAGAAGAAAAGATTGGGATTACTGGAAGCTGATGTGGAAAAGGCACATGCCAGGCTTTTACAAGTAAGAAAGGTAGCCAAATCTGTCTCTCAGCAGCGAGAGATTGAAAGGAGGAGATTAAGAGAGAGTTTGGAAGATAAATTACAAAGGGTATGCAGTTTACTGTTCTTTGGTACTCAATTTAGAGATGGTCATCTGAGTATCTGACCCATTTTTATTAATAAATTTATGATTATTATATTATATCTAAGTGGTCAAACAGGTAAAATATAAAAAATAGCTTATAAGGGAACTGGATGAATTAGTCCACCCGGATGGAAGTCATCCTAAAGTGTATTAATGATTCAGTAATCTTCGTTGATCATTGTGGTTAAAAAGTTAGACTGTATAGACATAATCAAAAAAACTGTTATTAAAGATACACCAATACTACTAAAAGAAATTCAGTATTTGTACAAAAGTTTTTTGGTCAACCCTACCCAGCCGGTCAATTTCGACACCTTCACTCATTTTCTACCGCTGAAACTTGTGTATATTATGGGCAGATGAACTTACTTTGGGTAATGCTCTTGATATACAGGCAAAGAGACAGAGAGCAGAATATCTAATGCAGAGAGCAAAGCTCCATAATACTGTAGGTGCTAATTGGACCAAGAAAATGCAGAAGCAAGCCGACCATCTTTCTAGAAAATTAGCAAGGTACATCCGTACATGTGCTAAAATTTATATTGACCTTCATATGACGATCAATAAAATTAAAATGATGGATGTCTTCATAAAGAATGTTCGCTGAAGTTTTGTGATAATATATTTTACTACATCTGTTAGGTGCTGGAGAAACTTTGTTAAGCGGAAAACCACGTTTGATCTTGCCAAAAACTACGCAGTTCTAAACATAAATGAGGATCATGTGAAGTCTATGCCTTTTGAGCAGTTTGCACGTCTGATTGAATCACCTTCTACCCTTCAGACTTCAAAAGCTTTGTTTGAACGCCTTGAAATCCGTTACAAAGCTTTAGCAAGTACTTCATCTGGCGCCAATTTCCATGGTCAAGATGACATCGACCACCTCCTGAAACGAGTTGCTTCACCTAGTAAAAGAACCACACCCAGAAGTGCTCCCCGCAGTAGACATGTAAAAAAACCAGCAACTGCCAGATCAGTCTCTAGGTCACCTGTTAAGCTGTCAAGGTACCAAGTGAGAGTAGGGCTATGCGCCTACATGATTCTTGGTCATCCTGATGCGGTTTTTAGTGGTCAAGGGGAGCGTGAGTCCGCTTTAGCCAAGTCCGCCAAGAAATGTGTGCAGGAATTTGAGCTGTTAATCAATGTAATACTAGAAAGTTCTGGTAAAGAATCAAACTCTAGACGCACTATCAGGTCACAGATGGCAGCTTTTGATTCCGCATGGTGTGCCTATTTGAACAGTTTTGTCGTATGGAAAGTCAAGGATGCCGAGTCTTTAGAGGAAGATCTGGTGAGGGCCGCATGCCAAATGGAAATCTCTATGATGCAAAAATGCAAGCTCACACCTGAAGGAGATAGTGGCGATCTTACACATGATATGAAAGCTATTCAGAAACAGGTCCTATTTCTAGCCTTAGTTCCTTTGTAGTTATGAACTTATGAATTATGATACATCTTATAAAAAATTGGATTATTATTGAAATTGTGTATTCAATCATAAATGCACTAATTATCTATTAAAATTTGCAAGAGTTTGGAAAACATGGCCCAAATTTACCTGTTTTTTTCCAAACCATCTCAAGTCTTTATCCAACTAACGTGATTCATCTTTTTTGCCACCTTCCATTATATACATGCAATTGTTTTTGTTTGCTCAAAAGATCTTTCAATGTTTTGAATGCAGGTTACAGAGGATCAGCAACTTTTGAGGGAGAGAGTAATGCACCTTAGTGGAGATGCAGGAATAGAGCGCATGCGGGATGCTCTTTTTGATACACGGGCAAAGTACTTCAAAGCAATGGAGAATGGTAGCCCAGTTGTGTCACAAGTTGCACATATACCACCATCCTCCTCTTCACTGGTAACCCAGTCTAGTGCTGATTTAGACAAAGGGAACACAAGTGAAGAGCCTAGCCATGTGGTTCGTGCCCTATTCAAAGATAATGATCCCAAGCCATTGCGAAAAGATGATGGCTCATCTGCTGCTAGCAGTAAATTTCAAGAAAATCAATTAAATCATTCTGGTGAGATGGTCAGCATGGAAAATGAGTTGATCGTGAATGAATTTGTTCATGGGCAACATTATTCATCCAACTACAGCTCAAATGTTACCGATGGAGATCAAACAGTCGTCAAGGTTAGTTTGTCTTCTGATTTCTTTGTTTTTTGTTTATGTTATTCTTTTCTACATTTGTGTTCTCTTCATCCCCAAAGAATGATGCAACGCTTTGTCGATACATAGACCAATGATCAAATACATAATATCACCCTTAAGGCAGTATTTGGTTTACATGAACGTCTTCTTCACCTTTTCTGGCTATAGGTTCGTCAGACAATGGAAAAGGCATTTTGGGATGGCATTACCAAGTCTATACAAGAAGATGACTATGACCGTGTTGTTGAACTGATGAAGGAAGTGAGAGATGAACTTTGTGAAATGGCTCCTCAAAGCTGGAAACAAGATATTGCTGAAGCTATTGATGTGGAAATTCTTTCTCAGGTGAACACGCTGATCAACTGTTGGAATTTATTTACTACTATTTTCATCTGTTTCTTCGTTGGGTTAAATTGCTGAAATATTTGTCATCTTGTATAGCTATTAAACTCTGGCAGTTTAGACATGGAGTATCTTGGGAAAATCATGGAGTTCGCATTGGTCAGCTTGCAGAAGCTTTCAGCTCCAGCAAATGAAAATGATCTTAAAGATGCCCATCAGAAAGTCTTGAGAGAATTGGCTGTTATATCCCAAGCCGATAATTCTATCCATTCACATGCGATAGCATTGGTCAAGGGCTTGCGCTTTGTCCTGCAGCAGATACAGGTAACTGTTGTATGCTTATTTCTTTTTCTATCGAGATGGAAGTTTTGACCCATTTACTTGTGAATGGGTCGATTTGGGTTATGCTCTACCACAAATAGTCAAATGCATCACATAGGTCAAACAAGACTAGCTAAGGAGGACAGCTCATATGAATGAATTAAGAGCTTTATTTATGTGCAAATTCTTATTCTGTGTAGGTGCTCAAGCAAGAAATTAGCGCTGCTCGCATTAAGATTATGGAACCATTACTGAAGGGGCCTGCTGGTTTGGACTATCTTGGAAAAGCATTTGAAAAGCGCTTTGGTCCACCATCTGATGCATTGTCTTGCCTTCCGTTGACCATGAGGTGGCTTTCATCTCTAGGATCCACCTATGATCAGGATTGGAGTGACCACAAACACGCTCTTTCAGGCTTACAAGATGGTTCACCATCTGAAAAGTTCGTTCTTCCTTCCACTGCTCTAAGAACTGGTGGAAGTTTCTCTGGTGGATTGCAAACTGCAACCCCTATCTCTGTAACAGACGCTGCAGGTAACATATTGGTTGGAACTTGATTTGATTGGTTTGAGATTTATGTTACAAAAACTTGTTAACCTGAAACATATTGTTTTTCTCCAGATAATCAGTATCCAGAGTGCAAGGGAGAAAAGCTTGATCTGCTAGTGAGGCTCGGTTTGCTGAAACTGGTGAATGATGTTTATGGTGTAGCACAGGAAGAGTTGCCTGAAACTTTGAAACTCAACTTTCTAAGGCTGAGGGTAGTTCAGGCTCAACTTCAGAAGATCATTGTGACTGCTACCAGGTACGCTAAGCTTTGTACCTGTTGACCAATCTAGATGCGGCAATTTCACCCCATTTACTTATAATGGCTGTTTTGGGTTGTGTTCATCTAGCGGATCAACGGTTGAAATATAAAAAGTTATTTCACAAATAAGCAGGTCAAATGGGTTTAATGTAGTGTTTTCTGGTGCATAAGTCCTAAATAATTTTTATTCAGAAAATTAGATTGCCGTTGACACGTTACTGTATACCTATCAGCCTTTTTTGACATGTTGAACCACCCTTATGAGCCGCTCATCTTGCCACCTCTATAACCCGGTGTTACAATGATCCTAAAAATCATCTGATGTCTTACTAAACTAACTATGTGATGTATGCAGCATCCTAGTCCTTCGACAAACTCTTTTAATGGAACAAATGATATCAAGCCCTGAAGATATGGAAACCACAATTCAAAAATGCTGCACTGAGCTTCTGCAGCTCTTGGACACTATAGAGAGTGCCGGTCTCGAGGAGATTGTTGAAGTCCTGAGCAAAACCGCAGAGGGTTTTGATAAAACCAATGATCAGACTAAAATGGAGTCCAGAAGACTTGTCATGGCGAGAATGTTGAGGAAAAGTGTACAAGCTGAAGATGCGGTTTTTGTGAAGGTGTCTAAAGCTGTCTATCTGGCTACTAGAGGAGTGGTACTTAGTGGCAGTGGGAACCGTGGAAGACAATTGGCTGAGTTGGCACTCCGTCAAGTGGGAGCGGTTGTTCTGACCGATAGGGTAGTGGAAGGTGGAAAGGTGTTGGGAGTGATGGCGAATGTAACTGAGAATGTTCATGGGCCATGGTACAAGCGATTGATGGAGAATGTGTGATCATTTAATGACCAGTATGGGGTTTTTTATTTGTACATATATAACTATGGTTTGGGGGTAATTAATTAAGTTACATGATTTGCTTAGAGCAGGTAGCAAGTAACTAGAGTAATGTGAAGAAGATGTATAAAGTTGACCACCAAATCCATGTATTTAAAGTGAATGAATAAGAGATGCTTTTGGATTGATATCAAATTCTACTACATAATCCCTTTTAAGTCCCTGTTTGGCAATGAAGGTTTTGTGTTAAATTATAGAGTGAATTCTTGCAGTAAATTCAAGTTTGATATCTTTCTTTATTTTGTAAACAAATGGTCGAAGGTTCTTTGTCATACTGATTAAACCAGTGTATTGGTTAAACTCAAAATTTAAAAATTCAGGCCCAACTGTTTATGTTATACGGAGTAAGTATTACAACAAACTCAATGTGAACTACCGTAATTTTTGTAGTAGTGCTTTTTTTTTTCCATGGCAAATATACTCTTACTCTTATGCTACTCCAGTAAAAACCAATAATATTCATTTTAAAAGCTTGTATCATATTTTGGCAAATAGCAAGCCTTGTATTTGTATGATCTCATCGTAAAGTATCCAAGTTTGTGGTAGTAAAGTTTGTTTCATAATTTATTCTAGTTCTTGGTTATCCACATCTTTGAATTTTCCTCTTACATGTTTTCCTTAAGCTTGTCATTAACTTCCAAATGTAACTTTGCCATCAACTACCCGAGCAACACAAGGCCGGTATCTTATTATAATAAAAGAAGATGACATTCTTTGCCAGGGTAAATCCCTTTGACAAAATCAAACCCTTCAAGAAACTATACCATCATATGTAATCTACATGGTTGAATAATCTTTGTCATGCTACATCATTGTAGGTGAGATGACGTTTGATCAAGTTAGAAATAGGTGATCTCCTTAATCCAGAGGTAACAACTAAACTTTTAAAGATATTCAAACTCACACTTGCTCATTATGTGAGAGCATCATCCAATCTGATAAGATTTTAAGGTTAATGTACTGAACTGAAATTCGTTAAGGCATCAGATATTGACAGAACAAAATATCAATAAGCAGCCTAAAGAGTAAACATAAAAGAATGCCACCAACAGAGCTTAAGTGAGCACTTTTCATCCAACATACTAATAATAACCAGCAAAGAACATGAATAATGTTATAATGGACTACAAAAACTTATTAATACATGAATAATGTTATCAAGAAGGTAGTGCTTTTCATCCAACATACTGTCAAATGTCCTCAAGATGGATATCATCATCAGTGTGAAAACCATCATCATCGTCAAGATGAATCCTGTGAGCAGTTACTATGTCAGGTTCTTTTGACACCCACTTCCTTGAATGATCAGGGCTTACAACAAACTCAAATACGTCCATTGGGTTCCCATTTGAACTACTGTTTATGGCACCTGTTCTGTTTGCTGAAAGTGTACTTTCACAATCACTTCCATTGCTGTGTTTGTGTACATCATAATTGTAGTATTCATCGAGGGTAGTCTCAATGGTTTCCAATACTTTATCGCCATACTTGCTTAGTTTCACGCTGCAATTAACCTTGCAATTAGTAATTTCAACACATACAGGCAAAAACATGATTTGAATAAAATAAAGAGTTGATCATTCTCAAGTGAGGGTAAATATGAATGATAAAACTATTGTTAGAAGATAAGATCAAAAGTGAGAGATTATCGGATCAGAACAAAGTCATCATATCCGGATATAGAAGATATCGACCTTGGTTAACAAGAAACAAGATTTCAGAATTTATTGACTTTCCATAATTAAGTTTTTCATTCATGTATAAATTGAGGTTAACCTCAATCAGTTTATTATCAATCAAAAATACAATTCAATTGTAAACACTTGTTCACATGGTATCAGAGCCATCAATAATCCTGGCCTCATCATATACCCATTAAATAATCCGACCTCTCAACACCGTAAGCCACCATGGCCGATGAAGCCGGCGGCTCCGGTTTGAATTCCGAATTAGCACTTCAAATCGCTAATTTGATACAAAACAACACATTATCAATCACATAACCCAAAATTATCTGATAATCTCCAGATTAATCTAAAATTAAACCACCAGAATTATGCCTTATGGACCCGAATGATCCGGGTCGCGATAGGCGGAAAATCAAAAACCTTATTGAATCACTTAACCGAAACAGTACCAGAAAAATTATCATCAGAAAAATATGAAGTTTGGGAACAAGAAGACCTGATTGTGTTTTCCTGGCTCATTCAAAATATCGAGCCAACCATCGCCGGAAATCTAACCGAATATTCCACTGCCAAAGAACTGTGGGACGCGTTGGCCACCACGTATAGTAGCGGCAAAGACAAACTACAAGCCTTTAACCTCCATGTCAAAGCAAATGAAATCAAGCAATCCGGAAAACCGTTAGAAGATTTCTGGATCTCATTACAAGGTGTCTGGGGTGAAATAGATCGATTCGATCCAAACCCCATGAAGTGTGCAGAAGATATCAAGGCATATGCAAAGATCAGGTCCGATAAGTGGATCAGATCGAAGATTCGAGTCTATTAAGAGAGAGATACTTCGCATCGATCCACTGCCGACGGCTGAAACCGCTTATGCCTCCGTTCGAAAAGAGGCCGCTCACCAGAATATTCTGGGAGCAACCACTGGAGAACCACAAGGCATCGCCGCCGGTTTGATAGCTACAGAAATTGAAGGATCAAGTTTTGCATCGAGGGGATACAACCGCATCGACGGGAAGAAGAAACCGATTCAAGATGATAAATCACACCTAAAGTGTGATGAATGTGGCATGTATCAACACACAAAAGACCAGTGTTTCGTTTCAAACTGATTGGACACCCCGACTGGTGGACGGATGGTCACAAAACGGCGACCAAGAAAGGCTTCAAGAAGAGTTATACCACCAAATCAAGCACCGCCGCTCCTACTGCCAAAGCTAATACCACCAAAGAAAATGATAATCGAAGATCGGAGATAGGGTTTGGTGGCATAGCGGCGGCCGGAGGTGATGAAAGGGAGGGAGTATTTTCGGTGGTGGAAGGTAACAGGAAGATGGGAAACCCTAACTTACCATATAAAGATATATATATATGTAATAATAAAGGTAGTTTTTTGTATAAGCCACATGGGCCGAATTCTTATGGGCCGGATTTTTTTAATCAAGTGGGAAAACAAGGGGGAGCCCATATCGTTAAGTCTAATAAATTAAATGGGCCATCGAATGGGTCATGGATCTTTGATTGTGGTGCAACTGATACCATGACCTATGATCCGACCGATTTTTCAGTTTTTTCAAAACCCAAAAGAATCCATATTCGAGCTGCAAATAAGCAAAAAATGGATGTTAAAAATGGTGGAACCGTCAAAATTTCTCCAAACATCAATCTAACCAATTGTCTCTATGTTCCTTCGTTGTCACATAAACTATTGTAAGTAAGTCATGTGACAAAGGAGCTCAATTGTTCTGTTCTTATGCATCCACATTTTTGTCTTTTACAGGATATCAGGACGGGACGGATTATTGGGCGTGGCACTGAGAGAGAAGGACTGTATTATGTTGATGAAGTTGCTGATAATGGAAAAGTAATGCTGGCACATGGTACCAATGAAAGGCAAGCATGGTTATGGCATAGAAGACTTGGGCATCCCTCAGTTAGTTATTTGCATACTTTGTTTCCGAACCTTTTTCCTTTAAATCAATCAATTTCTTGTGAGACATGCATTTTAGCCAAAAGTCACAGACAAACCTTTAAACCTACTAATACTAGAGTTCAAGACCCGTTCTCATTAGTTCATTCAGATGTATGGGGTCCAGCTCCAGTTATTGGGGGTCAGAATTTCAAATATTATGTGATATTTGTTGATGATTGCACTCGAATGACTTGGATTTATTTTTTGAAAAATAAAGATGAAGTGTATGATAGGTTTACCATTTTTTATACCATGGTTCAAACTCAATTTCAAAAATCTATCAAAATTATTAGAACCGATAATGGTGGAGAATATGTGAACTCTCAAATGAATCTATTTTTCCAATCCAAAGGAATAGTTCATCAAACAACCTGCCCCCATACTCCTGAACAAAACGGTGTTGCTGAAAGAAAGAATAGGCTTCTATTAGAAATGACTAGGGCTTTGATAATTGAATCTGCTGTCCCTAAAATTTTTTGGCCAGAAGCTCTAGCAACCGCTACCTACTTAATTAACCGACTTCCTACAAAAATCCTATAAATGAAAACACCTCTAAAAACCCTTGCCAATTATCACAACCTTCCACCCGCTCTCACACTTCCGCCCAAAGTTTTTGGATGTACAGTTTTTGTCCATATTCCAAAAACTTACCGTGATAAACTTGACCGCTGAAAAATGTGTTTTCGTAGGGTATGGGGTTACTCAAAAGGGATATAGGTGTTATAATCCAAAGACTCGTCGTATGTTCACTACAATGAACTGTGATTTTCTTGAAACCAAGTACTTCTACTCCCCGGAACCTAGTGGTTAGGGGGAGGAACAGAGAGACACACTGGGTTGGCTAAGATTTTCTGTTGTTACTGATTCCCAAGAGAAGCAAAACACTTCAGTTGATCAAGTGAATGAAGAACAGTCCTCTCCTCAAAGTGTCAACGAACATACAATCCCGAACCTGATATCCGGAGTAAGTGAGTCTACACCTAGTCATTATGTGAATAATGATAGTGTCTCAGATAACTTACAAGATGCTCCAGAAGATGAAATACAGACAGAGGTAGAAGAAGCAGTCACGGTCCAGAAAAGTATGTACTTCCTCCCAGGTCAACTAGAGGGATACCTGCAAAACGATATTCTCCAGAAAGAATTCCTCGAAACTCTAAGTATCCTATGGCCAACATTGCAGACGGAAGTGGTTCTGAAGAAGCCAAAGCTTTCATTGCAGCCTTATACTCAGAGTCAATTCCGTCAAGAGTAGAGGATGCTTTGGAATTGAAAATTTGGAAAAGTGCCATGGACACTGAGATGGATGCTCTCATGAAAAATGATACATGGGATATATGTGTTCTACCTCAAGGAAAGAAACCAGTAGGGTGTAGGTGGATCTTTACAGTCAAGTATAAACCAAGATGGTGCTATAGAAAGATACAAAGCTAGGTTGGTTGCCAAAGGGTACACTCAAACATATGGGATTGACTACTCTGAAACATTCTCTCCAGTTGCAAAGATAGATACAATAAGGGTTCTATTTTCAATAGCAGCAAATCAAGGGTGGCCTCTTCATCAATTTGATGTTAAGAATGCCTTCTTACACGGAGAATTAAAAGAAGAAGTTTATATGGAAGCTCCACCAGGTTTTTCTCAGGGTTTTAAACAAGGAGAGGTTTGTAAGTTAAAGAAGGCTTTATATGGATTGAAGCAATCACCTAGGGCTTGGTTTGGGAGATTCACTCTAGCAATGAAGAAATATGGATACAAACAAAGTAACTCAGATCATACCTTATTTCTCAAACATAGAGGAAATCTGGTAACATGTCTAATCATTTATGTTGATGACATGATTATTACTGGAAATGATGAAAAAGAGATCAAGAAGCTGAAGGAAGCATTATTCACTGAATTTGAGATGAAAGACTTAGGAAATCTTAAGTATTTCCTTGGAATTGAAGTTATGAGGTCACAGCAGGGGATTTTTATTTGTCAGAAGAAATATATATTGGATCTTCTAGCTGAAACCGGAATGATTGACTGCAAGCCAGCAGATACTCCCATGGTCATCAATCAGAAGTTATTTATGAAGGCAGAAGCCGAATTTGCTGATAAACAGAGGTACCAACGGTTGGTGGGAAAACTGATTTATTTAGCTCACACTCGTCCAGATATAGCCTATGCTGTTGGAGTTGTGAGTCAGTTTATGCACCAACCACAAGTAGATCATATGGATGCAGTTTTACGAATTAGCAGGTATCTAAAAGGGGCTACAGGTCATGGAGTGTTGTTTAAGTCCAACGGTCACCTGAAGATACAAATATATACAGATGTTGACTGGGCAGGAGACAAAGGAAATCGAAGGTCGACTTCTGGATACTTCTCAATAGTAGGAGGGAATCTTGTTACATGGAAAAGTAAAAAACAAAAAGTTGTTTCTCTATCAAGTGCTGAGGCAGAATTTCGAGGTATAGCAAAAGGCTTGGCAGAGGCATTATGGCTAAAGAAAGTCCTATCTGAAATAGGATTTGCCCCGAAAGAAAGTATCAAAATCATGAGTGACAATGAAATAGCTATCCAAATCTCGGAAAATCCAGTACAACATGACAGAACCAAGCACGTGGAAGTTGATCGTCATTTCATCAAAGAGAAAATTGAAGATGGAATTATTAAATTGCCATTTGTGAAATCAGAAGATCAGATTGCAGATATCTTAACTAAAGCTGTGGGGACAGTGATTTTTCGTAAGTGTTTAAGCAAGTTGAACTTTGGGAATTCATTAACTTGAGGGGGAGTGTTAGAAGATAAGATCAAAAGTGAGAGATTATCGGATCAGAACAAAGTCATCATATCCGGATATAGAAGATATCGACCTTGGTTAACAAGAAACAAGATTTCAGAATTTATTGACTTTCCATAATTAAGTTTTTCATTCATGTATAAATTGAGGTTAACCTCAATCAGTTTATTATCAATCAAAAATACAATTCAATTGTAAACACTTGTTCACAGCTATCACCTAAGGACCAGTCCAATGTTTGACCATTGAATGTCTGTTATAGTGCAAGTTCTAAGATAAGTACTATTTTTCTTAAATTATCTATGTTCGAGTTCTAATAATAATATTATTTTCTGGGTTGATTATTTAAATAACCACCAGATTTTTCACTTGTCTCTTCTTAACCATTAAGCCTTTGAATGTTTTAATTAACCATCCTATTTTCATAAATTGTTTCATTTGCAAAAATTAGTAACATGATCTCAAAGTTTGATGATTAAAAAGAGACAAAAAGAATTGATGGTTAAAAAGAGACATTTTTTGAAAATTCGTTCAGATTTTTAGTAATAAATTTTTTTAAGTTTAAGAACTTGTTCTTAACTAAGTTTTTAGAATCAAAGAATATTTTACTTTGATACATGATTATCTAGAATTGCACACTTCTAATTTTGTGTCTATATTGGGTAAAGGAAAAAGAATTTCTGTTCATGCTATCCAGGAATACTCAAGTCTTTGGCTCTGATGTGCGCAATCTAACCAGTATTCCCGTGGTTATTTCTTAGAAATTTTCCATGGTGATCCCAAGATGTTTGTCCATTGAATTTCAAACTTGGGTCTATCCTGAGACCTTCAGGATGCCTTAGGTGTTAGGTTATTCCCATTCAAAACCCAACCAAACCATACTATTCATTAAAAAACTAATTTCGCTCTCTTATATTTGGTAAACCAACTAACCCAATTTTAACGACCCAACCAAAATCAACTTTTTTTAAAAAAACTCAACTTTACACAACCATTAACCAAACTAAAACCATTAAAAATATTAAATAAATAGACCAACCAGCGGTTGGTTGAACAAACAGGTTTGCAGGCTTTTAGAGGAAATTTACTAGACCCAGCCCACTTTGGCCGACCGACCGGAACGTTTAGTCACCAATGGGGAAAGTCTTGCCACTGGGCCACCTTGGAGATGGTTAGTTTTGTGTCCAAATTTTAAATCAATATTCCGTACTTCTAGTATTTGCAAAAAGAACATTCGTTACTGGAGCACTTGTTACTTTAATGTGTTTTCTTTTTTAGTTCCACTCATTTATCAAAGGAATATATACTTTGATTAAAAAACAATAGACTCGTTAAGCTATAAAAAGGCTTTTAATCATAAAGATAATTTTGTTAATTGTTCAGTCGGCCCATTTTGTCCCATCCGGTATTCTTTTTTGGAAAGGAGGACTACTTACTTGCCAATGCCATTAATCTCAAGTAGCTCATCTTTAGTTCTGGGGATCCTTTTGCTGATATTTTCCAGTATAGCATTTCTAAATCATGAAGATAAAAAATATGCTATGAGGACTATTTCGTTATCCAATTAGCAGTAAAAAAAAGAAAAGGAAACTAGCATATAACTGAATTTACTCGAAAGTTTCTAAAATGGGTCTTCATTTTATTAGAAGTTGCATCCTACAATTTATAAAAACTCACCCAAAGATGTGGTATGCCAAGACACCGTCACCTGCTTCCTTAACAAGACGTGTTCGAAGAGTTCGCAAAGCAGAGTATAACTTAGCATAGAGATCCTACAAAACAAAGAAAAATGGTTTCAAGTTAGTAGAGGCAATTTTGAGTAATATATTTATTAAGGTCTCATTTCGGGTTACCTTTCCATCATTAGTGTCAAATGAGTGTAATTGTAAAAATGCACTAACTAAAACGAAAATAGGTCAAATGGATCAATCATCCAAAGAGTTTTTAAAGCATCTGATCTACTACATTCAGCAACAAGATCACTTTTGTAACAAAACAAACACATATTTTAGATAAGGTAAAAAGTGGGAAAAAAGTGTTGCAGGTCGATCTAACCCACCCTAGACCATTTCAGCCGGCACCAAAAATGTACGAAGTAATGAGTTGGACACAGGTGTTTTGACACTGTTATCCAACCCTCCGAATTGCCACCTCTAGTTATAGTGATTACACTATTTATTACTTTTATGAAGTTAAAAATGGATGAAGTGGATACAAAGAACAGATTGAAGCATTGACATAAGTCTAGCAGAATACCGGATCTATTTCTGGATGAGGTTGAGCAGGAGTATCTACTCGGGGAGGACTCATCTTTGATGATGTTAACAAACCTTTAGCTGGAGTGATATCGTTTTTATAACATTTAGATACTTTAGTGGCAGAAGGAAACCTACAATGAGCATAATACAGACTAAAGAAAACCATTTCCAAAAAATGTGACAAGAAAATATATGTATGGAAAGAAACTGAAAGTACCTTAACATTATGGTCTGCCGACCTGCAATCAAATCGCAGGCCTTCTTTTCATTTACCTATCAACAATTATGCAAACATAACTACGGTCACACGTCAATGAAAGTATTGAAAATATAACAGAATTGTTTATGCTCATGGAAAAAATTTCTAAAAGTGTGAAGAAAAGTATACCACATATATTAGAACATTAATATATCCCTACTGTAGGACAAGGTAGCATCTGTGGAGCTCATTGAAACAAATTACCATTGAGCCCCAGCTTGCTTTGAGATCACAAGTATGAAATTTTATAAAAGATGCCTGTTTAAAAGCTCACTTTTAGAACTGATGATACGCTTCCATAGTAATCACTTTTTTTAACATCCTCCACAAGAATCTCCTCAACAACAAGATGGTGTAGCACACGTAATGCATCTCCCTTCGGTACATTTTTTCCAGCTCCATGTAAGCTTAAGGCATCATGTTGGTACTTTTTGACCTACATGTTGATATATGTAGAATGACCAGGTTACAGTTCACAAACAGATAAAAGCAAAGGTGGCAAATTCAGCAGATAGGACAAAAAGGTACGAGTTGTGACCTTGAACCTTTTTTCTCCAAGAAATTAATTTTTGTATATAAAAAAATAGTGTGTCATATATGAATACAAAAGTTGCATTAAATTATATACAAACTAATCTTTAAATAGAATGATCGAGTAGGTTTTATGCATGAAAAATTTAAAGTTGCATTACTTTTGACCTGTTTAACACATTTTCTATCAGGCTATTTTAACCCATTTGAGATGAATCAACGCTGACTCACAAAGAAATATGGGTAAAAGCTCCCAATTCTGATACAAAACGAAAATAAGAATGGTATCAGTAAGTATTACAATTTGGCTCAGAGAACCTTTGTAGACTTCCAAAATATGAGATGCTGAGAACTGTTGTCTGGCTGATTTCACTAATTCAACCTGCAAATTAACAATAACAACTAAGCAAACAATCATCATGATAAACAGAAAAGATAGCAAGTTAATTTCATATGATCATAACCAAGTGCTTTGCTATCCCGGTAACATCCTTATCTACAAGGCTCTGGGTGCTGAAACAATTGTCACATGTTTTCCTGCAGCTCTCGGGATCAAACTTTTCTCCAAAATGAACAAGTTGTAGATGACGTCGACAGTCAACATCATTCTCACAATAACTGACCTGGGGAATCAATAAGGTAACTGTATTTTTAAAAGTAAATATGGCCTTTTTAACAATTGATATGGTATTGCCGGCCTGCTAATATCAAAGTCAACAGAAAAATATCAGATATTACCATGCGCAAAAGGTTCTCAGTATTAGTTTCCAGTACCCTTCCAGAATTTGCAAAAGAGGTTTGCTCCACAGATCCATGACTAAGCATATGCTTGACTCGAATCTTCAAAGCAAGGAATATGCAGTATTAATAATGCACATTGCAAATTTTACAAGTATCAACAAATTAATAATGTGCTCAAAAATGACTTACATAATCACTATAGCTATAATACAATACACAAGAAGAATGCTGCCCATCTCTACCTGCACGGCCACATTCCTATTCCACAAAAGCCAGTTGATTAACTAACTCTATTGTAATGCAAGAAGTTGAAATGTGATCACCAAAAAGTACCTGGTGGTACCCCTCGATGGATTTAGGGAGAGAATGGTGAATGACAAACCGCACATCCGGTTTATTGATACCTGGAAAAATAGTGTTATGACATTATTATTAATCATATAACGGGTAATTAGAAGACATGTCCATACCCATTCCAAAAGCAACAGTTGCACATATTATATTAATCTCATCTTTACTCCACATCTTTTGAACTGATGCACGTTTATCCGGGTCCATACTACCATGGTAAAATGCAGCTTTGTGCCCAAAATCCTGACAAAAAAGTATACATCCACGACAAGAGTAACATTTTTAATTAGCATTAAACAAAGAGAACTCCAATAGAAATTAGAACATATCTAAAGAACCTGCAATTTTTCAGCAACTTTTTCACAGTCATTCCTTGACAGACAATAAATGATTCCACATTCATCGAAATGACTGTCCTTGATGAACTTGTCAATATCCTCCACGCATTTTTTCGTCTTAGGGATAACTGAATACCTGCAACGTAGACATGTTCAGGACATCTGCACATTAAAATGCCCATTGTATATAAGATCAACATATACCTTAGATTTGGGCGGTTGAAACTTTGCCGAAATATAATGCAGTCAACAAGACCAAGAGCCTGCACAACATCTTCCTTAACACTGGCTGTTGCGGTAGCAGTTAATGCTAATACAGGAACCTTTGGGAACTTTTGCTTCAAAATACCAAGACCCTGTACATAGAAAAACCATACGTTAAAAACAGCTTGCATGATATAATTGTGTTCAAAACCATCAATACATCACCTGGTAATCTGGTCTGAAATCATGCCCCCATTGGCTTACACAATGTGCTTCGTCAATCACAATTCTATCTAGCAATTCTCGTGCATACAAGTTTTCTAACTGACGCAAGAGAGCATCACTTCTGCACACACATCAATTCATCGAAAAGTTAGCAACATAACAACTTCATATTACTCAATCTTCAGAATTATTATAAGCACTCACTTTGCTACTTTTTCAGGGGTGACATATAAGAGTTTGTAACTACAATGCCCTGAACAAAGCTCTCTGAGAATCTCTTGTTGCTCAGACCACTCCATATTCGCACTTAAGTAAGCAGCAGGTACGTTTGCCTGTTGTATATTCGTAGACAATATAAGTATGTTTCACCCAACAAACCGATGCAAATGAATATGAGCATGGTTCTTTGAAAAGAACTAACAATAGATACCTGTAATAGATGCATTATCTGATCTTGGATCAGAGAAACAAGGGGTGAGATTACCAATGTCACACCTCGACAAATGACAGCCGGTAGCTGCAAGACACATTCAAATCCAATGCATTAGAATTATAAAGTACAATTCAGTAACTATGTATACAAGCATCCTAATCAGCAAAAAAAAGGTGTAATGTACCTGATATGTGAGGCTCTTTCCACCTCCTGTTGGCATCAAAACAAAAACATCTTTTCCACTCATTGTCGCATTAATCACCTCTCTTTGGTTGGGACGGAAGGAATGATTCCCAAACACTTTTTTATTTTTGGCCTGATAGCATCATTATGACCACAATATTAATTTATATGAATAAGCCAAACCGGATTAAGTAACAGGTCAAAATGGGTATTAGTGCATCAAATACAATAAGAAACTTATTGTTTTAAGAATTCCAGTAATTAAGTTCTATGCCCAGTAATACACCTTGGCTGACTTTCTTCACGTTTGTCCGGTTTCTAATCTAACAGTATTTATTGTACCCGTTTCACCCGTTACTGATATAAAAAAAAACGACTCTAATCAACCCATTCATAAATAACTGAGTCAGAAATCAGAACTGCCACATCTATCACCAACCTCCAGCTTTTTGGTCCATGAAAAATCTCTGTTGCTCCATTTCTTGTCATCCGAACCTTCTGTATAATTGACTTCAACATACTTTCGAACATATGGGCCCCTCTCCATAGGTGTTGAAAGATCAACGAAGTTACCCACCGAAGAACATGATAATGATGATGGATCCCATTTACTATAGCCATCTGTCTTGTTATTCATGTTGGACTGATCATCAAGTCTCACAGGATCAATCCTCGACGTAAATGGTGAAGGAGTTGCATACTGTAAATTTCTCTTTGTTGTAACTGTGTATGTAGAAAAGTTTGATTTGCATCCTTCATCATCTATCAAAATAGAACGGAGATATTTCTCAAGCTGTTGGATTTGCTTATTCAACTGCAGCCTATCTTCTCGAAGCTTTTTTATTTGATCTGATTCCAATTCACCAACATTATCAAGAAGATCATTTGATATGCAAATGAGCGTATCCTTCATGATTTGCAAATGAGTAGCAGCTTCCGGGCAAATTCCTAACTGAAAGAATGAAAGATTTTCTGAGATTAGGCATAGAACCCTCAGAATAATGTGCTGCATACTTGTATAACACTTTGATAACATACCTTATAACCATGATCACACTCAACACATAGTTCTGAAGGTAAACTTAAATCCTCACATGCTGCTACGTTATTGCTCGGAGCTGGGGTGAAGGGAGGAAACTTAGACATTGATGGCCGTGGTGTCATCATTTGATCCACAGCAAGATTCTGAAATTTGGACTTTATTGATGATAAAAGCAACATATTGTTACACACATAACACGTAAAAAATAATGGTCAGCATTCAGTCCAAACCTTAATAGTACTACAAATTACCTGCAGAGTACTAATATTATTAGAATTTTGGTCTGACAAAGTAGGTCCCGTAGATTTAATAAATGCATCAGGAGAACATTGTTGAGTGGCCTTTTTAACATCTTGAAAAGTGTCTGTTTCACCATCCTTCATTGGCTTGGTTTTACCAGGTTTTGTATAATTTCTAGATGACAATGTGAGGTTGGAAAGTGCTTGCCAAGCCTGTCAAAAACTTATATACTTAGAAAATTACTGAACATTGTCTGCAGTAATAATACAGTATTGAGTAAGTTTTACCTTTTCGACTTGTGGACCATGAGCCTTTGTGACATTCGGAACTTTACAAGAGAATGATCTACAACAAAAGGATGGAGTCTCAAACTTGACATTACCACACAGAAAATTCAGTATTGCTTCTTAAAGTTCTATTAAAACGGTACTTAGTAACTGGTATTTGATATAACGATTGTATAATTACTATGAGATAAAAATGAATGTAAATCATGGCAAAATAACAAACCTTGCCGTTGCAGCCATTGCTTCTTTAGTAATGTGTTTTTGTGGTGACAAAGAGAAAAGAAAGTTGGATTTCAATATTTCAGCCAGACTCGAAGAAACTTTATCATGTGATTTAACATGTTGACTCCAATTATTTTTCATTTGCTTGTCGACACCTCTAGAATCTCCGCCGCAACTGAACCAAAACATACAATTTAGTCCTCAAGCCGGATAGTAAAAAACGGAAATAAAAAGGAACCTACTTTCATTTTGTCCTTACGAGGTAACTTGGTTTTCAAAATGTCTAAACAATTATATATATAATTTGGGAAAAGTGAATATAAGGCTGTCCGGCACCTAAGCTTAGGTGTGGAACCCCTCACATACTAATTTTTTTAATATTTTTGTTTAATGAATAAATGTTGGCCCACATGAATTTTATGGATTAAAAAATTAATATGTCAGTATCCACACCTAACTTTAGGTACCTATCAGCCTTATATAACCATCCCCCATATAATTTTACCATTATATATGTAATTTTTATCCATCTTGTAACCCGATATCCAAAAAAAGCAATAAAATTTAACTTAGCTTGTAGATATTAATGTGGGAATTCTAAACCTCAGATTTTCAAAATGTCTAAACAATCCAAACATAAGTTATAATTTATAATTGACAACTATCTGGGTAACTGAACAATTTAAATAACTACATAAGTTGTTTTTTTTTATTAAATGTGACACATTTATACAATGAAAATAATACATGACCTCCGAAATGAACAGTTAAAAAACAAAATTACTCCATAAATGAATTTAACCCTTAAGTAAAAACACAAAAAATAGAGAGAAAATACAAAAATAGTTACTTTTGTGTACCTCATAATTTGTTGGTCTATATGAAATATTCATCGAGCTAGCTACCAATTTTAAAGCTTACTCCTATTCCTGCATATAAATATCACATCCTAAAAGCCCTAAAAACATTTAAAATTGTTTACATAATAATAATAATAATAAAAGTAAATTATTTATTTACAGTGTGACATAGTAAATATAGAAATTGAAATGGGAAAGTGAGTACCATTTGAAGGTTAAAATTAACCGTTTTGGTGTATGCCGCCGGAGATAACTTATTTGAAATGTGAGCGTGTGTGTTTGTGTGGCTGGAATTCCCGCTTTCTTCTTCTTCTTCTTTTTAATTTTTCATAAAGTTTATTTAGGAAATTTATTTATATAATTTACTCTAAATATAGAGTAAATTACAATTTTGGTCCCTGTCGTGGGTCAAAAATTACCGTTTTCGTCCCTACCTTTCATATATTACCGTTTTGGTCCAAAAAACTTTGGTCCGTCAACGCTTTTGGTCCAATTCTCTAAACGGACATTAAACACCCATCACGTGATCTGCACGTGATGGGTATTTTAGTCTTTTCATTAGCACAGGGACGAAAACGGTAATTTTTGACCCACGACAGGGACCAAAATTGTAATTTACTCTTTATTTTATTTTTTGTAATTAGCACAGGGACAAAATTGTAATTAGCACAGGGACAAAATCCTGATTGACTTTTCCATCTAAGATCGTGAGTTTACTCTGCTTTCCATTATATCATTTCTCAAACACAAGTTACTTACATTTCATACATATATTTGTATCTAATAACATAAACACACATACAACCACTATTACGCCGGCGGCCAGCTCCACCACCACACCGCCTGCTATTGCCACCACCACACAGCCAGCAGCCCTGTAACTAGTCTCTCTCTCACCAAAATTACTTCGTTGTATATGTATAGATCTATATGTATATATATAAAGATCTATATATATATATATATATAGATCATATATCTATATATATATATATAGATCTACCACCACAAACACACTTACCGTCATCATTACATAGACGATGGTGGGTTTTTCCCAGTGGTCGGCGGCGGCGGATTGTAGCAAAAGGAGTGGGTGGATTATTTTCCGATGGACGACGACGGTACCGATGGATGGCAATGAGGCTCGTCAAATTAAACAAAATGAAGATCTTGATGTTTGGTGGCGGATCTACTTTACCTTTGAAAGTGAAGTTGATCATTTTTTTTTCTACTCCAGTAGGTAAGCAAATAAGAAATAACAAGGTGTTTGGTGGTGGGTCTAGTTTCTTGCAGATTCTGATGGTCTTTAGAATCAACGTTGATGTTTCCTGGATTTGGGAACAAAATTGGCATGGACAAAGCTTGTTCATGGATACAACTGTTTTACTCGTCCTAATATGTACACAAAAGGTGAAGGAAAAAAGTCAACAAGTTTAATGCAAATGAAATTGTTTTGCAGGTTGGTAAAATCTATATTATTAAGCAAATGATCTGTTTGGATTTGTATGTATTTGTACTTGTATGGATATAGAGGTTGATATAGATATTGATTTGTATTTGTTTGGATTTGTATGTGTCGGTATGTATATTGTTGTTTCTATTTTCCTTCATAATGGTTTTTGATTCCTCATTAATTTTATGAACTGAATATGAAAATGTTTATGTATTGAAATTAGCATCTGTATATATATGTATGTATGAATCTGGGTAAAGGAGGAGGAAAAGTGATTGGAGGGGAAGGCAGGGTGAAAAAATACTGAAATAACCTTGTATGTGCTAATTACAAAAAATAAAATAAAGAGTAAATTACAATTTTGGTCCCTGTCGTGGGTCAAAAATTACCGTTTTCGTCCCTGTGCTAATGAAAAGACTAAAATACCCATCACGTGCAGATCACGTGATGGGTGTTTAACGTCCGTTTAGAGAATTGGACCAAAAGCGTTGACGGACCAAAGTTTTTTGGACCAAAACGGTAATATATGAAAGGTAGAGACGAAAACGGTAATTTTTGACCCACGACAGGGACCAAAATTGTAATTTACTCTAAATGATTTATATCCTTCAATGCTATTTCTAGTGTGTATAAGTGGGTGCCCAATGCAAGGGACGGTTCACTCGTCTCCACTCGTTTACAAGGGACGGACGAGTCCACACCATTGGGTGGGACTCGTCCTTTGACTCGTTCTTGGGGGATTAGTCCTTCCAGGGACGAGTTGTTTTTTAAGAGTGTGTGTGGTGTTTAAGGGATTAATGGTATAAAATGTGAGTTCAAGACTAGTCCTTTGTATTGGGTCTGTTTTGGGGGAATTAGTCCTTGGAGTGTTTTTTGCTGATATGACGCTGACTGAGACTAGTCTTTCAGGGATGAGTCTTAACCATTGGCTAGCCTCTAACGGTATATTTTTACTTCCATTTAAATTTTCATTTCTAAAATTAAATTGGATCTTTTTAATGACCAGGCTAGAGACATTAATAACTTTTTAAATGATAGTTCATTTTTTAAACTTTATGATATAAAAAAACTATATGTTAATGGCATCCTATTTATTGATTAAATTTCAATTCATATTAATTATCATGGGTCCTACGCAAAGTGGGCACAACTATTGATAATTTCCTTTTAAAACTTTAAATTTTGGTGTAAAGCTAAATTTCAAAATAAAATTCATAACATTTGGTTAGGGTCATGATTCCCAAATTCCAAACCCTCTCAAATTACACCAATCACATCTTTCCAACTCATTTTACCCATCCAACCCTCACAACCAACTCTCCTAACTCATTTAATTGGCATTCATGATTTTTTCAACCCTCCCAGATTTATTTCTTTTCCATTTAATTCAATCAAACATTTTAATAAAAAAACTAAACATTTCATTAAAACAAAACTACTACATAAACATAATATTAAAACAAAACTACTACATAAACATAATATTAAAAATACCAAGGTTGCAGAACTCGGGAATCGGGATCGGCGAGGGGAGAATCAGAATTTTTTAACAATCGGATCGGTAAATAGTAGGATTTTTATGTATAAAATAATAGTTTTTGAAATTATATGTAAGAAAAAATAAAAAATATATATAAAACTTCAAACTTAAACATAACATAATTTTTCAACTTAAACATAATTGTCTAGAAACACTAACATAATTGATAAAAGCTTTAAAAAAAAAAAAGTTTACTTTGGTTGACCCGATCCGATACAGCCGAGTCTTGACCGATACAGTCGAGTCTTGACCGATACAACCGAGTCTTGACCAAGTTGACCCGAGTCTGGAACCCTGACTGATTTTCAGACCGAGTATGACAAAATCGTATCGTCAGTCGCCCGATACATGATCCGACTCGGTTGTATCGGTTGTATCGACCGAGTTTCACAACACTGAAAAATACATAACATCATATTATTTTGAAAATTAAAAACTACATAATATTATAAACAACTCAATTAATCTTTCAATCAGTGATGTTAATCAATTTTATATAAATACGAATGTAACAACCCTCAATTTCCGACTAGGACAATTTACTCCTATTTATCTAGATATCTATCCCTAGAGGTTTCTTAAGAGATTTTGCCTTCCAGACATTAAGGCATAGTGATACTTGCCATCTAGTTCAGTAGAATTTCCAAAGATAGCTAGTTGCCTTAGAAATGCCATGAACAATAACTATAATCATCCAACACAATCTCAAGCTATAAATTAGTTCTAATTGAACTTGACAAAAGGTCAACAAACCAAAAACTTTATTTCGCGAAGTTAAGTTATATAAATAATAATGTGAGTCTCACAAGTTGAGATAACAATCAAAATTCTTATAAATGTCCGACAATTTAATCATTTAGCTAATTAAAGTATATATTGGCATGAAAATAGAAATTCTAGCTCAAAATATACTTATGAATTTATATGTACAAAAAAAAATGCTTGAAATATTAATAAGCGTATATGTATATATATAACTAAAATGAATACAAGATGAGTTAAGTAGTAAATTAAAAACACAAAGTATGTATATACATACATACTTACACACACGACATACAGATACATAAATATATACTCTTGGACACAAACAACTAACTATACTCATATATATATACAAATACATAATACACTTATATAAACAAACACACATTTAAATACCCTTATACACCTAAATACTTATACACTTTATAAAAAAAAAAAAAGGAGAAAACCCTTCAATTACCCCTTTGGCCGTCCCCCTCCCCCCATACCACACACTCTTTTCATTCCAAAATTTTCATTTACTCATTTCCTAGTAACTCCCAACAATTGATTTCACACAACACTCCATCTCCACTTTTCACACACATCTCTCTCTCTCAAGAACTTTCTTCTCCATCTTTTTCTTTGTATGTCACGGCTCAAAAAGGGAACAAAAAGACAAGACAAAATCTTAACTAAACAATATTAATAATAAGGGTTTAGGCTAGACTAATCAAGGGATATTTCAAGCAAGATTAAGGGTTGTTTTAAGCTTGGAAAAAGGGGTTATTTGAGGCTTTAGGGTCACGAAATTTCTGCCCAAAATCACTTTCAAATCCGAGTTCTTCAAGGGTATAAATCTTTATCTCTTTACTAGATCTATCTTGTTCTTGCTTATTTTTCAAAGATCTTATCAAAAGTTTATGTTTTCTTCTTGTTTTCTTTGAAAAACACACTTGAGGAGGGCAAAGTTGATAGGATCTTTCTCCTCATGCATATGCATGTCGAAATCTATGAGAAAGATCCAAGGATTCAACAAGTTTAAGACCCAAAAGTGTTGTTATAGATTAGTAGCTTTTAAAGTGATTTCCTTTTGATAGATCTATATGTTTTTGTATATTTTGAAGAATATATTTCTGAGATTTTTCATTAAAAAAATGTTTTTATGTTGTAAATGATAGATCTATAAAGATTGGTATTGAAAAGTGTTGATTTGAATGAATGCATGTTAGATCTAAGAAAGTTGAATCTTGTTGTTGGATTATGAGATGGATAAGGACTTGTATTAAGTGAAAAATATGTTAAAAGATGTATAATAATCTGGAAATTTGATGTTGAGAGATATAAAAATAAAATATTAATCTTGTAAATGATGAACTCAAGTGTTAATAAAGCAAGAATGGTCATTGGTGAGTTGTTTGGACCCAAATACTTTCTGACAGAATTATTCTTCTGTCTTTGAACGGATGAACTGAACATGTGAGGGCCGTTTCAAGCAAAACTTTCAAAATAAAAGTTGTAGATAAAAGAGTTAAGTTTAACCTCCAACTGGAATCACTCAAATATACTAAACCAAACCAAAGATATGATTTTTCTACCAAAAGTGGTCAAAACTAGATTTTTGTCTTAATGTTGAGTCAACTTTGACGATTTTTAATTTCTTAACTAATAGGTTTCAGAAGTTTAAACTTGGTTTGAACTGAGTTCAAAGTGTCCCTAACTTAAAATAAAATTGGGAGATTTTTCTTAAATGTTCATCATAGAAATCTTTTATAAAATAGTTTGAGTCGCGCAGCAGCTCTTGTTCTGACCAGTTTTGGTTTGGTAATTTTTAGAGGTAGTAAACAATGTCTAAAAATTTAGCAAAAATTCACATAAATATAGGACACATATATGTCTCTGTATAAAAATCACCAACGTCCAAATAATTCAACTTAACCAAGAATGACCACTCAACATTTTATGAAAATAAGTGTTAAAACAGAAAATTCCAAGTAAAAGTTCTTCACAACAAAATAAGTTAAAAGTCACTAGATTGCAACTTTAACCAACTCCAACAATCTCGTAACAAAAAGTATTATAAACCTACTGAGAATATGTCAAATAAAAGTTATAAAACTTAACTTGGTTATTAAATGGCAAAGATAAGCCTACAAATCACTAACTCGGTTCATATAAGCACTAACCGAAAGCTTTAATTTGCACATATCACACCACCACCACTATCACGACTTAAGACACCAAAGTATAATGAACATTCTGTAAATAATGAAATAAGGATGAAAATCCATTTTGACGCATTTGAATTGCTCGAAAAATGAGGCTTAAATCACTATTTCGGTAAACGATTTATAAGCTTAGAATCCTCAAAATGAGCGAGACACAAGAGAGGTTGAATTGATATGATTTTTCTACCAAAAGTGGTCAAAACTAGATTTTTGTCTTAATGTTGAGTCAACTTTGACGATTTTTAATTTCTTAACTAATAGGTTTCAGAAGTTTAAACTTGGTTTGAACTGAGTTCAAAGTGTCCCTAACTTAAAATAAAATTGGGAGATTTTTCTTAAATGTTCATCATAGAAATCTTTTATAAAATAGTTTGAGTCGCGCAGCAGCTCTTGTTCTGACCAGTTTTGGTTTGGTAATTTTTAGAGGTAGTAAACAATGTCTAAAAATTTAGCAAAAATTCACATAAATATAGGACACATATATGTCTCTGTATAAAAATCACCAACGTCCAAATAATTCAACTTAACCAAGAATGACCACTCAACATTTTATGAAAATAAGTGTTAAAACAGAAAATTCCAAGTAAAAGTTCTTCACAACAAAATAAGTTAAAAGTCACTAGATTGCAACTTTAACCAACTCCAACAATCTCGTAACAAAAAGTATTATAAACCTACTGAGAATATGTCAAATAAAAGTTATAAAACTTAACTTGGTTATTAAATGGCAAAGATAAGCCTACAAATCACTAACTCGGTTCATATAAGCACTAACCGAAAGCTTTAATTTGCACATATCACACCACCACCACTATCACGACTTAAGACACCAAAGTATAATGAACATTCTGTAAATAATGAAATAAGGATGAAAATCCATTTTGACGCATTTGAATTGCTCGAAAAATGAGGCTTAAATCACTATTTCGGTAAACGATTTATAAGCTTAGAATCCTCAAAATGAGCGAGACACAAGAGAGGTTGAATTGATATGATTTTTCCCATGATAAAAGTTGCCTAAAAGGCCTGGGATTTTTAGCCAAAAAGTTGTGTGGTGATTTCTAGGAATTTCTATTAATTATTAAATTTAAATGATAATTAAAAGGTAAATAATTAAATAAATAGTTATAAATCAGAAAGTATTCATAAATATTAATATTATGAAGTTACTAATGTCAAATATTATAATCAAGCAAAGCACACAATGGGAACCATGATAATCAAAGGCAAGTTACCGAAATTCTAACAACTTATAACTACATGTATAATGAAAGTGACCCTTTTACACCAACACTCTCTACAACCAAAAAGATGCAAATATTAACAATATACTTGGATCCCAAAATTTATGACAACATATTGAAAGTGGCATTTCTTAGTGATGACTTAAGATAGGAACTTACGTATATTAGTCCTATCGTAGGGATAGTCTTGGCTTGGAATGTGATTGAGGAATATGACGGATATATAATCAAGGAAGCGATAGATGGGAAGTACCCATTTTGGATAAGTGAATATAATATGCGGCATAAATAAATATATATATCACAATATTCTAAGTTAAAAAACATAATAATCAGAATATAACCCAAATATAATTAGCCACGAATTATAAAGGCAAGTGAGGTACTTAAAAGTATTTTTAAAGAATTATTTGGTTAATAAATCAAGAAAATGAATAAATAATTAATTAAATAATATTAAATTAAATAAATAGTTATAAATCAGAAGGTATTCATAAATATTAATATTATGAAGTTACTAATGTCAAATATTATAATCAAGCAAAGCACACAATGGGAACCATGATAATCAAAGGCAAGTTACCGAAATTCTAACAACTTATAACTACATGTATAATGAAAGTGACCCTTTTACACCAACACTCTCTACAACCAAAAAGATGCAAATATTAACAATATACTTGGATCCCAAAATTTATGACAACATATTGAAAGTGGCATTTCTTAGGGATGACTTAAGATAGGAACTTACGTATATTAGTCCTATCGTAGGGATAGTCTTGGCTTGGAATGTGATTGAGGAATATGACGGATATATAATCAAGGAAGCGATAGATGGGAAGTACCCATTTTGGATAAGTGAATATAATATGCGGCATATCAAGGTGAGTCATAGCCCCCTTTCAAACTCTTTTATATGTTTTACCTGCGGGGTGAAAAGTATGATTAATTAAAATGACT
Source organism: Erigeron breviscapus (assembly GCA_034093135.1). Classification (NCBI taxonomy): domain Eukaryota; kingdom Viridiplantae; phylum Streptophyta; class Magnoliopsida; order Asterales; family Asteraceae; genus Erigeron; species Erigeron breviscapus. The sequence goes on along the minus strand of CM067170.1, from coordinate 125,149,204 downwards.
TTCTCTTATGAAATAATTCTTTGAAATAATGATAATGATATGGGAATTATATTGTATGTTCAACGTGTTATATGTTATATGATGAGCTTGGGTACTGTCAAATGGTGGTCCCCTGTACACTACTATTAACTCATTTAAGGCCTGTAGTTAGAGGGTTGCGCAACTAGGATTTGTCCCCTCATCCACTATTATAGGTAACGGTGGGATGTTTGGTCTGCCTTTGTGGCCACCTTCATTGCCAGTCCGGCCTCGCGGTGCTCTAACTACTATATATTTATGGTCGTCTCCATGGCACGACCCTTGGTTATCTTTATGCACGTGATTGACAGCATGTGCTTATCATTATCTTATCATTTGGGACTATATATATTTGATTATTGGGACATAACCGGTCTTAGTAGTGGCTCAAGATCTATCTCATCAAATTATGTCATGGTAGTCTTACCATTCACCAAGTGGTATTGATATTATTTATGGTTGGATATTATGGATTGAACATACGGTTTGGGTATTGGACCTTATATGGAATATTTGAAAGCTGTTGAAATTGGAAATATTGAAGTGTTGATGACCAAATGGTTTTGGTATGATGAATGGTTAATCGATTTATATACTTTTCTCTCACGATAAATGTGACAAATGAGAACCTTACAATTTACCATGGATTTCTCAACTCCTTGAAATGGATATGTAACGAGATTTACTTAAAAACCTATGCACTCACCAACTACGTTTTCGTAGTTGACACTTTTTCTTCATGCTTTTCAGGAATTAGCATAATGTAACACCCCAAAGATTTTAAGGTAAAAGAAATTAACCCCTTTTTATAGTTTTGACATTAAATTAATTTCCTAGTATTTTATTTTTGGTTATGGGGTTAATTTAGTTGGAACTTTAGCGGATAGTGGGTATTTTATAAGCAAAAGATGAAATGGGGCGTGGCAGCTCAATAGAGTGCCAGCCATCTTCTAGTTGTGTGTCACCATTCCACCCCCTAACTAACACTTCTTCTTCTTGAAACTTCATGCAATTCCATCCTATTCTTTCACAATCAAAGCAATTTCTCTCTAATTTAAGAACAATAATAATCACCAAAATAGTCTTCATTCAAGAAATTAAAGCTAGGGTTTGTGTGGAAGTGGTGGTGGTGGCCGATTTTCATAGAGAAAATTAGGAAAGAAGAATTTCCAAATTAAAGTCTTGAATTAGCTTATTATTATTGAGGTATTGATTTCCCCTAACTTAGCTTTTATCTTTCAAGTGGAATTAGGGTTCATGGATGAACCAAATTGGGGGTTTTGCTAGAAAATGAATTATGATGAATTTTCCCCAATTCCGTAGATAACCTAGTTTGTCATTGAGTTATGTGTTGAGTTTGATTATGAAATTGATAAGCTCATGCGATAATCTTAGCCTATGAGAAAAGATGAGTTTTTACTAGTAATTGAAATGTTGATGAAAATGGTAGGTTGAACTACCTAGTGTATTGTGGAAGTAAAAGAGACTCAATGACAAATGGGTTGGGTTTTGGGTTTAGAAAGGCTAGTGATTGAGTATGGCTAGGTTAAGCTAGTCAAGTTGTGATTATAAGCTTATGCATTTTTATGATATGATTATAGGTTGAAGCTTGTTTGTGCTTAATCGTTTTAGCATTGTTGTTCTAGTTGCGGAGGAGGTGAGTATATTTGCATACCTTTATGTTTACGTTGGGTCAATTGACCACATCATGTTGAAATGAGTTTATCCATGGGTGGTAATTGATTCGGCATAGGCCCATATGGGGCATAGTGTTTATGAGGCCTAAGAACCTCCGGGGCCTAAGAATCCCGATAGTCTCATTGATATGATTGTTTAGCTTATATGGATCCATATATGTTGTTTAGTGTGCAAGGTGAGCATTGTAAATGTGGCACGACGGTGTCATAGGTTACATGTAAAAGTCCTTGTACTTTGCCCTCCTTCGTATTCGTAAATGTATGCAAGTATATTCACTAAGCCTTTGCTTATATTTTAGTTGTTTACTTTTTTTAGGTAGTTCCGGAAGAAGGAACTAGTTGTTGATAAGCTTGCAGTTTTTGAAGTAAAGTTGTTGCAAGACTTGAAGGTATCTGGGTCATTCTGGTATGAATGGCAATCTTTTGGTTAGAGGCTTAGAAATCCCTCCTCTCATGGCTCTTGGTACATTTTGGTTTAAAAAGTATATTTTGTAAAAGTCTTGTAAATGTTCAAGTGTAGAGCTTTTGGAAGGATGTCTAGTGTATTTTGGATGAAAATGGTGTCAAAATGGGTAAATGACCCATTAATGTTGAAAATGAGATTTGGAACAAGTTGATGTTGTAATTATGTTTAAAAATGTGTTTTTATAATTGTTGCAAATTCTGGATGGTGTTTTAAATGTTGGTCATGAGTTGAATGAATGAAAGTTTGGGTAAAAGTGTTAAAGGAAAAAGCTGGTTGCTGAATTTTGTTCAGGTCTGAGACCAGTGGAATCCCACTGCGGCGCAGTGGGAGGGTCTCAACCCCACTGCGGCGCAGTGGGGGAACTTTTGTCACGCAGGACAGTAGAATCCCACTGCGGCGCAGTGGGAGTGTGTCGAACCCACTGCGGCGCAGTGGGTATCCTCTGTAAAAAAATATATATATTTTTTTCGTTTTTGGTTTATCGAGTCTAGTCCTTTCAAGTTGGTATCAGAGCCGAGGTTTAAGGGATTTAGGTATTCCCTCGTGTAGAGAGTGCCTAGACTTAAACCTTAGTTGAGACTCGACCTTAGGTAACCGAAATTTTATATGGGACCGAAAGAGTGTTTAATGATGTTAGCTTATAAACTTGCTAGTATTAAAGCACAATAAGAAGCCGGCCTTATTGTGGTTGAAATACTAACAAATTTATAAACTAACGGCATCAAACCTTGGGACGGTTTAGTATAAAGTTATAGGTTTTGGCTTCTAGTCGTAGAGATAGATAGGTTGCGTGATTAAATCCGTTTTATCTACTCTTATTATAGTATGGCCGATTATCATAATGACGAAGATGAGCACAACGAACAGAACGAAGAAGAAGAGCCCATATTTGCCGAGGATAGTATGGATATCTCGGACCAAATAGGGAGAGCATTGGTTTAGACAAAAGGGTAGTTCCGGCAACCACTCTACTAGAAAGAATATTCCTTTTTGCCGCCAATGCAAGAGGAATCATTGGGGTGTGTGTAAGGCGTCAGAGAAAGGTTGCTATACTTGTGGGAAACCGGGGCATACAAGCCGGGAGTGCAAGTCCAAGCCACAAAAGCCCATCATATGCTTCAAATGCTTTGAGGAGGGCCACATGAGAAGCTCATGCCCTAAGTTGACTGAAGGGGAAAGACTTGAAGAAAGAAGAAGGGAGGCGGAGAGGAAGAATGCCCAAACTCATGGGAATCAACGAGGAAGATCTTTCCAACTGACAGTGGAGCAGGCTAGGAACACGGATGATGTTGTCACAGGTACATTTCTTGTTTGTGATGTGCCTATGCGAATACTTTTTGATTCGGGGGCGAATAGATCATTTGTTGCAAACTAGAGTAATTCATGTTATTCCCGTGTCAAAGTCAAGTCTAGATAATATTTTGCAAGTTGAGGTTGGTAATGGTAGGATGGAATTAGTGAAGGATGTGTATATAGGGTGTGAGATCAAAATCTCTTCGGAACTCTTTCAAGCCAATTTAATTCCTTTTCCGATGGGAGAGTTTGATATAATTTTGGGAATGGATTGGTTGAGTTCTTGTAACGCTAAGATCGCGTGTGATGAAAAGGCAATATATTTAAAGACCTCCAAAGGTGAAGATTTGGTGGTTTATGGTGATAGGAAGGAGCGTTCTATATCCGTTTGTACCTTTGCTCGTGCCAAACGCTATATGTCTCATGGATGTCATGCTTACCTTGCTCACATTGTTAATGTTGAAAAGAAACCTTTATCTATTGAAGACATTCCAATCGTTAGTGAATTTGCCGATGTTTTTCCCGAAGACTTGCCGGGTATTCCCCCCGAACGGCAAGTTGAGTTTTCAATTGATCTCATTCCCGGGGCTAACCCCATTGCTAAAGCTCCTTACCGTTTGGCTCCAACGGAAATGCAAGAGATGATGAAGCAATTACAAGAATTACTTGATAAAGGTTTTATTCGACCTAGTAACTCTCCTTGGGGCGCACCGGTACTTTTCGTTAAGAAGAAGGATGGAAGCATGCGTATGTGTATCGACTATCGTGAGCTCAACAAAGTCACCGTAAAGAACAAGTATCCTTTGCCTAGAATCGACGACTTATTCGATCAACTTCAAGGAGCATCATATTTCTCTAAAAATAGATCTTCGTTCGGGTTACCATCAACTCAAAGTACGTGATGAAGATATTCCTAAAACCGCTTTCCGTACTCGTTATGGTCATTTTGAGTTTGTTGTCATGCCTTTTGGTCTCACAAATGCTCCCGCGGCTTTCATGGATCTTATGAACCGCGTTTGTCGCCCTATGCTTGATAAGTCCGTGATTGTTTTCATTGATGATATTCTTATTTATTCCAAAAGCTCAACCGATCACGAAGTTCATTTAAGGGAGGTGATGGAAACTTTACGTAAGGAGAAACTCTATGCCAAATTCTCCAAATGTGAGTTTTGGTTAAGAGAAGTGAAATTTCTTGGTCATGTTGTTAGTAGTGAAGGAATTATGGTGGATCCGGCTAAGATTAATGCGGTGATGAAGTGGGAGCAACCAAAGAATCCGTCGGAGATTAGGAGTTTTCTTGGTTTAGCGGGCTATTACCGTCGTTTTATCCAAGACTTTTCTAAAATAGCTTCCCCATTGACCAAGTTGACTCGGAAAAATACCAAGTTTGAATGGAAAAGCGAACAAGAAGTGGCTTTTCAACAACTAAGAGAAAGATTAAGTCAAGCACCGGTTCTTGTTTTACCCGATGGTCTTGAAGATATGGTGGTGTATTGTGATGCATCATCTAATGGCCTAGGTTGTGTTCTTATGCAACGGGGTAAAGTCATTGCCTATGCTTCGAGGCAATTGAAAGAGCATGAAAAACGGTACCCTACTCATGATTTAGAGCTAGCGGCAGTGGTTTTTGCTTTGAAGATTTGGCGCCATTACCTCTATGGAATCAAGTTTACTATCTTTTCCGATCATAAAAGCCTCAAGTACTTCTTTGAGCAAAGGGATCTTAACAATCGCCAACGAAGATGGTTAGATCTCTTGAAAGATTATGATTGCGAGATTTTGTATCATCCCGGGAAGGCTAATGTGGTAGCGGACGCCTTGAGTCGGAAGAGTTCTCATCATGCTCTAGTCGTTTCTCCTCTTTGGGTTTTGATCACTAATGACTTCTTTGATCAAATTAGAGAAGCTCAAGAAAAGGCTTTGCAACGAGATCCTAAGAAAGAAAGGATTCAAGGTCAAATCCAATATTTTACCAAGGATTCTCGTGGCCTTACCGTATTATTTGGAAGGGTTTGGATTCCATTCTCTTGTGAGTTGAAACAAATTCTACTCGATGAGGCTCATAAATCCAAGTACTCCATTCACCCCGGTGCAACAAAGATGTATCATGACTTAAAAGTAGAGTATTGGTGGCCCGGAATGAAGCGCGATGTGGTGAAGTATGTCGGGAAGTGTTTGACTTGTGCACAAGTGAAAGCGGAGCATCAAAAGCCTTATGGTATGTTGCAACCGTTGGAAATTCCCAAATGGAAGTGGGAAGAGATCACCATGGATTTCATCACAAAGTTGCCCAAAACGCCTAGAAATCAATTCGATACAATTTGGGTGATAGTTGATAGATTAACCAAGAGTGCCTTATTTCTTCCTATTCGTGAGGCATCTTCATCTGAGATATTGGCAAAGATCTATGTAAAAGAAGTAGTGGCAAGACATGGAGTTCCCATCTCCATTGTTTCGGATAGAGACACTCGATTTACTTCTCATTTTTGGCGGAAATTTCATGAAGATATGGGTACCAAGCTCAAGCTTAGCACCGCCTATCACCTACAAACGGATGGTCAAAGTGAGCGAACCATTCAAACGCTTGAAGACATGCTTCGGGCATGTATAATCGATTTTGGAGGCACTTGGGATCTTCACTTGCCTTTGGTAGAATTCTCTTACAACAATAGCTACCATTCTAGTATTCAAATGCCGCCGTATGAAATGTTGTATGGAAGGAAGTGTCGATCTCCAATTTGTTGGGGAGAAGTAGGTCAAAGAGAAATAGGTGGCACGGAGTAGTGTTAAAAACCATCGAAAAGATAGATGTGATCAAAGAGAGATTAAAAGCGGCTCAAGATCGGCAAAAGTCTTATGCGGATAAAAGGAGAAGACCGATTGAGTTTCATGTGGGCGATCGTGTTTTGTTGAAAGTCTCCCCATGGAAAGGTGTTCTACGGTTTAGAAAGCGTGGAAAGCTAAGCCCTCGTTTCATTGGCCCGTTTAAAATTTTGGCTAAGGTTGGCAAGGTTGCTTACCGTTTGGAGTTACCGGATGAGCTTTCGGGAATCCATCCAACTTTTCATGTGTCACATCTTAGAAAATGCCTTGCCGATGAGTCTTCTTATGTGCCTTTGAAAGAAATTGAGGTTGATAATAAGTTGAACTATGTTGAAGAACCTATTGCCATAGTAGAAGAAGAGCTTAGAAGAATACAAAATAAGACGGTGAGGACTTATAAGATTTTGTGGAAGCATGGTAAGATGTCCGATTGTACATGGGAGTCCGAGCATGACGTCCTAGTTTACTATCCGTCTTTGCATATGGCTTGGATCACGAGGTCGTGATCCGTTCCAAGTGGGGGAGAGTTGTAACACCCCAAAGATTTTAAGGTAAAAGAAATTAACCCCTTTTTATAGTTTTGACATTAAATTAATTTCCTAGTATTTTATTTTTGGTTATGGGGTTAATTTAGTTGGAACTTTAGCGGATAGTGGGTATTTTATAAGCAAAAGATGAAATGGGGCGTGGCAGCTCAATAGAGTGCCAGCCATCTTCTAGTTGTGTGTCACCATTCCACCCCCTAACTAACACTTCTTCTTCTTGAAACTTCATGCAATTCCATCCTATTCTTTCACAATCAAAGCAATTTCTCTCTAATTTAAGAACAATAATAATCACCAAAATAGTCTTCATTCAAGAAATTAAAGCTAGGGTTTGTGTGGAAGTGGTGGTGGTGGCCGATTTTCATAGAGAAAATTAGGAAAGAAGAATTTCCAAATTAAAGTCTTGAATTAGCTTATTATTATTGAGGTATTGATTTCCCCTAACTTAGCTTTTATCTTTCAAGTGGAATTAGGGTTCATGGATGAACCAAATTGGGGGTTTTGCTAGAAAATGAATTATGATGAATTTTCCCCAATTCCGTAGATAACCTAGTTTGTCATTGAGTTATGTGTTGAGTTTGATTATGAAATTGATAAGCTCATGTGATAATCTTAGCCTATGAGAAAAGATGAGTTTTTACTAGTAATTGAAATGTTGATGAAAATGGTAGGTTGAACTACCTAGTGTATTGTGGAAGTAAAAGAGACTCAATGACAAATGGGTTGGGTTTTGGGTTTAGAAAGGCTAGTGATTGAGTATGGCTAGGTTAAGCTAGTCAAGTTGTGATTATAAGCTTATGCATTTTTATGATATGATTATAGGTTGAAGCTTGTTTGTGCTTAATCGTTTTAGCATTGTTGTTCTAGTTGCGGAGGAGGTGAGTATATTTGCATACCTTTATGTTTACGTTGGGTCAATTGACCACATCATGTTGAAATGAGTTTATCCATGGGTGGTAATTGATTCGGCATAGGCCCATATGGGGCATAGTGTTTATGAGGCCTAAGAACCTCCGGGGCCTAAGAATCCCGATAGTTGTTTTGAGAAGAGGCCTAAGAACCTCCGGGGCCTAAGAATCCCGATAGTCTCATTGATATGATTGTTTAGCTTATATGGATCCATATATGTTGTTTAGTGTGCAAGGTGAGCATTGTAAATGTGGCACGACGGTGTCATAGGTTACATGTAAAAGTCCTTGTACTTTGCCCTCCTTCGTATTCGTAAATGTATGCAAGTATATTCACTAAGCCTTTGCTTATATTTTAGTTGTTTACTTTTTTTAAGTAGTTCCGGAAGAAGGAACTAGTTGTTGATAAGCTTGCAGTTTTTGAAGTAAAGTTGTTGCAAGACTTGAAGGTATCTGGGTCATTCTGGTATGAATGGCAATCTTTTGGTTAGAGGCTTAGAAATCCCTCCTCTCATGGCTCTTGGTACATTTTGGTTTAAAAAGTATATTTTGTAAAAGTCTTGTAAATGTTCAAGTGTAGAGCTTTTGGAAGGATGTCTAGTGTATTTTGGATGAAAATGGTGTCAAAATGGGTAAATGACCCATTAATGTTGAAAATGAGATTTGGAACAAGTTGATGTTGTAATTATGTTTAAAAATGTGTTTTTATAATTGTTGCAAATTCTGGATGGTGTTTTAAATGTTGGTCATGAGTTGAATGAATGAAAGTTTGGGTAAAAGTGTTAAAGGAAAAAGCTGGTTGCTAAATTTTGTTCAGGTCTGAGACCAGTGGAATCCCACTGCGGCGCAGTGGGAGGGTCTCAACCCCACTGCGGCGCAGTGGGGGAACTTTTGTCACGCAGGACAGTAGAATCCCACTGCGGCGCAGTGGGAGTGTGTCGAACCCACTGCGGCGCAGTGGGTATCCTCTGTAAAAAAAAAAAATAATAATAATATTTTTTTTTATCGAGTATGGTCCTTTAAAAATAAAAAAATAAAAAATATTCAGTTATCGGTCTATTTGGTTTGACACTTTTTCTTCATGCTTTTCAGGAATTAGCGTAAGCTTTGTGGAATTATATGCATCATGATTATTTGCATTGCACTTGGGAGTCAAAGATCAAACCTTGTGATGGGCAATGGAATTCGCCTTGATCATTGTAGTATATCATCTCATGTATTTGTTATTTGTTTCGTGGACTCCATATCCAAGTATGGTAGACGTATTGTACTTGGGAATTGGTTCACATGCTTGTGCATTGTAAAATTATTTTATCAACTAAAGCTATGGTGAATGTTATCTATTATCCTTTGTTTTGAATACTCGACTTTCTGTACATCTCATCGTTCCGCCTTGGTTGGGGTGTTACAACAAAACATTATATCTAAAAAACATTACACTATGTATAATTGTATATACAAATACACTTTGAATAAAAGCTTAATATGTTCAAAAGGAAAAAAAAACTTTCTAAAGTAAACGTACAAATACTTTAAGGGTGAAACTGAAAAATGTTCTATAAATATGAGGAGATAATTTGTCAATACCTACAACATTTCATTGACTGTATCATCTTCTTCATTATGCCTGCAATATTTTTTTATTTTTTTAAAAATTATAAGGTAAAAAAGGGAGAAAAGACAAAAACAAAACATGAGGATTCTCTACTCTCTCCTCGTTTTCTTCCAATCCTTCCAGCCCGTCTTCTCCCTTCATCGACTTACAAACCCGCTCCCACCCAACCCGTTGAGAACCTGCAGGACCGGCGGCGGTGTTTCCCAGCGGGCTAGCCCAAGCCGCTGGGAACCCGCTGCCACTCCTTATGCCCTTAGTACATCATGCGGATAAGGTTGTTGGTGGTCGACGACCAACCTATGTGTTAGTGATTGAAGACCAACCTACGTGTATATAGCAATTGCTTTATAACTTATCGACCGAGTATTTAAAAATAAAGTTATTTGGTAAAATAAATATGGAATTTATAAGAAGATTGTTCCAAGAGAAAATTTTAAAAAATATAGTGACGTGACAAACTAGACCCTTCTTTTGCCCATACTAAAAGATTAAAGTCATTAGTATTTCTATTTTTCCAAATGAATCTCTTTCATCCTAACAATCTTTCAATCAGTGATGTTAATCAATTTTATATAAATAGGAAAACATTATATCTAAATAACATTACACTATGTATAATTGTATATACAAATACACTTTGAATAAAAGCTTAATATGTTCAAAAAAAAAAAAACTTTCTAAAGTAAACGTACAAATACTTTAAGGGTGAAACTGAAAAATGTTCTATAAATATGAGGAGATAATTTGTCAATACCTACAACATTTCATTGACTGTATCATCTTCTTCATTATGCCTGCAATATTTTTTTATTTTTTTAAAAATTATAAGGTAAAAAAGGGAGAATAGACAAAAACAAAACATGAGGATTCTCTACTCTCTCTCCTCGTTTTCTTCCAATCCTTCCAGCCCGTCTTCTCCCTTCATCGACTTACAAACCCGCTCCCACCCAACCCGTTGAGAACCTGCAGGACCGGCGGCGGTGTTTCCCAGCGGGCTAGCCCAAGCCGCTGGGAACCCGCTGCCACTCCTTATGCCCTTAGTACATCATGCGGATAAGGTTGTTGGTGGTCGACGACCAACCTATGTGTTAGTGATTGAAGACCAACCTACGTGTATATAGCAATTGCTTTATAACTTATCGACCGAGTATTTAAAAATAAAGTTATTTGGTAAAATAAGTATGGAATTTATAAGAAGATTGTTTCAAGAGAAAATTTTAAAAAATATGTTGACGTGACAAACTAGACCCTTCTTTTGCCCATACTAAAAGATTAAAGTCATTAGTATTTCTATTTTTCCAAATGAATCTCTTTCATCCTAACAATCTTTCAATCAGTGATGTTAATCAATTTTATATAAATAGGAAAACATTATATCTAAATAACATTACACTATGTATAATTGTATATACAAATACACTTTGAATAAAAGCTTAATATGTTCAACAAAAAAAAAAACTTTCTAAAGTAAACGTACAAATACTTTAAGGGTGAAACTGAAAAATGTTCTATAAATATGAGGAGATAATTTGTCAATACCTACAACATTTCATTGACTGTATCATCTTCTTCATTATGCCTGCAATATTTTTTTATTTTTTTAAAAATTATAAGGTAAAAAAGGGAGAATAGACAAAAACAAAACATGAGGATTCTCTACTCTCTCTCCTCGTTTTCTTCCAATCCTTCCAGCCCGTCTTCTCCCTTCATCGACTTACAAACCCGCTCCCACCCAACCCGTTGAGAACCTGCAGGACCGGCGGCGGTGTTTCCCAGCGGGCTAGCCCAAGCCGCTGGGAACCCGCTGCCACTCCTTATGCCCTTAGTACATCATGCGGATAAGGTTGTTGGTGGTCGACGACCAACCTATGTGTTAGTGATTGAAGACCAACCTACGTGTATATAGCAATTGCTTTATAACTTATCGACCGAGTATTTAAAAATAAAGTTATTTGGTAAAATAAGTATGGAATTTATAAGAAGATTGTTTCAAGAGAAAATTTTAAAAAATATGTTGACGTGACAAACTAGACCCTTCTTTTGCCCATACTAAAAGATTAAAGTCATTAGTATTTCTATTTTTCCAAATGAATCTCTTTCATCCTAACAATCTTTCAATCAGTGATGTTAATCAATTTTATATAAATAGGAAAACATTATATCTAAAAAACATTACACTATGTATAATTGTATATACAAATACACTTTGAATAAAAGCTTAATATGTTCAAAAGGAAAAAAAAACTTTCTAAAGTAAACGTACAAATACTTTAAGGGTGAAACTGAAAAATGTTCTATAAATATGAGGAGATAATTTGTCAATACCTACAACATTTCATTGACTGTATCATCTTCTTCATTATGCCTGCAATATTTTTTTATTTTTTTTTAAATTATAAGGTAAAAAAGGGAGAAAAGACAAAAATAAAACATGAGGATTCTCTACTCTCTTTCCTCGTTTTCTTCCAATCCTTCCAGCCCGTCTTCTCCCTTCATCGGCTTACAAACCCGCTCCCACCCAACTCGTTGAGAACCTGCAGGACCGGCGGCGGTGTTTCCCAGCGGGCTAGCCCAAGCCGCTGGGAACCCGCTGCCACTCCTTATGCCCTTAGTACATCATGCGGATAAGGTTGTTGGTGGTCGACGACCAACCTATGTGTTAGTGATTGAAGACCAACCTACGTGTATATAGCAATTGCTTTATAACTTATCGACCGAGTATTTAAAAATAAAGTTATTTGGTAAAATAATTATGGAATTTATAAGAAGATTGTTTCAAGAGAAAATTGTAAAAAATATACTGACGTGACAAACTAGACCCTTCTTTTGCCCATACTAAAAGACTAAAGTCATTAGTATTTCTATTTTTCCAAATGAATCTCTTTCATCCTAACAATCTTTCAATCAGTGATGTTCTTATAAGGGGTAAACTAGTAGATCGATTTTTTTTTTTAGCAAGCATATAGATAATTATGATTGAACACATGTTATCCAAGGATTGGACCTAGGTAAATTACAACGTAAGTATTTTGAAGCTTTTCAAGTAAATAGTTTATAATTAGATATACATGTATATTTTATTCCTAAAAACGTTAGTTATAAAATAAAACAATTTAAAAAGACGATCTAGTTATAAAATAATTAAAACAAGATTTACCAAGAATCAATTCCTATAGTAAAAATTGTCAATAATGAAACCCATTTCATTTTTTCGTAGTCAAGATAGTGATCGGAATAGAAGTTAAGTTAATGTTTTATTGATTTTTAACATCAAATTTATGTGGTGGTTGTGTTGTTTTTTTCTTAATTTTCACAATGATGATTGAAATTTGATTTATGACATAAAATTTCTAATTTTTTATTTTGATAAATTACAACTTTAAATCTTAACTTTCAGTCAATTACATCGTCGGGACTTCCTTCATTGTATGCAATCATCATATATTCAATAAAAGGTATAATCGGTCTTGATTTAGGGTTCTAATTATTATCCAATTTTAGATACTTTTGGTCAAATTGTTAGGAAATGTTTATTTGTTTTTCGCTTGATAATCTATCCAAATTGATGCTTGAAAAAAGTTTTATTTATTGAAGGCCAAGTACTTTTTTCATCCCTGTGGTTTTCGAATAAGCACTTTTCATCCTCGCCGTTAATTTTTGGCTAAAATCATCCCCGTGGTTTGCATTTCGTCCCTGCCGTTATAACTTTGCCGTTAACCCCCTCACGTGCAAGTCACGTGAGGGGCATTTTCGTCTTTTTATAGAGTTAAGTGCAAAAATCGTCCATGTGGTTTGTCGTTTTTTGCATTTTTCATCCTCGCCGTTAACAATTCCAGCAGAACTTTTCAAAGAAAACAAAACAAACAAAAATTACCGGTAACAATTTAATCCAAACAAAACAAAAACCTATATACCTACATTTGAGGATCTGGTCAATCACTTTCAAATGCAAACACGTACATACAATGTTTTAAATAGCGGTAGTATTACCCGTAATACCGGTATCGGAGGGTACTCCGGTACAACTATTTCCGGTATTTTCGGTATTTTTCGGTATTACCGTTCCGGTATTTCCGGTATTCTCATTTTTTATTTTTTATTTTTTTAAAAATAATTTTTATAATACTTTAATGTTATTTTTTTTGTAATTTGTGAACTTTCTTATATTTTGTTATAAAGTACCTATTTGGTATTATTTTTGAGTGAATTGTAATTATATTTTGACTATTTTCGTTAAATTGTAGTAAGTTTTATACTGTAACATTTTTTTAAAAAAAATAAAATAAATTAAATTAGCCGTACCGACCGGTATTAAATTAGATCCTCATATGTAGGTATATATAGGTTTTTGATTTGAGTTTGTTTTGGTTTTTGATTAAATTTTTGTTTGGAGATTTGTTAAATACAAGGATGAAAAATGCAAAAACGACAAACCATAAAGACGAATTTTGCACTTAATCATAGGGACAAACCATGAAGATGGGTGAAAAGACATAAATGCCCCTCACGTGCAAGGCACGTGAGGGGGTTAACGGATCCAAGGACGAAATGCAAACCACATGGATGATTTTAGCCAAAAGTTAACGGCGAGGATGAAAAGTGCTTATTCGAAAAACCACAGGGACGAAAAAAGTACTTTGGCCTTTATTGAATATAGGTAGTAAGACTTTATATATAGAAGGTTTTTCTTTTTTGTCTTAAACTCTCTACACACTTTGGATATTATTTCGTAGGTGGAGGAGTATAACGGATTACGGGTGCAACCTCACAAGGAAATTGTTGGTGCTAAGAGCATGGGTATGTAGCTTCTTTGTAGAACCAAAATCCTATGTCACGGTTTGACATAGAAGACTCAACCATACCACATCTTTGGTTTTATGTTGTGCGTTCTTGGTGAGACAATTAAAGCCCGTACACGGCATTGCCTATTTTCATGTTCATTTTATTTAATCTTTTAGTTATTACAAAATGAAAAGAAATAATGTTCAGCGTTTTGCGTCGTTCTGCAACCGTAACAACACACTGATGAAATGATGAAAACTGGTGTCACGTTGAAGTAATCTTCTGGATAGTTCCACCTGCGTCAATCATACCTGATATTCTAATGCGTTTGCCCATGGTGGAATCCATCATGATGGAATGCTAAAGAACAAAAACCCGTATGAAATCATTTCTCCTATTTTTTTCCACCTATAACTAACTATCTATATTAACTACAAACGAATGAACATAAACACAATTTTATTCTCGTTTATCTACACGTTCAGGTTTTGTGACTTACGAGTTATGACCACGATCTCTCCAACTCTGCCATCACAAAAAATGGAAAAAAGATGCATAGCGACAACAAAAAACTAGTTTGTTCGTTTTACATGACGTACGATGAAAAATTGAAAACAATGTCTCTGAAGTATATTATATGCCGACAGAAACACAAGTGTAGGAAGGGGAGAGTGAAAGCGATAGAACATGATGTTCAAGTGTTACCAAATCATCACATGCACCACATTCATTGGTTTAAATTTTTCGTATGATATGATAATATATAATACTCCGTATGTATTTTGTTTCCTAAAATATCTAGTAGTGTTTGAAAGTTTGAATTGATATATTTAATTTATGACTTGTATTAGTTATTTAATTAAGTAAAGTGCTCGCCTTAACCCAACACATATAGAGAGATACCAACAACCAATACATGAATTGTTATTCGGAAATTTGAGACCTTTGATTTTCCCAAAATGAGTTCAAATATATAAAAAGACATGTAGTCTAACCCAAATTTACCGTTAAATAAAAACACATGGAGAAATGCACAAGTAGTCTACGACTATGTATGACTCGCAAATGCTAAATTGAATATTGAGCTAAGTGTCAGTTCTATAATTACTTATCAAGAACTTTATATAAAGCAGTTTATTGCTAGAATTTAAAAACTGACTAGTTGCTACCGTTATCAGGTCTTTTTTAGAATCAAAATGCAATGTTGGGCCCTCCTGTGGCCCGACCAACACTGGACTTGTGTTGTGTTTAGTATCGTATAACAATTGAGGAGATTTATACAAACTTTGCTTTTCTTTAGGAAAAAAAATAAGTGTTTAGCTCAAGATGGCTGGTGTCAGGGGCGTGCCTAAAGGGGGGGCAAGGGGGGCTAATGTCCCCTTCAAAATTTAAATTTTGTTATGTATTTTTAAATTTTTCATGTATTTTAAAAATTTTCCTATAGGTTTTTAACATTTTGCCCCCTTTTATATTTATATTTCATGAATTTTTTAATTTTGCCCCCTCCGAGATTTTTTTCTGGTACCGCCTCTGGCTGGTGTGTCAACTGTACATGCATAAAAACAGATTCATAAAATGTACCTACTTGTAGATTGGGGTTCCAATCAAAGTTCAAGTATTGAGAATGGGGGTAGTTTCGTGTTGTAAGCATTCGAGTTAGTTTATGAGCAAAAGTAAAATAGTTTGTCGTTTGAAAAAATGTTGCAATGCAACTTTTCTTACTTCTCTGCTGTAAAAAAAAAAACAACTTTTCTTACTTCTCTGCTGTAAAAAAAAAAACAACTTTTCTTACTTCAACGCTAGCTATTGAACAAATGGGAGTTAGATTGAGTTTACCTTTACAAGTCACTTGCCCCTCAACCATTCATAGCTTGCATGCCATATGCTCACAACTCACAAAGATACTTTGCAGGTGAAACACTTTATCAAAATCAATATTCCTTCAATTTTTCGATCCCTGATTTCTTTTCAAAGGAACATCCAATTGTACGCAATTTCTCTCTATTAGAGGAATCTCTAATAAAATTGATCATTCTTTCTAAGGATTTACTAGAGCGCAAAATGATTTATAAACATAATAATATTCACTATCTCGTGTATTAAGCCTGTTAACATGGGTTACTATTCTAGTTTTTAGTATAAAACCATAAACCAACAGGCTTTAGATCTTCAAAGAAATTGTTTTTCAGCTTTGGTTATTAAACCCAAAATCATTTCCGCCACAAATCGCGAATCATAGTCAGCTCCATAGCTTGTAACAAAAATTGCAAATATAATTGGATACAAACCTAATTTATAAACATAAAAAAGAAAAAATACAACCCAGAAAGAAACCAAATTTAATTACTTATCATTTTTACCAAAAAGAACCCAATTTCTGAACATGCATATGGAACCATAATTGTATCACAAACCTAATGTTCTCACACACCAAGCACGCCTATTTAACATAAATACCACACAAATTTACAGATTTATCCTCCATTTTTACACAATTTTTCAACAACTAAATAAGAGGGTTTCAGACGGGACCAATTTCTCCACTTTCATGAGCTTCTTTCACTCTCTTATCGTACTCATCTTCTTCCCCTTCCCCTTCCTCTCCCGCTTCTCCCTCATCTTTATCATCCTCGTCGTCCTCATCGTCATCTCCCCACCCATATCCGCTGACTGAACGCTGAACGGGTGGAGGTGTCCTTGCTTCCTCCACAATCTTCATGATTTCCTCTACACTTTGTGGGGAAAATGTAGGGTTTTCCTTCCTGTAATATGCAGCTTGTGCAGCTTCGGTTAGTTCCCGAGGCAAGTTCTTCAGGAACCATGGATGGCTCTTGATTTCCTTTAGGGTGATTCTCTGAAGCAAAAACAAATGTTCATATAATAGATATATCATTATGTATGAAGGTGTTTTGCATGATGGTTTCAAAAGTAACTATGTAAATTCACATAACTAGAATCACATTCAAATATTGTTCCGATGTGCTTTTGTAGTATAATATATATAATTATTAAAATAAGTAATAAATACAATGGCCAAAATGATGTATCATAGTGAAAAAGGAGAACGCTTGTAACATGGGAGTAAAAGCCTCTCAAACAGGTAATTAGAAGGGATACTTTTGTAACTATAATTTTCATTTAGATAATCAGTTTCATTGCTGCTAGGTTATTTAGCCATTATATGATTAGATAAACAGATTAACGTAAATGTCATAACAGTCTTTAATATATTTCAAAATGTAAATCCAAACACCCCCTATGCAAATTTGATCAACAATAACAAGATGGTAAAAGATGACTAGGTGGCAACTACAAAGTCAACGTCTTTTTTTCTTTCTTATCTAGATATGAAAACTGAAAGTATACGCACCCTGGTTGCATTGGGAACAAATATCCGAGAAAGAAGATGTTTACAGTCCTGAGATATATGAACATAGTCCGGGAATTTGTATTGAACAGCCATTATTCGCTAGAAAACAAGGGAAGCCAAAGGTTAAAACCAATGTTGATTAGTCAAAAGAAATGTTACGAGTAAGAAAGTAAATAAGTCACTAACTTGAATAGTCTTCCTAAAATTCTTGGGATCTTCTTGGTCTTCAAAAGGGTATGCTCCCACCAGCATCACATAAAGTGTAACTCCGCAAGACCAAACATCCGCCGTCTAAAAACCAAAAAGCAAAATTCACGAACCCCAAAAAATATGGAATTCAAAATTCTACTTAAAAATTTAAAGAAAAAAGATAAGAAAAGAAGTAATCGATCAACGATGATAGCACAACAGCCATCCCAAATCAACATCATAATTGCAACATACCAAATAAATCAGAATAATAGAAGTCAAAATGCTGTACCTTGCCATCATATTCTCTACGAGAGAGAACCTCGGGAGCAATATATGCAGGAGTGCCAACAGTGGATTTAGGTCTCGAGTGTAACAAAGATGACTGCATAATTACTAATAAAATTAGCATCTAAACTTCATTAACAAACTTAAACCAAACCATGGTTAGACGAGGAACACACCTTTGAGTACCCAAAATCACAAATTTTCAGCCGTGGTGCAGGGCTACCATCTAAAAGAGTGTTCTCGAGCTTCAAATCTCGATGGCAAATTTTCTGCACAACATTCATAACACACAATGAAACTCAGCCACATCATAGCAAGTCACACACATATCATACGCACAAACATTTATTATGCTTTACCATGAAATGGCAGTAGTGAACTCCCGATATAAGCTGCTGAAAGAAGTATCTAGCCTGAAACATCAACCCTTAAAATCACAAAACAGGTACTGCTAAATTTAACGAAACTAATCCCAAACAAAGCAAATCAATTTCCACTCGAAACATTTCCAAACCTCGTCTTCACTAAACCTCCCAGCATTACAAATCCTCTCGAAAAGCTCCCCACCTGCAGCATACTCCATCACTATAGCAAGATGGGTAGGAGTAAGCACCACCTATAAAAACCCCACAAACTTTAGCCCAAATTCCAAGCCATATTTGTCATATAAAAGTATAAAACCACAACAATCTTGATTTTCTTAACACACTATTTACCTCTCGAAACCTAATAATATTCGGATGTCGAAGTGATCTGTGATTTATGATCTCCCTAGCAACATTCTCATCAATCTACATCCATTAAACAAACACACAACACCCTAATTACAATCCAACCAATATCTCACTATTCAATATATCAATATAAAAAATAAAAAAAAACACTACTAGATCAAGTTTACACATATGGATAACCGATCCATTATCGGTCTCCACTCGACCCGGTAGTAACATGGCCAGGATTTCAAATCCTGAGCTCCAATTTTATGTTACTGTCCGGGTACAAGATCAAAACTTTACATATGCATATATAGATACATATAGATACAGGAACATATAACAATAATAATCATGATAATAAGAAGAAGAAAAGCAGAAAAAACCTTATGGCCTCTTTCAATATATTTCATAGCAACAAGTTCTTTAGTAACTTTGTTTCTCATCAATCTAGCAACACCAAAATTACCAGATCCTATATCTTTCACCAGTTCATATTTCTCCATTATTGATTTTTAATTATATAATTATAATTATTATAATAATTGAGCACTAATTACACAAAAACCAGCCTAAGGAAGAAAAAAAAAGAGAAATCGAAGAAATTAGAGTTTCGATTTGGGATAGGGGATCTGGAATTCAGGTAT
The DNA here is from genome assembly GCA_034093135.1 of Erigeron breviscapus. Lineage (NCBI taxonomy): Eukaryota > Viridiplantae > Streptophyta > Magnoliopsida > Asterales > Asteraceae > Erigeron > Erigeron breviscapus. The sequence continues at coordinate 125,129,847 of CM067170.1, read as the reverse complement.
TATAATAGTACTAAATTTAGGGATTTAATTTTATTAAAATAAAAAGCCCTAAAAGAAGGTGGCAAATTTGATGAAAAAGACGTGAGATTTGATTGATTAATTGAGTGCTGAGGGAAAGAGAACATGTAACCCGACCCAACTCAAACTCTGTGTGTGAAACTAAAGGGGGGTGTATGTATGGATTTGTGTGTTTTTATGATTTCTTTGTATCTATAATAATTTATCTATAATTTTTGTGTGTGTATAAGAGAGAGAGAGTCTTAGGAAAATAAAGATTGTTTTTTGAAAGGAAAGAGAATAATTTCACTCAATGAGATCTTTATTAACTAATTTAATATTTAATATGACTATAATTAGGATATGATTATAGTTGTTAATCTAAGATTTGCGTAGGTTTAAGAATAACGGATTTAGATTCTCTAAAGTTACTCCAACTTCATAGGTGAAGTATGAAGTTGGAGTAACTTTAGAGGATCCTAATCCAAAAATAACTATGGTTTCATGAGCCAGTCATTTTGGGACACCAAGGACCCAATTTGCCACGACGAAGGCCATATAGTTGACCTGACCACAAAGCCGTGTATAAAAGTGTTATTATGAGATGACTTGATTCGTTGATCACTAGGTAGGCTAGTTGAAAGAATGCAAGTTGATTGGATGCAACTTCATCCTGATATTCATGCAATGAAATTGGTGATATGCAAACCGCATAAATTAACAATAAGCCTTGAAGACTATTCAAAAGGCGCTAGAGAACAAGAAGTGTTTGAAACTGATAGAACCCATAAATCAACAAGGATAAGTTACTGATATTTATTGCTGGAAAACCAAAAAATTACAAGATAGTTGACCCAATTCGAGATGGGTTAATCTCCATGCAACCCTATTCGAGATGGGTAGTTCTCCTAGAACAAACAAAGTTTGTATATTGTAAAATAACCTGACTGAACAACAAATGAAAACTAGAATAAATATATAATGTAAATTCTAAGGCAGTTTATTCTCCTACTTTTCAGCACCCATAAGTCATAACCGACTAAAACTCCCTGTTAATTCCAGCCTCTTCTATTGGGTTAAATGGGTAAGGCTGGGGCCCATTTAGATAGGGTTTGTATCAGAAACGTTCCGATTTTTCTAAGTGCCAATTTTCGAAAGTTTGGATAAAGGGAAATAAAAAAGACTCAAAAAAGCACGAGAAAAAGATACGTGTAAAATATGATGATGCGTTTGGTGTGACCTTTAGGAGAAGACGATGAGTAGTTTTTTATTATTAAAGTAACATTTTTATTAATTTAAACTTTTTTATTTTTATAAATGTCTTTTTCAAATTATTAAGTTTAATTGAAAAAAGGAAAAAATTAAAGTGAAAAGAAGTGTAGAGATGCTCTTGAAAGGGGCATATGGGTTCATAGGTATTGAAATGATAAAAGTGATGAAAATAATAGAAGAAATATTGTTAAAAATGGTCCATGAAATTCAACAATTGACATTGGCAATTAAAATCAATAATAATTAATAGTTTATAAATTAAAAGTCTTAAATATAAAGAAAATGAATATTGATATTGATGCAAAAGCAAAACAAATTGATAGAAGACTAGTATAAAGTAGTTTTGTTTTTCTATTTTGATTTTACATCTCATATTGTTGTCACTTTCAATGTTTGACATTTTTGTTTTTCAGTTTTTTGCTAAAATTATATTTGTTAAACTTATTTTTGTTATAGTTTAAACACAAAACGTTTGTTTGGTCTTTTTCGTTGGTTAACTGACACAAACAAGATTATAAAACTTTGGTGATCTAGATATGTTTTTGTGACAAAGATTTAAAGGTGATTATATTTAAAATAAAACACATATAATCTTGAAGAGGAAATTGCAACTTTATCTGATTTTTCAATACATACAATGATAAGTTGAGTGATATGTTGAATACTTCATTTGAACAAAACTTGATTTAGGATTAATGATATGAGAGAAAGTAGCTCAAATAACACTTTTCGAGACACAGAGATTTTGCTATAACATAACCTTCAACCAACATATGTACTTTTGTAGTGAAGGTGTAAACAACAATTTACTACATCCAACTTATGTCTAAGAGAAGCGTATACTCATTTGACTTGTTTGAAATCGAGTTGACCCGTTGAGTACAGAATACTAGAATAGAATCTACATTGAACCGCTTTTGATATAAACGAGCAACGCCCAACTAAGTCACTGCAAACAATACATGTAGAATGTAACTTTTAAAGCTCTGGCTTGTTGAGCTTGTACTGATTTGCACAAAAACAGTGATTAATCTATCTAAAAGATTTCATCGGTGTGTATTAGCGACCAGAAAAATAGACATAAAAACTTAGAAACAAAGCAAGCAGCACATGGAAGTTAATTGTCATTGGGAACTAGCTTTTAACTTTAAAGCACTTAAGTACAACTTGCCATCCTCTGTTTATGGAAACATTAGCAATCACTACACACAACTTATGCAACAAACACCTCGAAAACCATCAATTAACTGCTCCAGCCAAAAACTGACAACTTTTTTAGGTGGGCGTCGTTCTTTTTTTTTATTGCGTCTTAAGGAATTTTGGTAATACCACCAAGGATAAACATTCAAGTCTTTTACTGATACGAAAGAAAAAGAACAATCGATGATATAACAAAAATACATGTTACTTGGTTTTCAGAAAGCTCCATAGATTAATGTGACCATGAATCTGGAAGCACCAAAAAGCTTGCGCACCAGGCAACTAACATCACTAATAAACTAAGCTTTGTAAAAATCTGTTTATTAAGATAAAAGTGATTACTTAGACTTCTTCTGTTCAGAAACTCGTGCCCCTGCAACCTTGCAAACAGGTTCATCTCTGGGCCGAGCAAGTTTCAGAGCAGGATGAACTTTGAGATCCCCCATCACCAACTTCTGACCTGCATCCAACTCACTTAGATCTACCTCAATGAAGGGCGGGATTATGTCTGCAGGGCAAATGAACTTCGCAGTTCTCTTTATAATGTTCAGATAAGATCCTGCAAAGTATTTAGAGTTCAATCATTATTAAGTTTGGGAAAAAGAAAAGCTACTACATTAACAAAAACTAAAAGTTGGGTTGTAAACCGTTGTAGCTGACTATACTATAGTTCTATTAGATCTCATAGCTGTTAACGGAATCCCGTGCATCAATGTAGCTTGGTCTGGACACTTTAAATTATTTCGGTTTATAGCATCAGGACATACCAACAGCATATAGGGAGAGGTGTTTAGATGTGTGCATAATGAAAATGACTATAAGATTCAATAATAAGTCAGATAATAGCTGTAATAACATGGATCATGGATCATAGAAGATAGTGTGCTGTTTGAATGTGTTTCTGTGGTTGAAGGCTTGAAGTTGTTAAAGTCTCTGTCACATGGATCATACTATATGCATAGCCATATATTGTTAATGTTTCTGATGATTGTTGCGCTCTAAATATATGTTTAGCATGTTGGATAAAAATTTAGTTATACATGACCTTAATCATAATCGATGAAAGTCACATTTGCAAAATGAAGCAATTAATTGAAAGGGTAACGGAGTGAAAACATGTGACCTAATTATCTGGCCCCCTATATCTAATACCTACATCAGAAATTCTATAATATATAACTGACAGACATCACATAGTGACACCCATGACAAAATCAAATTATTGAATACAATAAGTTCCAACTTCGAAGATTTAGATTTCATGCATTTTCATAACCGAAAGCATTACTTGATAAAAAGATCAAATACATTTGACAGTGAATTTCATTTTTGAGACAACAACCAAATTACTGACATTGTGGTTATGTCTATTAACATGATGGGCCATGATGCAAATTTTTGACAACAGAAAGCTGCAGCTTGACCAAACTAGCCAAATATGGTTGTCAATTATGTAAAGAATGAAAAGCTTAAAGGTTTTACGAAAAATAATAGTGGATGATCAAAATAAAAGTGAATGATTAAAACAATACATATGATATTAAACTCGGAAAGCAACATTTAAATTTCCCATTTTATAAATGTGGCACCTTCGGTAGATGGTGAGAACAGCTCATAACAATCTTAAACAGAACAAAACTAGATACAAAAACATAATCATTGTTAGAAGATATTACCTTTTTTCAACCCAGGGGACACATCATCTCCAATAAACACGAGTGGAACATCAACCTTCAACAAAGCATTAGGCGGAGCTCTTATGAATGTAACATTAAGTACTGCATCTGTACTCGCATGGAGATGAAGCTGACACAATACATTACAATTTAGTATCTAATTAAAAACACAAAATGAAATTTGCATGAAATGATGATAAAAGGGATTTCCATAGTTCCTTTACATCACACACTACATATATTGATGTCCAATTCCTTCAGCTTATATCCATTAGAATTAACTATTTGACAAAATAGCGACAAAAGTTATTGCAAACAGAAGCCTTGCGAGTGCTTTCAAGAACTAAGATCATGAACAATAAAGTGGGGTAAGAGTGTTGGCATGTTAGAGCGTGCACATTTGTGAAACTTAGAGGTGACGATTCAACCAATTTACTAATGAAGAGATCCACAGAGTTTGTGTTTTGTCTCAAATGCTAGAAAACTTCAGCTAAAAGGGTAGACGGTCAAACTGGTTTAAAGTAGCCCATAATCAGTTTTCATAGCAAGCAAACTCCTAAACCGCTTCCATTCATACAATGAGATAGTTAACTTGACTATACTGTCTTGTTACGATAACCACTAACACATTAATTGTTTACTAAACATATAAAAATGGACAAAAAGTGCCAGTGGATAAACCCAGACAGTACTATATAAATGACAACACCAACCAGTTTGACCAGTTACCCGCCCAACTATCCTGTCAAATCTAGTGAAACTTCAGCATTTCTAACCGGGACCACAAAATTGAGATATTGATTGATTTATAAATTACATACCAATCGAGGCAATACACGAACTTTCTCAATAATATCCTCACTATCAACATCGGGCCGGACCTCAAGTTCAAAAAGGCGTGACATGAAATAGGAACGACCAAGATGATTCACAAGTTTCTTGATCTGATTATTCTGAACAGATATGAGCCGCTTATTACCTCCATGTTGACCATCCTCTTGCTCAAACACAATGCTCGGCACACGTCCAGCCTTCCGTTCCTTAGCAGATATATTTTTTCCAGAAATTGCACGTGGAATTGCCGTAATTATCTCTGCATGCTTAGGGTCGGGTTTTGGGAAACCTTCAAGGTAAGTTAGTGGGGCTTCAATGTAATCTTGAACTAGAGCTGCAGCAGTGGAGGAGTGTCTAACGTTGCGGAGAAGTAGGGCTCTGGCGAGCACTTGGCGAGAAGCCAACATTTGGAATCTGAAGTCCACACACCAAATCAGATCATTAATGATGATATAGACAAAACTTTAATATAGCTATAGAACAAACAACAAAATAGTCACCAAAATTCTTCCATTAATTTACTTACATAGCTACTATACTAAAGTTGTGATCTAACAAAATGCTTTTCTACAATAACACTGGATACACCAAAACAGAAACTTATTTTGTTAGTAAAGTTTCGGACTTTCGGGTTATATAGCGGAAGTGCCATGATGGAAAATTGAAAATATCCTACGAAGAAAATGACAGGAAGGAATTTTGGTGCTAACACATGTATGATGCACCAAAAAATACAGCGCTATCAGTCTATCACTTTGGAAAAAATGTTGCATCCTAAATGTTGTGGGCACCAGAATCCTTACTATGTCAGTACTTTTCGCCTAAACCTAAACTATGGCAAAAAAACCCCATCAAACATGGATAAAAATGGTTACTTAAACAAGTTGGGGCAAGCTTATGAACACCATGGATCTGGGGCAAGTTTTCATCTCTTTGGACACAACAGAAATAATACACTTTGACCCTCTTATCTTCATACTAAGATCCCACTAAACATGGATATCCTTACCCGAACCGATTAAATTGCCTGTTGTAATACCTACCTGCTAGTTGAGTTTTCAAAGTGATTGTGAATTTGCTTTTTTTTTCTCCCTAAACCTAACCTATGGGGCAACATAATATGTAACTTTTACATTTCACATTAACATTTGGAAACATAATATTAGTATCATATCATTCATTATAATAATAACAACAACTTCATCAAAATGATATCTTTCAGTACATAAACAAATAGTATAAAATTATATATGAAAATAACAAATGAAATATTACCTCGAAGATTTTTTCAGATCAAATATAAAAAGGGGAATCTTTTTTCCTTGAAATTTCAGAAGAAGAATAATCAGCTTGACATTTTCAATAAATCTGTGTATCGATTATATAAGCAGGCAGGGCAGGGCAGGGCAGTAAACAAAGAAGCAACCAAACGAAAATGGTTTTGAATATTTTCCTTTTTATTTATTTTTAGCTCATAAACCCTTTCCTCAGCACCCAACCAAAACCACTGGTGCGGAAATAAATATGGGCCAATGCATTTAATTGGAGACATTGGGCCTTTTGGATTAAGCTAGTACCAGGGAATTTAAGTGGGCTCGATAGAAATCAACACATTGTTTTTTTTGAACGGCCAAAAAATATATAAGTATATTATATGAGTAAAGCAAACTAGCAAAACACTGTTGCCAAAGGGTACCAACACATTGTTATAAACTAAAACAAAAAGGCAAAAAAAAACAGGAGTATTTTAATTTTAATTTAGATTTAAATTTCTATATCATGTCATTGAGCATAAATTTACCGTTCAAAAAGAAAAAAACATATCATTATAGCACTTCGGATAATAACTGGACTACTGGAGTACGAAAAATCGTTTAACCAACTCAAACAAAAGTGTTTTTTTTTTACCCTTTTTCAAGTAGAGTTGGATGCTGCTTCTTTTGAGTCGTTTACGTTATTATGGTCCATCAAATGATTTCTTTCCAAGTACGTGTTTTTCAATTCGAGACTCGAGGATCTCAAGTTGAACAATTTCATGAAATCGGCATTCTTGTATAAGAGAAGAAGGATCAAATGAAAAACTTATGAGCCTTAAAACTCGATGTTATCTTATTTATAGTTTCAAACGACATTACACGTAAGCAGAACAATGACTATAACACGTCAACTATGACACACCAGATGATGAGATTACAAACTTTTAATGATAATAGAAGGAAACCCTTTTTGTTTTATGAATTTACAAATTTTTAACTGATTAAAAAAGAGTAGAATTCTTGAAATTTTTGATTTTTTATTATTGCCAAAAGTGGGCATCCAGTATCATTGAAGGAATAAACGAAATAGTTATTGTGTTGTATGGTAGTATATGTGTAATTACCTACTTACAATGGTTTTTCCTTCTTTTTTTTTATTGACAGTTTTTAACTATTTGCGACAAGTAACCAAGTCGGAGGTGGTGGTAACTGGTAACTACTACTGATACCACGATAATTCTTGGATAACATATGTGCAAATTCAGTTTTTGAATCGTAACAAGTACAACTAAATAAGGATTTTAGTAAAAACGCAATTTATAAGTACACAAGTACTTATAAAATTTATAAATGAAGATAGTCCCCTAGCTTCGGATTTTGTGTTAGAAAAATAAAAACTGAAACATTTATATTTAAAGCTTGATGAAGTGCATGCATGACAATGGAAAAGTTTATATATTAGGACAAAGTAATCGATTTCTATTTTTTGTTAAGTTTATTTACAACTTTAACAAAATTGTCAAATAGAAAGATAGCAGATAATTGGGCACCATGTTGATTAGAGAACACTACATCTGAATATCTGATAACCAAACAATATGTAACAAAATCCTTCAAATTTAAACAGAACATCCCTTACTTTACTAGGTGAAGTCATTATACATGGTCAATTTAATCAAGATAAATTTTGACATCAATACCATTATCAATAAGGGATTGAACTACTGCTCTAATTTTACCTTCAAACTTATCCCTTTCTCTTGGAGTATAAGAAGCCGTGTATACATCAGCTTCTCTAGCCCGTTCTGATAATATCCTCCCAATAGCCATACAGGCAGGAATATCTGAGCGAGATTTAAGCGCAGCTTTGATGTCCTTTGAGTTGGTACCAGCAACTGCAACTTGCTTGCTAGTTACCCTGTGAGTAAGCGAGGCTGAAACGAATCGCTTTGAAATGAAAACATCTAGTGTGAATGGCTCCATGTAAGCTATTGTACGTTGTTTGAAGGATATGTGTTTGTTTGGATTCTTGGATTTCTTTTCTTTCTGGTAGGTATATGGACGACTGTTGTCATCATCCAAGAAGTCCTCTACTCCAAAAAAACTTCTTGCTGAACAATGAGGCTGCAAAGAAACATCGTTAAACACCATAAGTAGGAAATAAAAAACCCTGCTTTAACAGAAATTGCAATTTTGACCCGTTTAATTGTGTGTGGGTCGGAGTGTATTCAGATTATTTTTAAGCATAAACGGTTAAAAGTAAGATAAAAAACTGTTATTTCACAAAGCTTCCAAACTAATAATGCCTTTCACAAACATAACCCAAATGATAGAAGAGCCACCCCAGAAAAACCTCCCTCATAAACCATTTGAAAGAGACTTCGTTGCTGGCTTATTGTGAAAAGAGATGTGCCAAAGATAAAGGAGAATTTGAGAATGTGAGCAAAATTAATGCCCCTAGACACGACCTATGCATAATTTAACGAGTCTATATAGCCAATTCCAGTTAAACCATATTAACAACAGACGTCAGAATTAGACCTCAACTGAAAATCCTAAAAAGAATCTTCTTTTCAGATTGAAGTAGAACTATGTGATCTATTACCAATCAATTCATGCAAATAGCTGAATAGGTCAAAGCTAACTGAAACAAATGATTGATTAGTGTTTCTTCTTATACACCCAACAAAAGGACAAAGGTAATACATACAATTTACTGATAAGCTAGATGGTTTTCCTTCTCTAGTTTTTTTTTTTTTTTTTACTTTCATGGTACTCCGTGTTATTCTTGACAATGCAGATCGAAAACCTTTTAGGCGGATATTAACTCAGCCGAAAGGTTCAATTGTACAGATGAGGGCTTTGACATGTTTCTTCTTGTTGCATCCATGAATTTCAATCAAGGACAAAGGTAGGTAACTAATATAAACGTTTATTACTATTACTAGGAAATAGGAATCTTTTCCCGAGGATGAAGGAAGAGCTCTAAAATGTTTTTATAACCTACTGTTCCTTCAGGTAAACTACTAAACTTCTACGATTTCATAGTCTATAAAAAAGAAAATATATTGATTTTGTGTGAGGATACAAGTATTAATTTGAATACTATAACATCAAAAGTAAATAACTTATAAAAAAGCAAAAGAAGACTTATCATATCCTTTATGACAATTTTCAAATTCAACCCTAATCAATGATGGTTGCTAAATGAAAATAGACAAACAAGTTAAAAATATGCAAGTAAATTTGATTAAATTTGGTTGGTAAATTATGGTTGAAGTTGTGTGACGAGTAAACCTTAGAGCAATTGCTAATCTTGAAGCATTGAAAAGTTTGTCCTCCTACCTTTTGCTTTTGGACTTCTAATAATTGGAGGTAATCTTTTTCCAATTTATGTTAATACTTATTTTGCTTATTTCAGAAAGTTAAATTAGTTGCAAGTGTATGTATTGAATAGGAAACTTTAAATCTTTATAGAAAATTAGTTTGTAAAGGTGGAAAAATGGGTGGGGTTGAGACTTGGGTAACAGGTCAAATAATGACGAGTATGAGTCAGTCAAAATGGGTGAAGTCACTTGAGTCGGTCTAAATGGGTAAGTTTTGTGGGTCATGTCAGTTTGGGTCAACTTAAAACACTTTGTGCCACTAAACTAACAAGTTTATACAAGCAATTATTGTGTCCAAGATGATTACAATACTATGTCTATATGAGTATCTGCCAACATGTGATTTCAAAGTCAGGTATAAGTGTTGCAACATTATAAGAGCCTTGATAAAGCTGAGGGTATGGAATTTGTTATTAATAATAGACCTTGGTTGTTTAATGATATTCTTGTTTTGTTGAAAAAGTGGGAAGTTGGTATTGAGAATGATAAGATTAGACCTACATCTATTCATATGTGGGTCAATGTTTATGATTTGGAGTCCACCATGTGGGATTATGAGATCTTGAGTCACATCACTAGTGTTATTGGGGTCCCAGTGGCTTTGGATAGATTTACTGAGGAAATGAGTGAGAAAAAGTCGGGTAGGGCTATGTTTGCTAGAGTTTTGATTAAAGTGAAAGCAGATCATGATATTCCAACTTTTGTTGAGGCACTTGTATTGGGAAAAATGCAGAAATTTAGATTACAGTATCTCTGGAAGCCGGATAGATGTTCTCATTGTGCTATTTTTGGGCACAAGTTTCTTGATTGTGTTGACAGGCCTAAGTCTGCGGAGGAAATGGAAGTTGGGGCACCCAAAACTGCTCCAGCTACTGAAGCAGGTCCTGCTGGCACTAAAACACATGATACACAGGTTCCACAGGATGAGCAGGGCTTCCAGCAGCCCAAGAAGAGAAGAAAAAGGGCCAAAAAGACCCAAGTTGCAGCGGGCATCCAGATTCCTAAGCCCAAGGTTCAGTATGTCCCTAAGAGACCAGAGAGGCCTGCCAACTCTATAGGCAAGGCCCCGATGACTACACTAGACACTTCAGCATCTACTGATTCTTCTCAGCCTGTCAGGGTCACACCAGATACACATGCAGGTGCACGTGCTGCACCTCAGCAGGATATTCCCTCTACTTCAGCACCAGTTGTCACTACAGGTAACCCATATGATGCTTTATGTGGGTTAAAAACTGATGATGTTAGCATACCATCTGCCCCCACTATGTCTCAGCAGGACCCAGATCCAGACACAGCATTATCTTCAGATCCAGCAGATATAGAGGAGGTCGAGTCAGATACAGGAGAGACTGCCCAGTTCATGAAGGGTGATACCTAGACTAGCTTTGTTATGCATTCTTATGATTCAGCTTGCTAGTTATAGATTTATGTGATAGATCTATGTATTTTGATATAGTATGGGTGGTCTGGGCTTGTCCAGTCACTCAGTTGGTTCATTTCATGCATCACGGATCTCCTTTATTTACTATAGGGGGGCCCTTGAGGGCATTTATTTGTACTTTCTTTACTTTTAATAATTAGCCAAAGGGCGCATGCACTTTTACCCAAAAAAAAAAACATTATAAGAGCCCACTACTACACGCAGGTCTGCAAGCTGTTGTTTCAGATTAAGTATGAAACTTTCCTTGTTCCAAAAGTTTGTTCATAAACAAAATCTTTAAAAAAAGACATCAAAATCAACATGTACCTGACCACTGTGTATCTGTCTATTTAAAGCTTTCAAACACAGCTTGGTCTTCTCATCTCGATGCATATATGCCAAAGAGCATAGTCGTTTCAACATGACTCACAACCGCTAAACAGGATATCTAGTCATTGTAGGTACAAGAAAATAGTTAGCATACTGCATACTTTCTTTCAAGATGTATTTAAAGGAACCATAATATAGTAGAAATTGTTTCAGATATGTCTTCTTATAGAATTGGGTAAATTATTTAGAAATCTTTTGAAGTTTACACCTTTTTCTATCATATGTATCACTCTTATAAACTTCCTATTCTATGTATTGAACATTCAATGTTTGCTATTGTATGTAACACATGACATTTTCATCATGTTAGCGGTTTTCTTACCATGTCATCAACCAGGTACAACAGGAATATATGAGTCTTTGATACATAAAATGGAATATTTTTTGTTCAATACATACAATAGCACAGTGTGTAAGGCTCAATACATTCTAATATAACCCTGAAAAACTATATAGGTAATACGTCTTCCAAAGGTTCTAAAAACTTGCTACCAATATAAATCAAAATTAACCGTAGAGTAAGCTTGTAATTATTTTTCACTTACAGCTATTTCAAATTATCTGTACCATTTTGAATCAACACTATATGTGAAAAAGACAAGGAATTGAAGGAATTATGCCAGTAAGTTTGTATGTAGATCAAAATATTTACACAGGTACGTCAGGACAAGTTATTTCTAAGTTTGAGGAGGCTATGATGAAAAAGTTTAAAATGTCAGACTTAGTAAAATTGAACTACTTTCTCGGTCTTGAAGTCCAACAAGAAGCAGAAGGTATTATGACATATCTATCTCAACAGAAATACGCTAATTATATTTTCAATCAGTTTAGTATGGTCGGCTTCAAAACAGTGGGAACTCCAATAAATGTGAGTGAGAAATAAACACATGATGATGGTACAGGGATGGCAGATGCAAGGAAGTTCGGACTTCATGTAGAAAGTTAGATATATGAATATATCTCACTCACACACGGCCCGATTTAAGATATGCAGCTGGTATTGTATCTAGGTTTATGCATTGTCCAAGTAAACAACATTTTAGAGCTGCACAGAGGATCCTAAGATATATTGCTGGTGCTACAACATCTTATGGAATTCGGTATTCAAGGAAACATCAGTTCGAATTAGTAGACTATTCTGTCCGTAATTAGGAAGGAGAAAATGGATCAGGAATAGTCAGTTGGGCATCTAAGAAGCAAGCTACTGTCGAATTATCTTCAACCGAGGCGGCAGAGTATGTTGCGGCCACGAAAGCAAGCTAATTTTTCAGTTTTTCACATTATCTGTTTTGCACGTTTCTTATGTAATGCCTATAATGAAAGGGCTTATTTCTGGTTCAATAAAAAGCATCCATCTTTCATTAAAACCTAACTTGTTTTGTTAATACCCAACAGGGTTTGTTTTTATTTTTAATTTTTTTGGAGTCCAACGGCTCCATCCATCACCATTTTCATACGCTAATTAATATGGATATATGAATATATACATAAAACAAAAATCACTGAAAAAAGATTGAAAAAGAAAAGAAATTTGAAATATACCTGGGGTTTCTGGAAAGGAAATGGAAGACAAAAGAGATGGCCGGCGAAGGGTGGTCGGCGGCTGGTGAAGATGATTGATGGAGATAGTGGTTGAAGGGAGTTAAGTGAGTGGGTGTGTGGTTTGTTTTTCGTTACACTGATGATAGGAAATTAGCAAAGAGGCTTATAAATAAAAGATTATAATAAATTACTCGTAATAATTAATAATAAGTGAAAGAAAGAAAGAAAATGTTCACGGTCCCACTTTGATCAGGATCGAACTCATGACCTCTGTTTCCAAACCATTCTGCTTTAATAGTTAATAATAAGTCTAAGTGCTAAAAAGGTAGATGTGCTAAAAAGTTGTGTTAAGGTTATTTGATTGTATCGACTATATCCAAGTGAGGTTGTTTCATCTGTATTGTTTTTAAAGACCTAAGAGTTTATCTGAATAATATAGAAATAATTGAATGGTTAAAAAAGAAATCGTTTTAGAAGTTTGAAAATTTATCTATTAAAATGAGTCAAACTAGTCAAAATAAAAAATTGGTGATACACATACGCCGCCCGTACCCCAGCCACAGAATATTGGGTATTCCGACAAGGAACTTTCCGCGGCGATGTCGCCGCGGAAAGTTTTGCCACGTCATCATTCCACTAACCACCAGCATTAATTACGCTTGACTTTGACCAAACTTTCCGCGGCGACATCGCCGGGGAAAGTCACCTCGAATTTCGTGATTCAAAATTGGCCATCCGTTTCTTTCTTATCTATCCCCATCCCTTTCTTTATCACCACCCTCTTTCTTTTTCTTCTTTCTTTCTGCCGAACGAAAACAAAACCCTCCCCACTTCAAACGCAACGACTTTGCTTACCACCATCCCCATCATCAGTGACTTTCAGCCGCGATTTTTCAGGCCACCACTCCTTCGCAACCGGCGTTTCGATTCCGTCCATCCCGTTTTTTGGTAAGTAGATTCGGTCCATTATCCGTTTTATAGTTTTGTTAATTGATAATATTGAGATGTTAGTATTGGTATTGATTTTTAATAGTTTATTAGTCTTGATATGCTAATTTTTGTATATATATATAGGTTTGTTAGTATTGTTAGTATTAGTGTTGATATATTAGTGATTTGTATTGTGTTGATATGAGATAATATTGATATGTTAGTATTGGTATTGATTTTTAATAGATTAGTTAGTGTTGGTATGCTAATTTTTGTTAGTAAAGTTAGTATTAGTGTTGATATATTAGTCCCCATATTCTTAATAATGCCCATATGTTAGTGTAGAAAAATATAGATGAAAATAAGTATAAAAAGTATAAATACTAGATAAATAGATTGTAAAAATGTAGAAAAAAAAAGAAAAAGTATATACAAATATAAGTATACATAAAAGTAATTATAAAAAAGTTTAAAAAAAAGAAAAAATAAATAAATATAAAAAAAAAGTTATAAAAGTAGAGTATATAAGTATAAGAAAAAGTTTTAATAAAACATTTTTTTTAAAAAAGTATAAAAAAACAACTTTTAATAAAACTTCAAAAATATGTATAAAAAAAGAAGTATAAAAGTAATATAAACATTTACAAAAGAAGTTTTAAAAAGTATTATAAAAATAAATAAATAAAAACAAGTATAAAAGTAAATAAATTTTTTTGTATAAATGTATATTAAAAATGAAGTATAAAAAGTATAAAAGTAATATAAACATTTACAAAAGAAGTTTTAAAAAGTATTATAAAAATAAATAAATATAAAAGATATATATAAAAGTAACTATAAAAAGGTTTAAAAAAATTAATATAAAATACTTGTAGAAAATATAACAAAATTTAAGTACGAAAAAAGAAATATAAAACAAGTTTAAATAAGTATATAAAATTATAACTTTTAAAATATACGTATAAAAGTAATAAAAACATAAGTTGTAAATAGTATAAAAAATTATGTGACAATTTTACCTTTATCGTTTTGTTGTATGTATTATTAATATGGGTATAATTTGATTTGTAATTTGCAGTATAAATGGCTACAGCTCACGGTGGGGATGGTGGTAATGAACCACCACGTAAATCGTGGGTCTAAAGACGAAACGACATGTTGACTGAGACGTCGACAGTGTCCATTTGTCCTATTAGACTATCCGCGACGATGTCGCCGCGGAAAGTCTAATAAGACAAATGGTCAACTAACACACTTCCAATCGAGTGATTTCTCATTCTCTCTCCCTGTTTCTATAGACTAGCGGGTCACCCGAGCAGCCTGACTTTACCAATGCCCACCACTGGCCCTTTCCCCTTGATTTCGCTCATTCCCGTCTCCTCCCACCTTTGGTACTTTCATTGTCATTTTACACACACAAAAATACATCTTGTTTGTTCATGTTCAAAAATAGTAGTCTCTTATGATCTTCAACTATGTTGATATTATGCACTAATACCAACAACCAAATTAACATGATAATGAAATGTGATGATCTATTTCGTTACGTTGCTCATTGCATTACTTTGTTCATTATATTCTAGTCACAGTCGCTTTTGGCTTAGAAAATGTACTTTATAATTTTAAATCTTTATCAGCAACCTTGATTGTGTAAGATCATTGTTTCTTCTGCATATTTTTGACCTTAATTCTAACTTCAAACAAATCTATGTTCATTTATGCCCTTTCCAGTGAAATGCATATTTTTTCCTCCATCGATCAATATTCTTTTTCTCTAGATCAATTGTAATATTCTTTGTTTTATACTAATACTAACTGATAGCAAGTAACCACGAAGACAACAAGTTTTTGTGAAGAAGTCAAATGTCAGTGACTTGGTGTGACAATGCTTTGAACTCTCAAAATTAGTTCGATACATTGGAGATACTATACGTGATGTGGAAGTAGTGGAGCCAAAGATATGTATCAACTATATATAACGTGTGAAACAGATCCAATTCACACTGCAATAAACAAGGCCTATGTAGGAAGTGAAGAGAGTATTAAAGCCAAATTAACAAAAAGAAATACTATAAAACTACTAATAATACTAATACTAATGTTTTGCATGTCTGAAGCAAAATGCCTTGATCCTCCCAATTGCATCTTCAAGTACATTAGTTTCTGCTGCGAAACTCATTCTTACCCAATTCTTTAGACCAACCGCATTCCCTGCAATATAACAAAATAAATGAGGTACCAAAAAAAAACAGCATCCTCTGCAGTATGCATCAATATAATTGCATCACAAGTAGCTAGAAGGTACTAATTAATGATGTTAGTACTTATTGTGATGAATTATGATGAATCATGAATGGAAGTTGGTTTAATATAATCCAATTACTTGCAATATATGATGAGGATGTTGACTAGTACTATACCTGGAAGAAGGATCATGGATTCCTCCTTGGCCAACTTCATACAAAAGTCTACGTCATCAACTAAATCATCAAAATCTGATAGGTTTAACTTCACCTGTAACAACATATATACAGACTCAATTAGCTATTATAGTAGAATTACGGGTTAGTTATCTAAGAGAAACCTACTATACAGACTTCTCGGTTAATTTATACTTTCAAAACTATATCTTTTGTAACATTTACCATGAGAAACATTGATCCCTCGGGTTTGTGTGGGCATGCAACAACTGGTATCTCTTTAAGCCTCTCATAAACCATATCGGCTGCGTCCTTTAAAAATTTATTGATTTTTGAGAAGAATGAGTCTGGCGTGTTTTCCATGATTCGAAGAACCGCCCCCTGTATAGATTAGTAATCAAGTTAAGTAATGAGTGAGCTAGCCGGCGAGTGTATATGTGAATACGTAATTTAAAAGGCTCGTAAGCTAGTGGAATGGAAACATATATATACCTGAATAACAGTGGCTGGTTCTGCGGTTATTACTAGACAATCCTTTATGGAATCAACAATCTGACATGATATATACATATAACAAGTAAGAAAATCTGAACACTTATTGGGCAAAATAGGAAAAACTAATTAACAATGTCTAGCTAAAAAGTTGGTTTTAAAAAAAGAGGTCAAGAATATTGAGATTAACCCCAGTTTTGTACAGAATTCCATTAGGATCAGTTATTGCTATCCAACCGAAACGCCAACCAGGAACGATCCATCGTTTAGATAACGTCCCGAGTGTCACAACTGGCACTATATCTCCAAATACTCCCATGGGGATAAATGGTTTGTTTCCAAATACTTGATGGGCATAAACTTCATCTGCAATCACCATAATCCCAAGCTGTCTTGCTGTTTCCGCAATCTTTAATATCAAAAAGCAAAACATCCCAATTAATCTCAACATATCTCTTGCCTAATTCATGAGTCTGGTAAGTCACCACATTAATTATTACATCTTATTTAGTTTGTGGTATAATTTTGGGTAGTACCTTTTGCAAGTGCTTAAATGTGTAAACATTTCCACAAGGATTTCCCGGGTTGATGAGAACGATAGCCACAGTTTTATCATCCGCGAGTTCTTTGACAGCATCAAGATCAACTTCCCAACCTCTCTCCGGGAGGAGTCCAAAGTGACGGACCTCAAGTAGACTATGTCTGGCTCGAGCTTCATACGTCGGATAATTAGGTTTGGGAAGCAGTATATTTGCACCTGGGCAAGCAAGAACTGTCAGTAAGACGTGAATAGCGTGTTCTGCTCCAACTGTGACGAAAATATCATCCGTTGTTAACTTGTAGGGAATGTCTCTAGACAAATAATCCGCGATAGCCCTGTTATCAATGGTCCAAATTAAGTTGATTATTAACATTAACTGTTGGTCAAGCACACACCTAAATAGTTTAAGGGCTTTTAAACATTATTCTTCTGTCCCACATTAAATGTCCTATCTTGACTTTCGAAGTCATCTTTTAACAATTTTGACCGCAAATATATCTTTACTTATGTTATATGACACTTGATGAAAATTATATCAATGAAAAATACATATAAAACTCAATTCATTCATATATTATATATCAAGTTTAATATAACACAAACGAAAATATTTACGGTCAAAGTTATAAAAGAAAGACTTTGAAAGTCAAATTTAGACATTTAAATTGGGACGGAGGGTAATTAACTAATTAAGTGCAAATTAAAAAATACAAAGACTTTGAAAATTCAAAGAAGACACTTATAAATGAGAAGGAGGGAGTATAAGTAATTGCTACCTTCTGGCAGGATTGATTCCGACATTAGGAGCATAACAATTGAACTTAGTGGATTGAAGAGATTCAACCAACGCATCTTCAACTACGTTAGAAGTACGGAAGCAAGGATAAACCCACGGGTCACCATGTCCGAGATGAATTAAAGGTTTCGTAGCCAATATTGTGTCATCGGTTTGTGATATGATGGCTTCAAGGATGTTCTTCATGGTGATAGCTGCAGCTGCTTGCACTTCATGGTTTTCCTTGAAACCCCATTCTTGTTTTCCCATTCTTTCTTTTTGGTCTTGATCTTTACTTTAGCAATGTTAGTAATGGTGAGATTCATAGGCATTGCAATGCTCTTTTTATAATGACTACTCTCCATGCAACTAGCTTGTTAATAATATGAATAAATATATATGCAACTAGCTAGCTAGAATGTTATACTTATGTTAATCGTAGTAGTAATAATAGTAATAAACTAAGACTCCCTTTTTAGTTAACAAAATGTGCATTGTATCCTTAAAATTGTTTTGAACATTTTAATGTTTTGTTGTGTGCAATAATTTAAGGTATCCATGGAAAATATAAATTTATTATTGAATGTGGATATTTGAAATGGAACAAATAAAAATGAAATGCAAGTACTTAAAAAATAAGATGAAGGGAGTTACAATAGTTGTGTACGCACCTGATCGTAGTATCTTGTGATTGTTTTCGAAACCATTTCTTGGCCATCTTCAAGATTTATATATAATGTATCCAGTGAAATTCAAAACTGAATTACATAATGCCTGTAATATCTGATCGATTTAATCTAGAACGAAAAGTACATTTGAAACTTGGAGACTGAAGTTGAGCACATTGATAACATGGACACAAATTAAAGTGCTTCTTCCCTTTAAAGATCTTTGAAATTAAATCTACTTAAACTAGACCTAATTAAATCAACAATTGAGTATCCATATTTAAAGCTTATATGTATGAATGTTATGTTGAAATATCCCATTCAGTTTGCCGATTTTAATGACGATTTGTCTGCAAAACTTGACGTTAATCTTTTAGTAGTTAGTTTTATTCCCACTAACATTCATTATTAACTTTCATATGTTATTAGTTTAACATCTAGTTAGAAATAAAAGGTTTGAATCGAGTCACCTTGATGTGAGTCCTTCCATCAGCAAATACTAAAATAAGAAAATCCATTGTTACCAACTTATTTGTATGGCGTGTTACGGGGTCTATTGTTTTTCCGGTTCAACACGGGATACCATCAAAACGGGAGAGGGTGAAAACCGGTGGCTCGGTCCCTTGTCTCGAGGGTTTTTTCCTGGGTCTTTTCAGGTTTTTTACATCTATCCTAGCAGTTCTGAACCAAACTTTTGGGGCTTAAGTTTGTAGATAGCTTTATCTTGTAAATATGTTCCATGTACTATGGGGATTACTAGTGTTTTACTAGTAATTTGTTAATATTATATTCCTCTGTCTTTCAAATTTTTAGAAATGTTACACAATATATATATAATCAAATACAAATACGGATATTATATCATATAATATTTATATTATATTATATAATATTATATTATATATAAATATGTTATATTTTATAGAACATTTATTCCTTCCCGTTTTTTCAACAAAGTAGTTGATAACCTTAAAATGTCTTCTTTTTTATATACTAGCTAATCAACCCGGATGATTACCCGGGCATGATTAGGAAAATATAAATAAAATTTTCTATATTTGATTACACTTAAATCCACTATAATGAATAGTCACTCCCATTGAAATCATTACAATATGTTAATAACTCAAGTTGAAAATAATATTAGTATAAGTCTTGGACATATCGTTTAATATGGTTACTAACTCATAAAAGCGCCTTCACTCGACCAATATTAAAACTACACATATACTTGACTTCAAAACCAACAACACTAAATTCATTTGATAACTGAAATAGATCATATGACACAAAACATAAAGTTGTACACCGTTAAAAAAGTCTTCTTACAAGGTTTTTTCTTGTGTGTAAAAAGAGTAGTGTAACTGATGCTTACCCTTTTTTATATATTTCTCTTTACATTTTAAAAAGTCTCTGTACCAATACTCACAAAACTAATATAATTGCACTCAGTCATTCAAACATCATAAATGAAAAGCAAGGAAAGCAACCATGTATATAGTCAAAAGTTAAAATGCCCCATAATAAACATAAACACTGTCAAGGTGAAAAGTATTCGAAGACATTAAAGATAATACATATATATAATATATTATATATTATAATATCTACTAACTCTCGTAAATTCTTAAAATACCAATAATACCTTAATTAACTTAATTTACAACATTTATCAGTAACTCTTAAATAATTACATTATCACATTTTACATCAATTATTTTTACATAACCACTTTGCTGCCACCGCACGTAACCGCCGTCACTATAGCGCCGTATCGTGCGGTCATATAACTAGTCTTTATTAGCTCAAACTTTTTTGGTTCAATTTTGTCATATGAAAACTGATATTCTAATTCAAAACATTAATCTTGAATAAATATTTTTCATTGGGAGATACAGTGGCGGATCTTAAGGAAAGTTACAAAGAGGGTTGTATATCACGGGACCAAAAATAATACTAATAAAAATGTTTTTCGAAGGAAATGCAAAATAGCACTACGTAGCGAAAAAACGGTGGGGCCGCGCCTCCGTGGGTCCTTAATAAGATCCGCCAATAGGGAGATAATCCATCACTTACTACACTTAACTGACTTTTCGTATGTTGATCATCTATATGCCATTTCGAGCTGATTACTACAAGAGTATTATTAACTTTTGGTGACGAAACCTTTCGGCGACTACATCATGTCGTCGCCAAGAGCACTAAACGACCAAAAAAATCCTTTTGGACCTTGCAAGTCAAACGATCATTTGGCAACGATGGTATTTTTCTTTAACGAGAATAGGCGTTGCCAAAAGTCTATTTTTTTCTGGTGGCTTTTGTTTCATCATTTCTAACTCTAACGCCTTCGTCATCACAATTTGTTAGTTTATTATTTTCCACCGACTTTTTAGATTTATTCATGTTATTGAAATTGATGAAGGCAATAACCAAGGAGAGAAGGTTGTCGAGATTTAAAAAGAAAATACAAGTTGATTGATATTTGTTACGGTGTGAACAAAGTTGGATCATGGACCGTTTACTCTATTTTGATTCATTTTTATTTTGAATATTAAAATTGTACTGAGGCTTTCAGAAATCTATGGTCCCCTAATTATTTTCTATCATTTGGTCTTTCTTAATTTTGTTGACGTAATGCCTTTTTTTAATTGCCACCACTCATTAGACAGTAACTAATACTGATGCTTTGAACTTGGATATGTATATTCGAATATTCAATGATCTTTTAACGCGGCTCTTTATGTATATAGAAAACTAAAGGGACGGCAAAGTTGTACTTTTTTCTATTTTCTCCAAAGGCACGCATTATTAGTACGAGTATTTTACTATTTTTAGACGACCCGTAGGGATATACCATGTTCGTATGATGGCGCAATGTTCTACTGAATCTACATTGGAAGGACTCAAGGACATCATACCGAAATCGTACAATGCAGATATTAATGATTTGCAGATATTTAAATAACTATTAATCGCATTGATACATAGTTTTTTACATGTACAACATTTACTTTTGAGAACCCATCGTGGATAATACATATGAGCTTGACGAATCTGTATTAGTAACTACTAGAACGGTACCTGCACAGCGCGGCGATGTAAATGGCGGCGACGGTAATGGATGGTGGCGATGTAATGGCAGCGGTCGTGGTGGCTGCGTGCGGCAGTAGCGGCGACGATTGGTGGTGGTGGTGGTGGTGGTGGTGGTGGTGGTGGTGGTGGTGGTGGTGGTGGTGGCGGCGTGGAGTAGTGTAGGTTATTGGTATAATGTGGTTTTGATAAATTGTTGAAACTTAAAATTCGATGTTGAAAGTTTGAAAGTTGAAAATATGATTTGTTTTATAAGAGGGTTCACAATGTCCTCGTTTTCGTCCGTCCCTTCGTTCGTCCGACGTTGGAGTCCGTTCCCCAAGGACGGAGCTCGTTCTTGTGTTTCCTATTTTTTTTTTTAAAAATTCCAACGGCTACTTGAAAGTTTTCAAAAAAATTACACCTTTAGTCCCTCTAACGGCCAGATTTCATTATTTTATTAATTTTACACTTTTGGTCCCTATTTATCATATATATATACAAACCATTTACCTTCTTATTTTCTACATAAAAAACACACTCTTCTAAGCAAATAACACACATTCATAAACCCAGACACAGTTTCAAAAGAACCATGGCAAACAACATACCAAACATGATCGTGGACGATGCAAAAATGGTCATGCAGAGTCACATGCTTAACGATGATAGATACAGATCTGGAGTTAACAATGTGATTGAGAGCATAACTTCCAACAAAGCGGCTTACACAAGCCGAAATTGGACGACTTGAAGCTGCAGGCCGGATTCGTAACGCCGTCGAAGATGAGTATATTATTTATCTTCGACAGAAGATCGACTGGCTGAATCAAATTATTTTCCAGCTTACCACTGCTTCTTCCACTTTGAGTGCCACGTTAGACCACGGGTTATTCTGGCAAGACGCTGTCGGTGGTGGTCGTCCTGTAGATTACCAGACTGACCATGGGGAGGAGTACGCATCTCCTCAACCCGGCGACGCTGCCGGGTCTCCTGAACCCTATCGATACATTCATCGCAATGACGGCGACAGTACTGTGGACTCGGACTATTCCGAGTGTTAGTATTATATATGTTTTAATATTATGTAATGTGTTAGTATTATGTATGTTTTAATATTATGTAATGTGGTAGTATTATGTATGTTTGTTAGTCTTTATTAATGTTTTATTATGTACGTTTTCATTAAAATAAAATGAAAACTATTAATGTAGTATGTGTTCTTTTTTAGTGAAATATATGGATTTTGTTATAATTTTGGAGGGTTAAAAGTGAAAAGTTTAAATAAAAGTGTAGAATTAAATAAATAGTGGGTTCTAGACTAGTCATGGCATTGTGGGTGTTTTGGGGGATTAGTCCTTGGTTAGTCCTTGGGTGATGTGGAGCTGATGTGATGCTGACTGGGACTAGTCCTTGGAGGATGAGTGAGGGGCACGGTGAATGCTCTAATATTGTATAGATATAGATTTTACCTACTCCTGCATGTTCTAACAAAGATATCTTTAATAAAATAATTTACAACATTTATTCATAATTTTTATAATAATTAAACTTTCTTTTATATCAATTACTTTTACATAAACAACTTACACTACCGTTGTTGTCCTCATCACCCGTCATCATTACCACTATCACCATCGGACATCGTATTACAGTCATTAGTTTAGTATTATATATTCACTTTCATATAATAACATTATCTGTATATTATAACTAAAAGAGGAGGTTGGGGGTACACTTGGCACCCCTAATCTCCCTCCTTGAGCATAATTCTCCCTTCTAATTAATCATTTATTTTTAATTATATTTAAAGCTTTATTATAAATCTTTTTTCCCCTAATTTCTTGGGTTTTTTTTCCTTTTTAATGGATAAATATTATTTAAAACTCTATCACAAATCTTTTTAAATTTTAAATATATATGCTATACTTATTCTTATTCTTAAATCTCACGACAATTTATCTCCTCAAAAAAAGAACTTACGTTTTTTTTAATTTGTATATCACTTTAATTTTAATTTAGGTATTTTATTCATGTTTGTTCATTATTTATATTGAATTGTTATTGTTATTGTTACTTTTTTTTTTTTTTATTTTTGTTATCAATTGTAGGTTGATTATGGTTTTTTTTTATGAAGTTGTGATCTAAGGATAGGCTGAGTTTGATTTCAAAGTGGGTCTCTCGGTGCTTCTTTCAAGTGGTATATTGTGAGTTGTTAATAATTTATTGTTGGGGATGGACATGTAATGAGATGTTGAGATGTTTGTTGGAATCGTTTTCGTATTATAGAATAAGAATAGACCCATCATGAAAAATAGTTGAACCTCACCACACCTTGCAGATTGTCAACAGTGACATAGTTATATTATTCATGTAGACAATACATGTTTCGATTCTGATTCTTCTTAACCCTATTTTTATCCTATATTTTATATTCAAAATTATATCTCACTTGCTTTGGATATGAACTTATTTTTATTGGTTGTAATCTCATAGTGTTTGTTATGTTGATTATGTTTGTTATTAGTTATTTTATATGATCGTCACTTTTATGTGTAGTGTTATTCTCTACTAATTGTAGCCGATTTTGTTTTCCAATGTGTACTCTATTTGGACTTTTGGTTTCGAGATCATCCACATAAAGGTTTTATCTATTTATCATGGTAAAGCTTGAGATCAATTTTAAAACATGATGGTGTAAATGTACATGAAGGAGTGCAATATTTGGTATTGATATGCTATTTAATTTACATAAGTATATGCTTTGTTTTGTTTTTCTGTATATATTTATTCCATGTTGCTCATGTTGCAGGAATATGGATTGCTGGTTTTTCTTGAAAACTTTGTAAAAGATCACTTCCTATTATTACATATCGAGTAAGTTATCTGAATCCTTACCCTTTAATTAGTTGTTGTAAGCTGTTCAGAGCTCTAATGTAATGATTAGGCGGTTTATCGAGCGGGTGTGGGCCGGGAAGAATCTCGCTAAAGGAACTGTCAATGTTTTAACATTTTACTCGCCACGTTCATGGTTACTACAATATCATGCATTGCTATATTTTTTGGGGGTTGAACTGATCATGTTTACTGTTAGCTTTGTTGTATTCTTAGTGTAGAAAAACTAAAATTCAGTTGGGATTTTTTATTATAGGTCCGATAGCATTCCGTGAGCGACTGAGCGAGTAGATCCTGCTGCTGCTTACACCCCATCGGTTTCTAAGGGACGACCCGTCTTACAAGGACTCCTAACCCTAGACTTTTTTGTCTAAAGAGGCATGCATCTTTTATCTTACATCTTTTCAGCAAATGATTTAATGGCTTGAGTATATTCTAATCATCAATGAAAAACCTGTCCTTTTATTTTAGCAATATCAAGTTTTATTCTTTATCCTTTACCTTAAATTCCAACACAAGTGTAATCTATTTAATATTTTGTTTTTTGCTCTCTAGATATACGTGATTCTGTTCTAAACCTCCAAGTTAATATCAAGGATTTGTTTCAATGACAATGCAAGGGTAATTGTTACTGAAAACACATCTCTGGTAGTTTGCTTCACTTTGATTTGAATAGGCTTTAGTTTTGAACTTTGTGATTTGCATATGTTAAAAAGTTTGTAAAATTTTTCAAACCATAAACTTGGGTCATATTGTTATCAATGGCTATATATATAATGTGTCCTTCATAATGTATTGATGTGCAATTTCTAGTCTTAAATTTATAAACACAAAATACCTAGCTACTGTCTACTACACACTTGCGGGCAGTGTACCTGATCGTATGCAATATAGTTGACTTGGTAAATCCGAGGTCGAACACAAGGACTTTGTAAGCAATTGTTAAAATAAAGTAATTCAGAAGAAAGGGGGTTTTGTGACCGAATTGTCACGTTGCAAAAGTTAGAAAATTGTTAGTAATCCCGAAAGATTAATCGAAAATGATCCGCTTTGTTGAACGACTTAAAAGGTAGTCAAGATGAACTCCCGTTATACTTGAAACTTTAATTGCTCGAAATATAGTTATCGCTCCCGCGAATAATTTCTACTCAAAACAATTAAGCATTAAGAACCTAAGTTGATTTTATGATTTAATCTTTAAAAGCTTTCTTCCGAACTACTTATTCACCTATTAATCAATAAATATAAAAGATAAAAAAATATTTAAACTCAAATAAATAAGATCCATAAGAAAGGTAGAAAAGAAATACGAACGAAGTTGCGGTTGCTTGTAGTCGAACAACACAAACAGAAAGGCAAAGCCTTTTGTCTTTTGCGGCTGCTGCTTCCACGAACCAAAGCACCTAACTTATATTAATTTCACCTCGTATTGATGACCTAACCTCCTTAATTAATTATTCAGCAGCTTATGATGGAATATATATATTTGTTGATGTTGTAGTCGGCTGGAACAAAACCGACTTCACCACCACTTCGGCCTCTTCTTCTTCTCGGGCTTAGTCCACAAATGCACTCCATTATCTTCTATTGCTGGGCTAGGAACAATGGGCTAAATCCCTTTTGGGCTTCTTTCTTTTCGGCTACAGTAAACGAAGGCAAAAGCCTTTTGCTTTTGCGGCTGCTGCTTCCACGAACCAAAGCACCTAACTTATATTAATTTCACCTCGTATTGATGACCTAACCTCCTTAATTAATTATTCAGCAGCTTATGATGGAATATATATATTTGTTGATGTTGTAGTCGGCTGGAACAAAACCGACTTCACCACCACTTCGGCCTCTTCTTCTTCTCGGGCTTAGTCCACAAATGCACTCCATTATCTTCTATTGCTGGGCTAGGAACAATGGGCTAAATCCCTTTTGGGCTTCTTTCTTTTCGGCTACAGTAAACGAAGGCAAAAGCCTTTTGCTTTTGCGGCTGCTGCTTCCACGAACCAAAGCACCTAACTTATATTAATTTCACCTCGTATTGATGACCTAACCTCCTTAATTAATTATTCACCTCGTATTGATGACCTAACCTCCTTAATTAATTATTCAGCAGCTTATGATGGAATATATATATTTGTTGATGTTGTAGTCGGCTGGAACAAAACCGACTTCACCACCACTTCGGCCTCTTCTTCTTCTCGGGCTTAGTCCACAAATGCACTCCATTATCTTCTATTGCTGGGCTAGGAACAATGGGCTAAATCCCTTTTGGGCTTCTGTCTTTTCGGCTACAGTAAACGAACAGCAAAGGCAAAAGCCTTTTGCTTTTGCGGCTGCTGCTTCCACGAACCAAAGCACCTAACTTATATTAATTTCACCTCGTATTGATGACCTAACCTCCTTAATTAATTATTCAGCAGCTTATGATGGAATATATATATTTGTTGATGTTGTAGTCGGCTGGAACAAAACCGACTTCACCACCACTTCGGCCTCTTCTTCTTCTCGGGCTTAGTCCACAAATGCACTCCATTATCTTCTATTGCTGGGCTAGGAACAATGGGCTAAATCCCTTTTGGGCTTCTTTCTTTTCGGCTACAGTAAACGAAGGCAAAAGCCTTTTGCTTTTGCGGCTGCTGCTTCCACGAACCAAAGCACCTAACTTATATTAATTTCACCTCGTATTGATGACCTAACCTCCTTAATTAATTATTCAGCAGCTTATGATGGAATATATATATTTGTTGATGTTGTAGTCGGCTGGAACAAAACCGACTTCACCACCACTTCGGCCTCTTCTTCTTCTCGGGCTTAGTCCACAAATGCACTCCATTATCTTCTATTGCTGGGCTAGGAACAATGGGCTAAATCCCTTTTGGGCTTCTTTCTTTTCGGCTACAGTAAACTAACAGCAAAGGCAAAAGCCTCCTTTTTAATTGCGATCTTAATATATTAATTGGCTAGCAATTCACAAGACCACCACCACTTATATTCTTATTGTTCAGTCCATCGTGCACAGTAGGCTTGTAGTATGATGCTTTGTCTAGCCTCGACCAACATGTAGCATTTTAGTCCAATCTCGCCACATTTCATGTTATAGTCCTACCGTAAGCACTCATTTCACTTTAAAATGCGTTTTCTCCAGAATTATGCTCAAGTACATGTTAATATCCTGAAACACTAACAAATACCATAAACGCACCAAATGTATACAAAACGACTCGAAAAGCACTTAAAACAATTAAATACGATGTGGGAAATGAGTATAAAATAAGGCATATCATGTATCTTTGCAGAAATTATTTGTTCAGTTTTCTATCATATGGCGAACATGCTGGATATTATGTTAAATGGTGTTATCGTTTTTGTTTTAATGTTTATGTTTTAATTAATTATTGCAGCTTATGATGGAATATATATATTTGTTGATGTTGTAGTCGGCTGGAACAAAACCGACTTCACCACCACTTCGGCCTCTTCTTCTTCTCGGGCTTAGTCCACAAATGCACTCCATTATCTTCTATTGCTGGGCTAGGAACAATGGGCTAAATCCCTTTTGGGCTTCTTTCTTTTCGGCTACAGTAAACGAAGGCAAAAGCCTTTTGCTTTTGCGGCTGCTGCTTCCACGAACCAAAGCACCTAACTTATATTAATTTCACCTCGTATTGATGACCTAACCTCCTTAATTAATTATTCAGCAGCTTATGATGGAATATATATATTTGTTATGTATATATAATATATATCTAGTTTATATATATGTATCTGTGTATATATATATATATATCTATTTTATTGTTAGATTTCTGTACAGTGATTTCATTTGATTTGATTTGTATTGTGATAGAATCTTAGCTTAAATAATTTAGGTCTGTATTTTTAGTTTTATTTTTAATGAGGGTTTAGATCTATGTTTGGTTAATAACATATGTATGTAATTTTTTATAATTGGGATCCATTACATTTCTAAAGTCATTTATAGAAATTGTGTTACTTGGATGAGTTGTTTTGTTAAGAATGTATGCATAACTATATATATATATATAGTTTATATATATATAATATGTATCTGTGTATATATATATATATATCTATTTTATTGTTAGATTTCTGTACAGTGATTTCATTTGATTTGATTTGTATTGTGATAGAATCTTAGCTTAAATAATTTAGGTCTGTATTTTTAGTTTTATTTTTAATGAGGGTTTAGATCTATGTTTGGTTAATAACATATGTATGTAATTT
The DNA here is from genome assembly GCA_034093135.1 of Erigeron breviscapus. Classification (NCBI taxonomy): domain Eukaryota; kingdom Viridiplantae; phylum Streptophyta; class Magnoliopsida; order Asterales; family Asteraceae; genus Erigeron; species Erigeron breviscapus. The sequence continues at coordinate 125,100,845 of CM067170.1, read as the reverse complement.
TTTATAATTGGGATCCATTACATTTCTAAAGTCATTTATAGAAATTGTGTTACTTGGATGAGTTGTTTTGTTAAGAATGTATGCATATATATATATATATATATATAATATATATATATATATATATATAATATATATATATATATATATATATATATATTGTAGGGTATAGGGATGACGATGGGAAAGTGATCGTAAATTATGCTGGATCAAACTCTTCTTTCTCGTACTAGACTCAAAATACTAATGTCTTACTATTAATTAGATTATGCTTTTGGAAGTAAGAGTTATAGTTGGATTGTAGTCAGTTGTATTATGTATTCATGATTACATCTCGGATGCTTAGAGTTTGTTTGGTAGGTTATAATTGCAATAGGGTATCAAGGCATGGTTTTGATAACAAGCTAATACTGGTGCAAAAACGTGTGTCGTCTAGAATTGAGTTCATTTACCAAAGTAACAGGGATCTGCAAAGTAAAGGGTCGAGGTGGGCATCTTCTAGCGTGTCATGTTTTATTTTATTTTAGGCTGGTCTTGACTGCTATCTTTTTGTACGCTCTTCTAGTTTAGATCACTAGCTTTGCTGGAAGTTGCTCCCCTTTTTTTTACCATGTACGCTCTGTCATCACTGGATGGTTTTTGATCTTGACCAATCTTGTTTCTTTTCTCTCATATCTGACTCTAATCGATTCAGACATTCAGTGCATCATAAACCTTTTTGGATTTGTTGTGGCTTTGGCAAATTAACCTTGCTTTTGTCGATTTCAAGTTGATCTTTACATATACGTTTTGGAGGAACTTTATGGACCACAATGTACATTAACAACTATTTGGTTAGGTCTACACGATCAGATTCCTCATTTTAGAATTGGCTTTGCATTGTGCATTTGAAGCGTTTGTTGTTGATCTATGACCTAATCAGTTAGGAGTTACTAAAAGTATTTCTAACTTGAGTTGTAGATCTGTTTTATACAAGTTAGTAATTGTCAAGTTTTTGGAGTGTTAGCAATGACCGAATGAGAGTTACAGGTTTAAATGTTTTTTTCTTTTTCTTGTTTTCTTTTGTTTTGTTTAGGTCTTTAATTTAGTAGTTTTGTTAGTATTATCTTTTTATGTTAAAATTTTCTTTAGATTCTAATTTTTTAGCCAAGATCGAAGACACCCTTTCCCCTACTCTATAAGGGTTTGCCATATTCAGCAATTCAGTCTTAGAGGCTGGCTATATATTATTTTATTTTCATTGTTTCGACTTTGCCTTGTTTTGACATACTTATCATTTTGATTTGCAGTATCAACCAGATGAACCAGTTAACCTTTGGGTGAATAAAGTCGGGCCTTACAACAATCCACAAGAAACGTACAACTATTACAGCCTTCCATTTTGCCGTCAACCTGGCAACCCTGGACATAAGTGGGGTGGTCTGGGTGAAGTATTGGGTGGAAACGAGCTTATTAATAGTCAATTTGACATCAAGTTCCAAAGTATGTTGGTCACTGTTTGTTATAGTGTTGTACTTTATGCTGTTAAATGGTACATGACATGTTTGCTTTGGCAGAGAATGTGGAAAAGACTAAAATTTGCGAGCTTGAACTTGATGACTCCAAGGTTAAGCAGTTTAAGGAAGCTATTGAGAATAACTATTGGTTTGAATTTTTCATGGGTATGCCTTTTAGCCATCCTGTGTGCATTATATTCTTTTTATTATTTCAATTTCGTCTTGATAGGACATTTATTTGGATGTGTTTAATACAAAAATGGTCAATTTACATTATACTCAATTACTATATTTCTTGCACATATTTGTTTTTTCCATCATCTGCTTTCTGATATCATTTTCTTTGGTTTCTGCTGTGTTGAACATGGGCTCAGATGATCTGCCACTGTGGGGTATGCACTTATTAGACACCCTTTTCGCTACCCACATTATTTCTTAATATCCCAGTATCTAATTTTAATGTTTATTTCATTGCACAAATGTTGCTCCTATAGGTTTTGTCGGCGAGCTACGTTCTGACAGGAACAGTGATAACAAGCATATGATGTTCACACATAAGAACATTACGATACAATACAACAAAGATCAGGTTTTTGTTTTTTTATTGTGTATGAACTTCAATGGTGGTATATAATATATGGATCTCATAGTCAACCGGTTCTAATATTATGGTTCTCTCTTATTACAGATCATTCATGTAAATCTTACTCAAGAGAACCCAAAACCACTGGAAGCTGGGAAAACACTAGAGATGACTTACTCAGTCAAGTGGACGGAAACCAATGTTACTTTTGCACACCGTTTTGATGTTTACCTTGATTACCATTTCTTTGAGCATCAGGTAAACGCCTAAAATCCTTGTGTTCCATTTAGAGGTGGCAACTAGCCGGAGTAACTTAAGAATGGATCAAGATGGGTTATGTCTTATCCCTGGCTGGCCTATCTCCTAAATTGAAGTTTTGCTTCAAGGAAACGGGTCCAATTGACTAGGTTATATGGTTTTAAATTCTCGCTACAGGGAAATGTATAGCTCCTTCTAATTCACTTTGCCAGAAACCTAAATGATTGTTGATTTAATATTTTCTTATTATAACAATGAGTATATGGCACAATAGTCAATTACTAAGAGAGATTCATTGTTTGAGTAAAAGGCATTTCGAGGTATCCTAACCCATACTGAAATTACCTTTTTGACTTGTTATCCAACCTGCCGGAAACGTTTTATTTTCACCTCTAGTTTTGTTGAATCACTTGTTTCTCCAAGCACAGGCTATGCCCTTTCTGGTTTCTCGAGTTCTTACAAGTTCAGCTAGGTTACTAACTTGATTTGATATAACTTCACATCTTTTATTCTTTTGCTCTCTTCACACCCGTTTTAGAGGATGCATTTATTAGTTTGCTACACAATATACTAATAAATTTCACTCATGAGATTATAAACCGAGTGTTGCATCATGCAGATTCATTGGTTCTCTATATTCAATTCGTTCATGATGGTTATCTTCCTCACTGGGTTGGTTTCAATGATTCTGATGCGGACCCTTAGAAGTGACTATGCTAAGTATGCTCGGGAAGATGATGATCTGGAAAGTCTGGTAATATTACTATGAGATGACAAGTTTTGTAATTTGTAATGATGCTGTTAGCAGATTTTAAAATGTATCCTTTTCAGGAAAGAGATGTAAGTGAAGAATCTGGTTGGAAGCTTGTGCATGGGGATGTTTTTCGACCTCCTCGCAATCTGGTTTTGTTGTCGGCAGTTGTTGGAACGGGTGCTCAATTGGCCGTCCTGATTCTTGTTGTCATCTTGTTTGCAATTGTTGCTACATTGTACATTGGGTAAGGTGGAAGCAGTTAGGTCTTTGAGGATGCTTTTAGTTATCTGTTCGAGGGAGAAGTGGCAGTTTTGACCCATTCATGTACAAATGGGCAGTTTTGACCCATTCGTGTACAAATGGGTTGACTTGGGTCATGTTATGAGTTCAAATTAAATAATTTAAAGAGTATTTTTATTGAGATAATTTATATTTTGTAGTATATTTCTACACACTTGATAGTTGATACTAACAAAAAGTGTAAACTTTTTGGAAAAAGCATTTTTTATGAAAATACAACGTGCTTTAACCAGTTGCAAAAAAGTTTTTACTTTAGTCTGAGCTCCATTCTGTTATTTGACACCCATGTTGACGCCTTCATTCTTAAGAATGATGTTACCAGCAGAGTCCATATGCATATATATATATTTAAGAATGATGAAGATACTGACATTCCTGAAATTTAATAAATTCTGATCTCATTATAACAACTTTGCTTCTGTTTAGGAGAGGAGCAATTGTCACTACGTTTGTTGTTTCTTATGCTCTCACATCATTTGTATCTGGTTATGTGAGTGGTGGCATGTATTCTCGCAATGGCGGTAAGAATCCTAGCTAATAGTTCATGGCTGTATCTTCCTTATGAAGTCCCTGTTAATTTACTTGTGTGCCCTTTAATTCATTTTATTATGAACATACTCCACAGTTTTGTTAGCCATTTGAGTATATTATTTTTTACAGGGAAACACTGGATAAAGTCGCTGATCCTCACTTCATCTCTTTTCCCATTTTTGTGCTTTGGAATTGGCTTTGTTCTGAATACCATTGCGATATTCTATGGTTCTCTAGCAGCAATTCCATTTGGCACAATGGTGATCGTTCTCCTCCTCTGGGGTGTGGTTTCTTTCCCCCTTACTCTTGTTGGTACAGTTGTAGGAAGGAACTGGAGTGGTGCTCCAAACAACCCTTGTCGCGTGAAGACCATTCCTCGCCCTATTCCTGAGAAGAAGTGGTATCTTACACCATCCGTGGTCTCGATAATGGGAGGACTACTACCTTTTGGTAGTATTTTCATTGAGATGTACTTTGTTTTCACATCCTTCTGGAATTACAAGGTATTCTTCATAATGTGATTTGCTTTAGCTTGCTACCCTGAAGTTTAAGCTTTTGTTATATCCTAGAATCCAAATATGGCTTCTTCACATATATGTACTGTTTCTTTGGTTTTTAAAAAGTACATTTCTTTTGGGGAAGCTGCTTTATAATGGTAGCGTATATAATCAGACGGAGGTAATTGTAACTTCTTTATACAGTTTCATTTACTTTAAAATGGGTTGAGTTGGGTTGCTTTTTATCTCTAACGGGTCAAATAGCACATTTGATGTAAAATGGGAGCAGGGAAATTGGGTTGATCGGGTTACAGGTCTGACACCTTCATTTTAATGCATATAAGTTTCTACAGAGTACTGAGTTTAATATAAATATTTATATTATAATTGTAATGATATTGCTGTAAATATAAGCAACATATTAAATATTTGTTCCTTTATGTGCCAGGTGTACTACGTTTATGGTTTTATGCTACTTGTCTTCATCATTCTTGTTATTGTGACTGTTTGTGTGACAATTGTGGGAACATATTTTCTGCTAAACGCGGAGAATTATCACTGGCAATGGACATCATTCTTCTCCGCGGCTTCAACTGCGATTTACGTCTACTTGTATTCAATATATTACTACTATGTCAAGACTAAGATGTCCGGCTTCTTTCAAACTAGCTTCTACTTCGGATACACGGCCATGTTCTGTCTCGGTTTAGGAATTCTCTGCGGTAAGTTCCATGCCAAAGTTTCAGTTCTTTAAGCATATATTTGCCATTCTAGTAGGTACCAATTTCGGCCATTATGTTATGAATTGGGTCTGTTTGGGTTACTTTTAATCTCAAACAAACTGATTTTGTATGGGACGGGCAATGTGTAAATCGGATAAGTTTTTTTAGTTTTTGGTCGTATACAAAATGTTCATAGCATATAGAACGTAGTACTTGCTTCTATTTGCCTGAACATAATATTAATGTTGGCACATTGGCTACCAATCATATGATTCTGGAATCCTCATTATGTTCTATTTGCCTGAACATAATATTAATATTGGCACATTGGCTACCAATCATATGATTCTGGAATCCTCATTATGTTCTATTTTGCTAACTGAATCTCTTCTTTTCCGTACCTGAATTTTCCAGGTGCTGTTGGGCATTTGGGTTCTAATCTTTTTGTGAGACGGATCTACCGAAATATTAAGTGTGATTAAGTTTCTTATTTTGAAGAACAACGCCCCACAGTAGCCTCCCCGTTTTTGTAGTTTATTATGTTGATACCAAATGGAAGATATGCATCAGATTAAGATGGGGGTTGGGGACTGATTTATGCAGTAATGGGGTCTTTTTATTTCCTTCTTTCGTGGAAGGAAGGAATGTAGAAGAAAAGGTTTAGAGGAATGCATAGATTGTTTTTATTATGAAGAGAAAAGTGGTTCGGTTGAAGACTGTTTGTTAATGTAGCAAACTCTCAAGAAACAACTTGTTATATACATGTTCTAATGTATTTTTATTCATTGGCTATTCCAGAAAATAAACTCTCTTTGTTGTATTAGTAATCACCTGCTGTGACATGGTTTGGGTAAAAGTTAAAAAAACCTAATTAATATGGATGAAGGTGAAACAATGTCTTTTGGTCATGGTTGATGTCGATGGTTTTTTCTATTATTATTATTATTATTATCATTATTTATTTCACTTTTACAAAAGCCCGTAATAAATTTGATGAGTTTAATAAAGTCTGCTATTTTAAGAAAATCCAACTTTTTCTACAAGACTAATAATTGGTGTTGGATGATGACGCCTAGAAGTCGCCCCCGAGTTGCTTGCAAGTTGATATCCACACCGCCTCAAGTGGTGATATGGTTGGGTCGCCTTCCCCCAATGGCTTGCAGAAGTTGCTTAGCCAATGGCTTGCCTAGAAGTCGCCCCCGAGTTACTTGCAAGTTGATATGGTTGCAGAAGCTCACACATAAGTCCTAATAAGGAAGATCTGAGTCCGCACGACGAAAGACCCTTTTTAAACGCAGTCTGTATCCCGACCAGGGAATAATCGGTATCCCGATCATGACTATTTGCAGCGACAGTCGCTGCAAATAGTCATGCCACGTCACTTTTTGACTGACACTGACAGCTGTGGGGACCACACATGTCGCTGCTAAAACTATCTTCACATTAAAAATTCTCTCTCTCTTAATAAATGTATTTTTTTTAGAAAGGGTAGGCATCTTTTACAGCTGTGGGGACCACACATCTTTTTTTTTCCAACACAATTCAAAGTATTGGTAGTAGCACATGGTTTCGTGTATATGAGATTCAAGGATGTGACAACCAACTGTTGTACAGACTTTGACACCACAATATGATACGCGTGCTGGCAACCAAATGACACTTTTATCTGACAACACACATTTGAAAACAAGTTGAGACAAACTAGACACTATATCTTTTTATTTTTGAATTAAGCAATTAAAAACATAAAAGAAATAAAATGATAATGTATTATCTATTAGTGAGATACAGTTGTTGACAACTCACACAGACTAGACACTACACTTATCAAAACACGTTTTCTCGTGACACCTTTTCTCTTGGGTGCATCACGTGAAAAGATTCCATCTGTTTAATTTTTGTTAATTTTGGGCCCACTATTTGCAGCGATTGTCGCTGCAAATAGTCGAATATGAAAAAAAAAAAAAAAAAAAAAAAAAAAAAAAAAAAAAAAAAAAAAAAAAAAAAAAAAAAAAAAAAAAAAAAAAAAAAAAAAAAAAAAAAAAAAAAAAAAAAAAAAAAAAAAAAAAAAAAAAAAAAACACTTACAAGTTACACCCACTCGGCCACTCCCACCATAAGCATTTTCCGATCAGACACTATTAGAGTAGATATTAGAAATTGGGTTTTGTTGTTAATTGTTCTAAGTAAAGTGACTCAATGTTTATAATGAAAAGTGGTCATACTTATATTTGATAGTTGAAAATGACGGTGGGCTGGAAACAAAGGCAACAAGATTCAATTATTATCATTAACATGTCTATCCAACTTTGCATTTACTAACCTACCATTTGCATTAATCAACTTTTATCTTTTCAGCTAGTTTAACTGAATAGTTGAACTAAAAAATCTTCAAAACTAATAACTCTTTCTTTTCAAACCTTTATTATTAATCTTATTTTTCTTTGACTAAATAATAATAATTCTTTATTTTTCAAAAAGTATTAATGTTTTTTTTTATAATAAATATTAAATTTAAGTTATTGTTATCCGTACAAAAAATATGTTTTAATTCTTCTAACTATATTGATCATAGATCAATTGGTTCACATGGACCCACAAGATGAAAACTGTAAGATCACACGTTCAAATCACCAGACATGAATTATATACGATGTGCACCCTGGATAGAGTGACGGTTCTACTCATATGGTATGGGGGTCAGCTGACCACCATTGGGAATTATTTTAACAAACAGAGCCCATATAAATTATTTATGAATCATCCTTGGAAATTTGACTTGAACCCCCTTGGAAGAAAAAAGCCCAATAAATTCAGTAAAAACAAAAATAAAAGAAACAAAATAACTATAAACTCACGTATCAATGATTTAATGTATACCTTCTCACTTTGGGACTAAATTCGTATCTGGTTCCCATCCGTGAGTTTCTTCATCTTTTCTTCCATTTCATAGTTCAACAGTTCTTCAATATCCATTTAAAAGTAATAACTGATTTCTTTTTATACTTAATTGTGTTTAATGATGATGACTGATAATATTGATTGTGAAAATAAGAAAAAAAACACTTACAAGTTACACCCACTCGGCCACTCCCACCATAAGCATTTTCCGATCAGACACTATTAGAGTAGATATTAGAAATTGGGTTTTGTTGCTAATTGTGCAAAGTAAAGTGATTCAATGTTTATAATGAAAGTGGTCATACTTACAGTATTTGATAGTTGAAAATGACGGTGGGCTGGAAACAAAGGCAACAAGTTTCAATTATTTATGCTTGCCACAACTTCAATTTGTTACTCTTTTGTATATGTGTAGTGAATTTTTTTTTTATAGTTAGCATGGCTAATTTTATGGACGTATTGTTTTCCTTATATATTTGTTGTCATATGTTTATGGATGACTTATCCATTGATGAATGACTGTTTAGTGTCATACATTGGGTAAGACATATTAGATTGATAATGAGTAAGTTATGAGAAAATTTCAAAGTTCAAAATCTCGTCGAGTAGAATTGTAATAATGAATACACTAATTGTACTATTAATTTATGTTTCTATTGCATTTGTGACCACGACCGATCGACCCGACCCATTCTAATTTTTTTTCCCCGCACGACCTAAATGCCAATCTCAAGGACCCCTGTGACTTGAAATCCTGGATCCGCCACTGTCTGAGTATCAAGATGGTACATGAGACCAAAAGATTCTCAACCAATTTACCCTATTTTTTTTCTAACTATATTAATTAATAATTTTGTAATAGTAATAGAAACATTATAATCGTAACATCTAATGATATCACATCTAGTATTTAATTTAGGTTAGGAGTTAAAGTTATATTCCCTCCGTCCCATATTAAATGTCCAATTTTGACTTGTCAAGTCTTCTGCTTTAAACTTTGACTGTAAAAATATTTGTTTATATTATATAACACTTCATATAAAATATATGAACGGATTGAGTTTTCAATGTTACTTTTCATTGATATAACTTTCATCAACTATTATACAACACAAATAAAGATATTTATAGTTAAAGTTACAAGCAAAAGACTTAACGAGTTAAATTTGAGAGGACGGAGTATTGATAAATCCAAATAAAAATAAAAAATAAAACCCGCGAAGAACACCCCTATTTGGCTATTTACCCCTTTCCTTTTGAAATAGAAACCCTAGATAATTCTTCATTTCCGTCCCAAAATCATCCCGAAATGTCGGACCACATACCTTTTGAAATCCAAGCACAGATCATGAAAAGGCTTCCCGTCAAAACTTTGATTCAATCCAAAATGGTTTCAAAACAATGGAAGTCACTCATCGAAAGCTCCCGGTTTATGACCGATTACAACCTCTCCCAAACCGGACCAAATCATGTATTCATAAGGTACAACAAACAATATAATTTCGACAAACAACATGTTTCAATTCTTGATGATGACAACACGTTCCTTGTTCACACTCTTCCTGATTCCTTGAAGCTACTTTACAACAGCATCGACGAACCAAGAATAATCGGTAGTTCTCATGGCTTGTTTTGCCTTAATGGCGACTCAAGGGCTGGTTCTTTTAGTATTATTTGGAGTCCGTCGATTAACAAGTGTATTGCTGTTGATATGGGTATGCATTTTGATGGTATGAGTGAAATAGGATTTGGGGTTCGTCCCGACACTCTTGATCCTATGATTGTTAAGATTGATGATGAACATAGATTTGAGGTATTTAGATTAAGTACGGGGGTTTGGACTAATAGACGTATCAATCTGCCTCGTGAATCGATTATTTTTACAATTTATCAGGTTGATGTCAATGGGTTTATTTATTGGAAAGTTTTTGATGAGGTTGCACGTCTCTATCTCATTGTTTCATTTGATATGCTAAGTGATAAGTTTTCAGAAGTCAACTTCCCTAAGTGTTTAAGAACATCTAATTTTTTTTGTATTTCTAAGCTAAGGGAGTCTCTTGTTGTTCTTAAATACTATGAAGAGGCCGAGCCCCGGAAAGATGTTTGTGCCGTATGGATGATGATTGAGGATGGTGTTCAAAACTCGTTTACAAAGCTATACACCATTAGCACACAAGATGCATTATTAGGTACTAGGGTTTAGAAACTGTGGCAAACCTATCGTGGGAACAACAATATTGGATGATGATGACGATGATGATGATGAACCAGGACTAGGAGTGTTGCTTTCAGTTTATGACCCACACTCCAAAAACATCGATGGCCTTGCAATTCACAGAGAATCTTGCTCACCGACATTGTTTGTGAGCTCCTACCCGGAAACTCTACTTCTTCTTGATCACCCAAGAAAGCCTATTCCATATCGAAGTTGAACCATTCTTTGAGTTGTGTTATCAATATCTAGTCATCGATCAGGTGCTTTGGTTTTACTTATCGAGTTAAGAGTTTCCTTGAAATCTTTGGTCCATATGTTCATCTAACAAAAACTCATCAGAAATTTAGACATTAGTTTTATGTATTCTGTTTGATGCTTCTTTTTTCTTATCAACTAGCTTTTGTATTGCATGATTTTATACGTCCACAGATCTCTTGCTCTGCAAAGTGTCTTTAACTCCCTGCTTCGGCTGTATTTGTAGATTCTCATTAGGGGGATGTCATATGCTAGTCTATCAGTTACAGTTTACACATATCCTTAAGTGAAGTGGGTAGCACGTCTAGGTCTTATTAAACTTTTGGGATGAACTTAAATCATTTTTAGCACGTGAAGGTGAGGATTCCTGGTCATGGAACTTCTTTCGAAAGAGTATGTTTTCTGAAAAAATTTAAGGGAGGGTAGTTATAATGCTACTCTCTCGTCTAGCCCGATCCCAACAGTATGGAACAAACTCGTCCCGAAGAAGGTGAATCTCTTTGTATGGCGACTCTTTCGTGACAGATGGCCTACTAGAGCCAAGTTACTTCTTCATCGCATCCGATCTCTTTCCCTTGATTGCACTCTATGCGCAGGTGGCCTGGAGGATACAACACACCTGTTTGGGAATTGCAACTTCAATAATGAGGTTTATATGTTATTGTCAAATTGTTGGTACAGTTGTAGGAAGGAGCTGGAGTGGTGCTCCAAACAACCCTTGTCGCGTGAAGACCATTCCTCGCCCTATTCCTGAGAAGAAGTGGTATCTTACACCATCTGTGGTCTCGATAATGGGAGGACTACTATCTTTTGGTAGTATTTTCATTGAGATGTACTTTGTCTTCACATCCTTCTGGAATTACAAGGTATTCTTCATAATGCGATTTGCTTTAGCTTGCTACCCTGAAGTTTATGCTTTTGTTATATCCTATAATCCAAATATGGCTTCTTCATATATATGTACTGTTTCTTTGGTTTTAAAAAAGTATGTTCCTTTTGGGAAGTTGCTTTATAATGGTAGCGTATATAATTAGATGGAGTTAATTGGAACTTCTTTATACAGTTTCATTTACTTTAAAATGGGTTGAGTTGGGTTGCTTTTTATCTCTAATGGGTCAAATAGCACATTTGATGTAAAATGGCAACAGGGAAATTGGGTTGATCGGGTTACAGGTCTGAAAGCTTTATTTTAATGACTATAAGCTTCCACGGAGTTGGATATAAATATTTATATTATAATTGTAATGATATTGCTGTAAATATAAGCAACATATTAAATATTTGTTCCTTTATGTGCCAGGTGTAATACGTTTATGGCTTTATGCTACTTGTCTTCATCATTCTTGTTATTGTGACTGTTTGTGTGACAATTGTGGGAACATATTTTCGGCAAAACGCTGAGAATTATCACTTGCAATGGACATCATTCTTCTCCGCAGCTTCAACTGCAATATACGGCTACTTGTATTCAATATTACTACTATGTCAAGACTAAGATGTCTGGCTTCTTCCAAACCAGTTACTTCAGATACACGGCCATGTTCTGTCTCGGTTTAGGAATTCTTCCGCGGTAAGTTCCATGCCGAAGTTTCAGTTCTTTAAGCATATATTTGCCATTCTAGTGGGTACCAATTTCGAGCCATTATGTTATGAATTGGGTCTGTTTGGGATCAAACAAATGGATTTTGTATGGAACGGGCAATGTGTAAATGGGAGAAGTGTCTTTTTTTGGTCGTATACAAAATGTTCATAGCATGTAGAACGTAATACTTGCTTCTATTTGCCTGAACATAATATTAATGTTGGCACATTGGCTACCAATCATATGATTCTGGAATCCTCATTATGTTCTATTTTGCTAAAACTGAATCTCTTCTTTTCCGTACCTGAATTTTCCAGGTGCTGTTGGGCATTTGGGTTCTAATATTTTTGTGAGACGGATCTACCGAAATATTAAGTGTGATTAAGTTTCTTATTGGCAGAACAACGCCCCACACTGGCCTCCCCGTTTTTGTAATTTATTATTGTTATACCGAATGGAAGATATGCATCAGATTAAGATGGGGGTTGGGGACTGATTTATGCAGTAATGGGGTCTTTTTATTTCCTTCTTTCGTGGAAGGAAGGAATGTAGAAGAAAAGGTTTAGAGGAATGCATAGATTGTTTTTATTATGAAGAGAAAAGTGGTTTGGTTGAAGACTGTTTGTTAGACATTTAAGTTTACATGAGTCATGGTTATTTTATCTATGGTGCACTTATAATCAACTATGATGCACTACACAAGTGGAGGGACTGGATTGACACAAGATGCAAGGAAGAAAGTAAGGGGCTTCGGATGCAAAAGACTAAAGAAGAAGGATGCTATTGGAAGTTTATTGGCTATATAAACACAACTTCTACCATCTAGGGCTTTGGACATTCCCTTAGATTCTGTGCCATTATTCTCTGTTATGGCATCATCAGTTTTGTTTAGACATCTGAGGGTTTTGTTCCATATTGTTTAGTTTACTGCTCTCTCTATGTATTAAAACTAATTTTCTTATAGTTATATCTATATAATCATCCAATATTTAAGTTTTACTTGTGTTGCTATTCTGGTACTTTGGTCAGTTTGTGTTTGATTTCGATAATCTTACCCTACAGGCTTTGCCTTCAGGTTCATCATTGGCAAGACTAGCAATGCATCAAAAATGGCGGAGCTTAAGAAAGAGGTGGAGTATTAGGATGACTTTTCAATAATCTCTGCTCTGGTGAATATATATGTGAAAAGTGAGTTTAGTTCCTACATAGATCGTACCTCAAAATGAACATTTTATCTAAGTTTGAATCTCCCAAAACGACAAACGCTTCTTTAGTGTCTTCTTAGTTTAGGAAGTCCAGTTCTCTGATAATCTAGATAATCTATTCCTAATTTTTTTTTGTCAAGAATTGAAAGAGGCGTGGACAGACTTAATGCAGGACCCCATCTCCACCATATAAAGGTAGAATTCATGGTAGAATTCAGTGTTGTAGTCGTAGAAAGAGTCGAGGACTCGGGGCTACATGTTTATATTTACATTCCATGTCCCTCAACTATGAGTTTTATATGAAATTCTTTACATGACATTATTTTCCTAATATCTTGTGTGTTCAGATGATTACTTTCTCTACAAATCTTATGATCTCCATTATCTTCAGTTAACCGTAATAGGATTTTAGTATTTGTTTTGAGATATTACTTCTATTCACAAACATTTTTTTCATTGATTTTGGTGTGCAAAATCGCACACTGAATATTAAAGTTGAGGCTCAATCTGAAGCATTTTCTTATTTTGTTACAGAATGGTAGCACCATTTGAGTAACAGTAAGAATCCTATTGCATAAAGACCAGAAAACAACTCTATGGGGGTGGCACTTCTACCCTCAAACATTAATTTACATTTGGTATAATTTACTAGGAAATATACAAGTGTAAAGTTTAAACATAGTATATTTTGTAGATGTGACAAAATGGGTGGGTGGGAACAAGTAAACTTTAGGTATGGGTCAAAACAGGTCAGATTAGCTGGCCAACCAACAAACACCTTCATGTCGGTTCATTGCTTGATTTTGTAAATAGCTCCAGGGATGTTTATGAGGGCTCCGAGTCAGAGACTGGGGTTCAAGAAAGCTCAAACGGAAATTTGGTCTGTCCTGCAATAACAAAGAAAAGGAAACTGCAAGAAAAGTAACAAATTTATGGCTTTGCATGTCTAATGAATATTAGAATGTATCGAATGATCCTCATAAACTATATCAAATACTTGTGTTATATCTCGTTAAAAAGATTTTTACTTGTCATTTGATATTTAAGTTAAAAGATGATTAAAAAGAACAGGTTTTAAAAGTTACTTGGTTAATTAACATGAGAGGCCTACAGGGGTGCAAAACTGCAAACCCGATTTTTGGTCTGGGTACATCCATACATATTATTGAAGGGCACTAGATTTCAGTTATATCTAATACCTAATTAAAAGAAAAACATGAGAATACACTTGTTAGGCTGTCACTACCACACCCCATCTAGGGTGTAAAATTGCAAACCCGATTTTCGGTCTGGGTACATGTTTTTGAAGGACACACAAGATTTTAATTATATCTAATATACCTAATTAAAGGAGAAGAATGATAATACACTTGTCATAACCACGCCCCATCTGGGAATATCGCCTACTTCACCTATACACTTCCTTAAAATGTAAACTCCAATCATACGATGATCTTCTTTTCCATCTATCCTTATACAGATTTTGATGAATCCTAAAAATAATGAAGGTACTTTTTTGTTAGTTTAATCTGATTTTATAAAAATTTACTCATAATTTTCCTAGAGATTTAAGGTTTTTTTTTTATTATTTAATGAATCCAAAAGATCGAATATACTCTTTCTTTACTGCCTTTAAAACACATACAAATTATATTAAAATCAATCAATGGGGCGTAATGCTTCTTTAAAATCGCTCAATGCGACTCGAGCTAAAAAGCGAGTTGAAGCATATACCTTTTTTATGACTTCCACTATTCTTAAACGAGCAAAAACAACAACGCATTCACTCGATGGTATATATACAGTAAATATGTATGTATCTCCAATCTATAGGATTGTCCCTTATATATCTTTTTACATCGATTACTTTTATATGTAGATCCTACAGTACTCAACGTTAGGGCTGTCAATGGGTTCGGGTTGACGGGTTGAAAAACTCTGACCCTAACCCAACCCACTAATAGTTTCAGGTCAGAAATTCCAACCCTGACCCACAACCCACCAACCCATGACCCAACCCATATGACCTGATAAGCAAATATATATAAATATATAACGGAATAAATCAACCAATATAAAGCTCTATCATTGATGTGTAAGCTGAAAACAAAAAGTACAAAAAAAAGAAAGAAATACGAGGGTATTGTTAGTACTTCGCACAAAGTTAATAAACTTAACGTCTCACCCTACATCACTTAGCATCTCACAAAATTTTGAATCCTCCACTTATTTTAGATGTGAAGTTACTTTAGATTAGAAATATAGAAAATGAGAATGGGGTATATAGATAAGTAGATTGTGCAGTATAAGATATTATGTAATCAAATATTTTTAAGATATCGGGTTGGCGGGTCGACCTGACAACCCGGACTCAACCTGAAAAATTTCAGGTTAGTGGGTTGGCGGGTTGGTGGGTCGAAAATACCCAACCCTAACCTGATTTTTTTTCGGGTTGGGTCGAGATTGACAGCCCTAGCCACCACCAGTCATCGCAGTCGTCGCAAGTCGTTGTTACCACCGTTGACGCTACATTGCACGCCCATTAGTCTAGTTTTCCCAAGTTATAATTGATAAAACCAAAAAAAAAAAAGTACACTAAAACAAAACCTGAGTAAACCCAAGAAGAAGACCCCTATTTACATGCTTCCTCTCCATAGACCTCTTAAAGATACAAAACTTGTTAAGACACAATAAGAGTCGTGGTAAGGGACATGTTAACATGTTTTAACATGTCTTATCGTGTCTCAACATGTACATGTTTCATTTAGTACATATGTATATTACATGTCTTAACAAGTCTTTTTGTGTCTTAACATGTCCAAACTGATTAAGACACGAAGGATGTTAAGACGAAACAGGAAACCTGTTAAAAGCATCGTGTCTTGTTAACATGTCGGAGTTATAAAGTGCATCCTGTAATATATCATTACCTTAAAGTAATAAATGATAAAACCCAAATAAAAATAAATAAAATAAAACCCGGGAAGAACACCCCTATTTGGCTATTCACATTCTTCCTCTCCTTTTGAAATAGAAACCCTAGAAAATCCTTCACTTCCGACCCAAAATCATCCCGAAATGTCGGACCACATACCTTTTGAAATCCAAGCACAGATCATGAAAAGGCTTCCCGTCAAAACTTTGATTCAATGCAAAAAGGTATCAAAACAATGGAAGTCGCTCATCGAAAGCTCCCGGTTTATGACCGATTACAACCTCTCCCAAACCGGACCAAATCATGTATTCATAAGGTACGACAAACAATATGATTCCGACAAACAACATGTTTCAATTCTTGATGATAACGAGACTCTCCCACAACACAGGTTTGTTCACACTCTTCCTGATGCCTTGAAACCACTTTACGGCAGATTCAATGAACCTAAAATAGTCGGTAGTTCTCATGGCTTGTTTTGCCTTTATGGCAAATCATGGGCTGGTTATTTTATTATTATTTGGAATCCGTCGATTAACAAGTGTATTGCTCTTGATATGGGTGACCATTGTATGAGTAAAATAGGATTTGGGGTTCGTCCCGATACGCTCGACCCTATGATTGTTAAGATTAATGATAAACATATATGTGAGGTATTTAGTTTAAGTACAGGGGTTTGGATTAATAGGCGTATCGATCTGCCTCGTGAATCGATTTTCTTTACAATTTATCAGGTTGATGTCAATGGGTTTATTTATTGGAAAATTTATGATAATGATGGGAGTGTCATTGTTTCATTTGATATGAGAAGTGAAAAGTTTATGGAAGTAAACGTCCCTAAGTGCTTAGAATCTAGTTCTTTTTCCATTTCTAAGCTATCGGAGTCTCTTGTGGTGCTTGAAGACTATAAAGCGGCCGAGACCCTGAAAAATGTTTGTGCCGTATGGATGATGATTGAGGATGGTGTTCAAAACTCGTTTACAAAGCTATACACCATTCGCACACAAGATGCATTATTCGATGTACTAGGGTTTACGAAAAGTGGCAAACCGATCGTGGGAACAACAAAAGTGGATGGCTTTGAAGCAGGAGTGTTGCTTTCAGTTTATGACCCACACTCCGAAAACACTGATGGTATTGCAATTCACAGACTTTGTAGTTCATTGACATTGTTTGTGAGCTCCTACACAGAAACTGTACTTCTTCTTGATCACCCGGGCAAGCCTATTCCATATCGAAGTTGAACCATTCTTTGAGTTGTGGTTATCAATATCTAGTCAATGCTCGTGCTTTAGTTATACTTATCGAGTTAAGAGTTTCCTTGAAATCTTAAGGGCCTGATTTGAGGATTCTAATTTGGAATGTGTATATATATATGTGTGTGTGTGTGTGTGTGTGTGTTTCTTCAGGTCTAGTGGTGATTAAAAAAGCAACAAGGGCCTTAATGATTGGTGAGGCTAACTTCTCTCACACTCTGACTGCACTGGAAGCTGATCTAAAAGATTACGATATCATTCATACAACATCCTTCGAGTCAGAAGGTAAGTTTATTAATGTTATGTTTTTTTGTTTATCAATTAACTTCAATTAATTTCTTGTTTTTTTGTTGTTTTTTTTGTTTTGTTTAGAGGAGGTCAAAAAATTCTACCCGGGTGCAGATATTATATCTTGTCGAGTACTTTACTTATTTAGTATGATATCTGCACCCGGGTAGAATTTTTTGACCTCCTCTAAACAAAACAAAAAAAAACAACAAAAAAACAAGAAATTAATTGAAGTTAAAATATAAACAAAAAAACATAACATTAATAAACTTACCTTCTGACTCGAAAGATGTTGTATGAATGATATCGTAATCTTTTAGATCAGCTTCCAGTGCAGTCAGAGTGTGAGAGAAGTTAGCCTCACCAATCATTAAGGCCCTTGTTGCTTTTTTAATCACCACTAGACCTAAGAAACACACACGACCTGAAGAAACACACACATATATATATATATATACACATTCCAAATTAGAATCCTCAAATGAGGCCCTTAATTACTTCCATCCATACCTCCATTAGTTTCAGTTTTATGTATTCTGTTTGATGTTTTTTTCTTATCAACTAGCTTTTATATTATATGTCACGATTCTGTACGTCCCATAGATCTCTTGCTCTGCAAAGTGTTTTTAACTCCCTGCTTTGGCTATATTGTTCATCACTAGGGGGATATCATATGCTAGTCTATGAATTACAATTTACACATATCTTTAATTGATGGTGTATTGCAACTGTACATATAACAACAAAAACACAAACAAAAGTACAAAACATGCTATTTGTATTACATAAAATGTTTATTTGTCTATTGACGTTACTATAAGAATGGATTAAATTGCTTCACTGTTTATTTGCCTATTGACATTACTAATAATTAATTAGATGTGGCAAAACGGGTGGGTCGGATTGGGTAACTAGTCAAAACGGGTTTGGGATGAAGTGGGTCTAGGTCTTCTTAAACTGTTGGGATGGAGTAGGGCAAAACTGGGTTGGGTCTTGCACAAGCAGCTCCAAAATCATGTTGAGTTTAAGAAATGGAAATGGCGCTTAAATGCCTCTAAAACTGGGTGGATTGGGAATTGGCAGCTTAAATGCTTTGAATTTAGCGCTATTATATCATCTCAGCTATTCATGGTCGCGATACATTTGTTACCGGTGTGGCAAAAGGCTTTAGGGGGTTTGGCTCTAAATTGCTCAGCCATTAAAAGGATGCACCAGGAAACCAACATCCCTTCTTTCATTTTAAAGAGATCAGGTATTTTTTTTTTTAATTGTATATGAACTTTAATGGTAGTAAATCATATATGGAACTCGTGGTCAACCAGTTCTAATATTATGGATCTCTCTTATTACAGATCATTCATGTTAATCTTACTCAAGAGAACCCAAAACCACTGGAAGCTGGGAAAACACTAGAGATGACTTACTCAGTCAAGTGATCGGAAACCAATGTTACTTTTGCACGCCGTTTTGATGTTTACCTGGATCGCCATCTTTGAGCATCCGATAAATGCCTAAAATCCTTGTGTTACATTTAGAGGTGGCAACTAGCCGGAGTAACTTAAGAATGGATCAAGATGGGTTATGTCTTATCCCTGGCTGGCCTATCTCCTAAATTGAAGTTTTGCTTTTAGGAAACGGGTCCAATTGGCTGCACAGGGAAATATATAGCTTGTTTTAATTCACTTTGTTAGAAACCTAAATGATTGTTGATTTAATATATTCTTATTATAACAATGAGTATATGACACAATAATTTACTAAGAGCGATTATTTGTTTGAGTAAAAGTCATTTCGTGCTATCCGAACCCATACTGAATTTACCTTTTTGACTTGTTATCCGACCTGCCGAAACTTTTTATTTTGTCACCTCTTGTTTTGTTGAATCACTTGTTTCTCCAAGCACAGGTTATGCCCTTTCTGGTTTCTTGAGTTCTTACAAAGTTCAGCTAGGTTACTAACTTGATTTGATATAACTTCACATCTTTTCTTCTTTTGCTCTCTTCACATATGCATTTATTAGTTAGCTACACAATATACTAATAAATTTCACTCGTGAGATTATAAACTGAGTGTTGCATCATGCAGATTCATTGGTTCTCTATATTCAATTCGTTCATGATGGTTATCTTCCTCACTGGGTTGGTTTCAATGATTCTGATGCGGACCCTTAGAAGTGACTATGCTAAGTATGCTCGGGAAGATGATGATCTGGAAAGTCTGGTAACATTAATATGAGATGACATGTTTTGTAATTTGTAATGATGCTGTTAGCAGATTTTAAAATGTATCCTTTTCAGGAAAGAGATGTAAGTGAAGAATCTGGCTGGAAGCTTGTGCATGGGGATGTTTTTCGACCTCCTCGCACTCTGGTTTTGTTGTCGGCAGTTGTTGGAACGGGTTCTCAATTGGCCGTCCTGATTCTTGTCTTCATCTTGTTTGCAATTGTTGCAACATTGTACATTGGGTACGTTGAGAAGTCATAGGTGGAAGCAATTAGGTCTTTGAGGATGCTTTTAGTTATCTGCTCGAGGGAGAAGTGGCAGTTTCGACCCATTCATGTACAAATGGGTCGACTTGGTCATGTTATGGGTTCAATTTATATAATTTAAAGAGTATTTTTATTGAAATAATCTATTTTTGTAGTACATTTTTACACACTTGATACTAACAAAATGTGTAAATTTTTTGGAAAAAGCATTTCATGACAATACAACATGCTTTTTAACCAGTTGCAAAAAGGTTTTTACTTTACTCTGAACTCCATTCTGTTATTTGACACCCATGTTGACACCTTCGTTTTTAAGAATGGTGTTACCACAGTCCATATGCTGATATGCATCAATTTATTTTAGAAAAAGGATGAAAATACTGACATTCCTGAAATTGAATAAGTTCTGATCTCATTATAACAATTTTGCTTCTGTTTAGGAGAGGAGCAATTGTCACTACGTTTGTTGTTTCTTATGCTCTCACATCATTTGTCTCTGGTTATGTGAGTGGTGGCATGTATTCTCGCAATGGCGGTAAGAATCCTAGCTAATAGTTCACGGTTGTATCTTCCTTATGAAGTCCCTGTTATTTACCAGTATGCCCTTTAATTTATTTTATTATAAACATACTTCACGGTTTTGTTAGCCATTTGAGTATATTATTTTTTACAGGGAGACATTGGACACAGTCGCTGAACCTCACTGCATCTCTTTTCCCGTTTTTGTGCTTTGGAATGGCTTTATTTTGAATACCGTTGCGATAGTCAATGGTTCTCTAGCAGCAATTCCATTTGGCACAATGGTGATATTTCTCTTAATCTGGGGTTTGGTCTCTTTCCCTGTTACTCTTATTGGTACAGTTGTAGGAAGGAACTGGAGTGGTGCTCCAAACAACCCTTGTCGCATGAAGACCATTCCTCGCCCTATTCCTGAGAAGAAGTGGGTATCTTACACCATCTGTGGTCTTGATAATGGGAGGACTACTACCTTTTGGTAGTATTGTCATTGAGATGTACTTTGTCTTCGTATCCTTGTGGAATTACAAGGTATTCTTCATAATGCGATTTGCTTTAGCTTGCTACCCTGAAGTTTATGCTTTTGTTATACCCTGAAGTTTATGCTTTCATAAATTCATCTTACATTGTCCATATATCCATACAATTCTAAGACTAATTAATATTAGATTACATCAAAGTCTATAGGGTTTCTATTTTACAAATGTAGAATGAGACAAGGTAGTATTAGTTGGGAGGAGTTGTGTAATTTTGATGTAACTTAACCCTTGTACTTGTGTCCGTAATTGCGGCCTAGTGTGATATATATACAATCTTTACTTTTCAAAAAAATAAAAAATTACACACACACACACTCGAACAAACATATTCACTCATGAACAAGTTAATAGATTACACAAACAAACTCGAACAAACATATCCACAAAATCCTAACTTTAAAATTTACCCAATATTCATATTTGCAAGTTGCAACCAAATGTCCATACAAAATGAAAGGCCACAATCATATATAGAGAAAGTACACACCATAATAATCTTACAAAACTAATAAATAAAATAGATGAAATACTAGCCAATGGTGATAATAACATGATAATACACACTACAAAAACTTGCCATGTGGCAGAAATCTCATCCTAAAGCACACTATTTCCACAAGCCCCCTCTCTTTATCTTCTTCATACTCAACTTCCTCAGCACTTCTATCTTTCTTTCTTTCTTCTGCCACAACCATTTTACACAATGGCAACAACAACCACCGCCTCCCTCACCGGCACCATGGCCAGTACCACCTTCCTCCGCCGCCAACAACCAGCCATCTCCAACAAACCATCAACCCTTTTTGGGCTCAACAAGTACTCAAGCTCCAAAAACCATGGAGTGACCATGATGGCCACACTTACAAAGTGACCCTGATAACCCCAGAAGGAAAGACAGAGCTTCAAGTCCCAGATGATGTCTACATTCTTGACCATTGTGAAGAAGAAGGAATTGACTTGCCATACTCATGCAGGGCTGGCTCATGCTCTTCATGTGCTGGTAAGGTAGTATCTGGCACCCTTGACCAGTCAGATGGAAGCTTTCTTGATGATGAACAAATTGAACAAGGTTGGGTGCTCACTTGTGTGGCTTATCCAACTAGTGATGTTGTTATTGAGACCCACAAGGAGGAAGAACTTACTGGCTAATTGATTTTGAGTTCTTTTGTAATAATTGATATTCATTGTATTTGATGTTTTTCATACAAGATGTAATGCTTTATATGATATGTATCAAAGATACTTGTATGGATCAAATATATATTTATACCAATTTTGTACGAACATCATTGGTCATGACCATCATTAACTTTGTTAATAGTGTTATTTCTAGTTTTTATAAGTCCAAAAACTTGGTACAAGACACCTAATTGAAAGGGGAAGAATGGGTCAAAAACTGAGAAAAATGGAGCCTAATTTCTTGTTCTCAATTTTTGCATCAGACAATGCATTTTGAGACTCTTTCTTATCTCGTTATGGATGCGTCTTAGCTCGGGACAATGATAAAATCACAAATATATGTTTGTGCCATCTAAAATTGTAGTGAACTTATCATTGCCCCTTAGCTCTTTGTGGAACTTTCACAAAAATAATACAAACCACTAGTATATAACTATATATATCATTCATATACATGAATGGAGATCAATATTAGGATGCACGTACACCTTATGAAAAATTTCAACAAATAAATCATGTAAAGGGTGGGTAAGTTTATTCTTTTGACTTGACTCGTGAAACATACTTGGTCATTTAGTTTTCAGTAGACGACACGAGATGTCCTTCAACTAGCTAGCATGGTGTCTGTCTAGATGACAATGCAGTTCCCACATAATTCTCATTAAAATGGTCATACACTAATACTCATTCCTCATAGGCATGTTTGTTAGGCCTCTCTTACTAAGGTTCTTCTTAAATCTCTTCCTCACCTCTTCCTAAATGCCACATCAGCATGTTCCAATTTAAGAACTACCCCTAGCATTAAGACCTCTTACTCACCTCTTCCTAAAATTTTTATTCTATTTTATTTTAACCCAAATATTAATAAATTCTTTATCTAAAATTAATAAAACCTTTATAAATTTCAAATGTGGCAACATAGGTCCCTCATTTCAAATTTCAACTTTCAGAATATGGCAAAAATAGCCCCTAACGGCTAGTTTTTGTAAAACCACTATATATACACTACCATTCCACACTTCAACCCACACAAATTCATTTTCACTTCTTCTTACACTAAAACTTACATTCAAACACCGAAATGGATCCACACTTCAGGCCACCCATGAATGTGACCGAGGCCAGAGACTCGATGCAAGCTCACATGCTTGACGAGGATAAGAATCGAACAGACGTGGGGGCTGTGATTAACAACATTAACCAACAAAGGGCGGCTCACATGGCCGAAATTGGCCGCCTTCTCAGCTTGTCGAGGCGACAACGTACTGTCATGGATCTAAGGTATGTGAGATACCTGCAACAGAAGGTATCTCACTTGGATGACACCGTTGCCCAACTAAGGGGTGCAGTTGCAACTTTGACGAGCACGCTTGAGCATGCAGAGTTTTGGCAAGGCAATATCGACCACCATAATGTTGGTCGCCGGCCCGATGGTTACGTCACTGACCCGGGGGAGGAATACGCAAATAAAGACCCTCCTGGAGGATCAAATGAAGATGACAGTTATGAAAACTTCCACCGCAACGATGGTGACAGTTCCTTTGATTCGGACGATTCTCGCTTTTATTGACTCGTGGTTTTAATATTTAGGTCTCGTAATTGTCGGTGTTTTAATAAGTTTGTGATGTTTAGGACTCGTAATTCTCGTCATTTTAATGTTGTGTGTTTCTGTTTTAATAAGTTTGTAGTGCTTTAAAATTATGAATAAAAGTCTGTTTTTATTGAATTACAAAGTAGACATTACAATACATAGAAAACACTTGATAAAAATACTAAAACATACTTAATTAAAATACGAAAAATAGACTTAATAAAAATACGAAAATCAGACTTAATTAAAAGTAGGGAACCGTGATAAGCTCCCTGAAACAATGCTCGTATCTGAAGCCCCTCCCATAATTCCAATGGTATTCCTGATGCGCCGTTGCATAGAGCAACTGATCAGGTTGCCTCTGTGCATTCAACCTCGTATAGATTCTCTCAAACTGCTTACATTCATTGCGAATTTTGTTGAAGTGACCTAGTAGTTGAGATTTGGTCCGTGGACCTTCAGTCGTCATCATGTTGAACCTTTCAGATATGTCGGTCCAAGTGTTTTCGCTTCCGGTAGGCATTTCACATCTTTGTATCCAACATCTCGACAACAAAAGATCTTCGGATTCAGTCCACATTTGTCTCGGCATTTTCAAATGGAATTGTTTGATGAAGAGAAAAAAGAGTTTAAATGGTATGTTGTTTTTGAGTGATTGTTAAAAATGATAGTGTTTATATAGAAATTTGATTTACTAGCCGTTACTTTTAAGAAGAAAAAGGAAGTTTTTTTTTTAAACATCTTTGCACGCTCCCCCGGTCCCACACGAGCTCGTCCAACCCGTTCTTATTTCCGAACAAACCTCATTTCGACGAGCTTGGAACGGTCGCTGGCATTAGCTTCCAAAAATGACGAGGGTGGAAGCCTTTTATGTTCATGAACATCAGTTTGGTATTACGAGAGTTCTTAGAAATTGTGTCCCGCATCTCACTTTAAATCGACCTCACTTCTCTATCTGTGAGTCCCAAATATAGATGGTTAATACCCGACTGGCAAGTAGTTCTAACTGGAAGTTGACCAGTTCAGAATACGATCCAGATATGGATAAACAATAAGATAAAGGTACTGAAAGTAAATGCAAGAAACAATAAGTGCTGAAACTATATAAATAATATGTATATTTCAAGTATGTAGCATTGAGACACGATGTACTTTTCAATGTATTTGATTTATTGATATAAACAAATACAAAGGTTGTTGCGGAACAAAGATAAACACCTAAGTGTAAATATCTAAACAACCTAGAAATACAAGTGATCTAATAACTTGGAAATACTCGTAAGGATTACTTAGAGTATATCTCACAAGTTGCAATGCTAAAGGTTTCAAGCCATTTGCAAGTTGTAAGAAGACTTATATTTATAGACCAAGTCCATGATGACGTGGACCAGATCGTACAAATATGGTTGGGAGCATTTAAGGAATTAAAGCTAATTCCTTACATGCGTACTTTTAAGGTTAAGTATATAAGTCAATTGATGTGACTTATCATACCTTATTCCCAACCTTTACTTTACCTTGTACTTTTATTAATAGTTAAATCTATTAACTGGGTAAATGTATGTAAAGTAAAAAGTCTTCCTCGTAATCAGTGTAAAAGTGTGTAAGTACTTTTACACTGAGATGCTTCAGTCTTCGATCAGGTAGAATCAACTTCTGAGCTCCACATTCGAGCTTGATCCTCTTTCTTCAGACTTCGGTCTTTGACTTCATTCTTAACGGTATTCTGATACGTTGATCTGAACTGAAGTGAAGCTTCAGTGAACTAATTCTGAACGACTTCAGAATTCTGTACAAGTATTCTTCACTGAGCTTCAGCTATTTCTGAACAAATTATACTTGGTCGATTTTCGACCTAACAAATTCCCCCTATTTGTTCTGAAATAGTGCATGCATCTCAGACTTCTATCTATACATGTTTGTAAGTCTGAAATGCAAGTTTTTTGTTTAAGTTGTAAAATTTTCTAAGTACATCTTATAGATCATTGATGTCTCGGAATTTTACTTGTGATTTTTCTAACTTAAACCTATCATCTACTTGTTAGCTACAAAATGTAACATATATATACAAACTGAAGTGTTTGTTACATTTGCAAATATTTATACAAGTAAATAATAATCTGAAAAGGAACTACTTCTTGGCAGGCCTTGAACCAGAAGGTGCTTCAGTAGGTTTCCTCTTCAGTGGAGAGTGATCCTTCTTTCCAAATAATCTGCCTTCAATCTCTACCTTGGCTTGCATCTTTTGTTGTATTCTTGATAACCATGCACCAATCAGAGCAGATTTTGGCTTCCCCTCAGAATCTGGATCATTTCTCTATGCTCAGAAATTCCAAATTCGTGCACTGAAACCTGATTGTATTCTTCAGCTGCCCTTCCTTCTCTTTTAACAACCAAATCAAAGAGCTTCAATCCATCAGCTTTTGTTACTTCTATATCAACTATCTTAGCTGGATGAGATCGATGCTTCATGTAATGCTCATACTGATCCCTTTCATGTTTCCTTTCGATCTCAGTAGCATCATCAGACATTGGCTTGAAGGTAGAAAGATCAGCATCACGAATGTTCTTTCTTGAAGACCTTGGTCCAGTCACTTTGGGCTTTGAGGGTGGCCTCGACAATTCTTTTTCAACCTTCAGAACTCCAGCTAGAATTTCTTTCTTTTTGATTGCCATTTCCTTTTCTCTATTTTTCACCAAGTCCTCAATGGACAACTTGAAGGTGAGACTTTCCAGCTTTTGTTCCAGAGGTGAATACATCATCCCACATTCATATTCAAGCATATCAACAACTGCTTTCTGCACTCTTGGATCATTTTTGATTTTCAGATATCTTTCCAGAGAGAGACCAAGAGCTGCAACATCAACATGATCAAGGGTCCCCATCTTCAGATGTTGTTCCCTTTCTCTTTCCTTGTTTTCCCTCCACATAATGAATTGATTAGAAACTTGCTTCTGCAAAGCCTCTAATTTCTTGCTATCAGCATTAGGGTCATGAAGGGGATAACCATGCTCATCTACATTTTCACCAACAACAATCCCAGAACCCTTAGAATTTTTCTTTGTAGGTTCATCCACCACTGGGCCTTGCCCTTATCTTTCTTAGCTGGTTCAGAAGCTTGGACTTCAGATTTCTGAACTTGTTCCCCCTGAACTGAGGCACTACCAGATTGCACCTCAGCTTGCTTCTTGGTTGCTTCTATCAATTCTTGAGTACTTGAAAGCAGACCAATAGGCACATTTCCCCCTTTGGGGACCTCAGAAGGCATCTTGGCATATACATCAATAGCAGTCTGTATGGCCTTCAGAGGTTCCCAACTCTGCTGCAGAAGGCAATCAGAAATGCCCTTTGCCATTGTAGAGAACTGAGCCCTTAACCTGAATGATGAGTTAAGGTTCAGAGTCTCTTTCTCAGTAAGATCTTTCAGCATTTTTCTATCATCGTCAGTAAATGAAGTAGGGAGGAGGAGGAGCAACAATAGGTTCCTTCTTGAGCAGGGTTAGAATTTCATCTAACTGCTTGGACTGGTCCTTAACAACTTCAGCAAGAGTAGATACAGATTTCTGAACTTCTTCAACAGCTTTATCTACCTTCTCGGAAGTATCTTGAGTAAGTTCTAAGACCATCCTTCTGACTCCTTCTTCAACCTTTTCAGCCATAGAAGCTGAAATCTGAGCAATAAGATTCTGAGATATCTCATACTTCAGCTTCTCAATCACACCACTACTAACAGAAGACCCAAGTTCCTTCTCATTGACACTTGGCCTTTTTACCAACTCATTCACCTCCTTCCCGACTGCCATAACTTCTTGTTTGATCAATTCAATACCAGATGTCAAGTTCGCAACAACTGAAGCTTGCACATCTCTTTTGGCCAGTCTGAAGGCTTCCCTGATAGCTGTACTTATTTTATTACATGAATACACCAGCTCATTTAGCTTCCCACTTACTAGTCCCTCATTCCCAGCAACCTTGGTGAACTCAGTGCCAAGAAACATCTGAGCACCCTTCATTTCAGCCAGGGACGTAGTATTGGCAGTTAGAGATTTAGTTAAGTCCTCTACCTTGAGAAGTAGGCTTTGGACTTCGGTATGTTGCTTCTCTAACTGTGCTTCTACACTCAAAGGAGGAGGTGGTTGTGCAGAAACAGAAGCCACAAAGGGAATTCTACCAAGCCCATCTAATGCCTTCTCCAATTGCATTTCAGTTGGACTCTCAGATTCAGTAGCAGAGTCCAACTCTTTCTCAGTTTGATCATCATAATTTATGGGCCTTGGTACTTGGTGAATTTGTGGGTGTAAGTGTTGGAGTTGTGGTTGAAAACGAGGTGTAGTGACATAGGCAGGTGTAGAGCCAGGTTGAAAGTATGGATGTGCATGAGAGGTTTCAGGTTGGCGATATGGTTGTTCAACAATAAAATTTTGGATTTCTGGGGGAGGTTGGACGTTTGTGAGGCTGAAGGTTGGCTCAGAATCAGAAGACTGATTCTCCTCCAGTAAGCCCTCATCAAACTCAAAGTCAGCAAAGGAATCAAGATTCCCTTGAGGTGGCTCATCGTCATCCCAGAGGTCAGTTAAAACTGCAGTCTGATCAGATATGCCCTGGTTCAGATCACTGGTACCTGAACCAGCTTCTGGTTCAACAACTGCTGCTGCAGATGCATCGTCACCAGATTTATGGGTTGGCTCAGCCATAGCTTCATCGCCAGAGATAGTAGACACAGGGGTTGCCTTAATGACCCTCGTACCATCATCAAGAGTCACTTCATCGGCCGTAGAGTCTGGAATCTCAGTCTCAGGTGGTGTCACACCAAAGACTTCATCAATTCGTGCTGTAGTAGAGTGTGAGATTTGTGAAGTTACAGGGGGTGCGCGTGCAGACACGGACTCTAATGTGTGCTGGGCTGGCACACTAATATTATCTTCACCATCTCCTCCTAAAGAAGTTTTGGAGATGGCTGCTTGTGGGTTTCCCTTTGGACTCGATTCCTCTGGTTCTTTTTGGGAAGATCCAGAGGGGTTTGCTTCGGTACTAATGTCCTTGGGCTGTGAGGACGGCTTAAATTTACGACGTTTTAATAAGCCCTTTGGAGATCCTGAGGGATCTTTTGGGAGATCCTCAGGTTGGTCAATGGAGGAGGGAATTGGTGGTTGGGTAGATGAAGTTGCTGGGGTTTTAAACAACTTCAACATTTGACCACCAGGTGTACCAATGGGTCTCGCATTCTTTTGTGACCCGCTCGGTGACCTTTCTGAGCCAGCCGGTCGTGCTGTTTCAGTTTTATTAATTACCTGAAGCATTGCAGCGGAGAGTTCTGGTTCTGGATCTGAAGTAGATAGCCTTGATAGATCCCTGCAGAACTCCGTCGCTGAAGATTCAAGCCCCTCCATATGATACGCATCTCCAAGCATGTTCATGAAGCAAATGCTCAGAAATCTGGGAAATGAGATATGTGGACTTCTTTTCCCTTTTAATTTTGTTACAAGCTGAGAGAAAAGTATCTCAGCAAAGTCCACCTCAATCCCATGCCACAAGTAGTACCCGATTTCTACTTGTGTTAAGGAAATCTGGTCCAATCCACCCCAGTTTCCACCTAGGCACTCCACAATCTGAGTCCAGAAATAACGCCAACAATTTTTAAATCCAGACAGAAAAATATGTCCAGATGTTCTCAGATTGTGCTTAGCATCGACCATGTCATCATGACCCATGGCGTGCAGTACCTCCCTGAAATTAACTCCTTTTAGCCTTTTTGCATAGGCTGAAGAAGAGGGAAGGTAGTTCAAGTGAAGGGCCTCCCGAAACCCATCAAGTGAAAGGATATACTGCTTAGTGTCTTCTTGTAAAGAAAAAGCAATGGACTTTTCATCCTTGCTTAGAGTAGTAGTATACCAGAATTCAAGTAAGTATCTATGATACATTACTTGAGGATCTGCAGTCAAGGCATAATGGAGAGGGGATTGTTCAAGAAATTTATTAACCCTCCCCATTAAGGTTTTGCCTTTGGCGTTCAGTGCGGCCATGAAATTATTCATATTGAATCTAAGGGTTAATGGATCGAACCCTTTTGGCCATTGTGCACTGGCCTTGACTACTTTGGATGGTCTATATTCGAAAGCAATAAGTGATTTGACTACTTTAGCCATTATTTCTACAAGGGAAAACTGAAAATGAAAGATGAATTTAGGGTTTTGGAGTTATGAAGGAATGAGAAAATGAGAGAGAATGATGATTGGGAGTAAATGTAAAGAGAAGTAAATGAAGGAATTGTTTTGGAAAGGTATTTATATTTATGATGGAATACAAAGGGTTTTTCCAAAATAAATAAAAGAAAAATTGATTTTGAAATTCAAACCAAAAAAAAATATTATTTTAATGAAATCAATTTTGATCGGGTTTGAAGTCCGAAAATAATTTTGGGTATACGTCCGCATTTAATGCAACGACGGTTATGACCCCACATTTTCACAAAACTTTTCAACACTTTAAAGAAAAAGTGATCATTACTTTTCATTTACGGCGCAACTTGTGTGACACGTCAGCAAAAAACATCATTATTCAAACGTTAAACAGTAACTGTCACGTGTACACACAACGACCAAGTATCCAAAATACATTATAAAGGACCGACTCATCTCAGAAATAATACACAAAATCTGAGCATGATCAGATTTGAGGAATCTGAACCATCTCAGTTTATACACTTATTCTGAAATTATTTCAGAAATTCTGAAGTATTTCAGTCAAAATATTTTTCTGAAAGCAAAGTTCCCCTTTAAAGAAAAATTCTTTTAAACATAAAAATATTTGACACTTCCCCCTGAGGTGATGCTATATAGGATTTAGCATACCTAACTCACTAATGAGATGTTTAAACGTTTTGACATCCAAGGGTTTTGTAAAAACATCAGCGAGTTGTTTATTAGTGGGAATGAAATGAAGTTCAATGTCACCTTTAATAATGTGATCTCTAATAAATGATACCTGAGGTCGATATGCTTGGTTTTGGAGTGCATGACAGGATTGTGAGAGATGGAAATGGCACTGGTGTTATCACAAAATATAGGAGTCTTTGTATATTTAACACCATAATCAGTTAGTTGGTTCTTCATCCACAAAATCTGAGCGCAGCAACTGGCTGCAGAAATGTATTCAGCTTCAGCTG
The DNA here is from genome assembly GCA_034093135.1 of Erigeron breviscapus. NCBI lineage: Eukaryota > Viridiplantae > Streptophyta > Magnoliopsida > Asterales > Asteraceae > Erigeron > Erigeron breviscapus. The sequence goes on along the minus strand of CM067170.1, from coordinate 125,069,589 downwards.
TGGAGAGTGATACTGCAGTCTGCTTCTTACTTGTCCAACTAACCAATTTGCCACCTAGGAAATGACAACCACCTGTGGTACTTTTTCTATCTATTTTACAACCTGCATGATCAGAATCTGAATAACCCATTAGATCTAAACTTGAGCCTTTGGGATACCAAAGACCAAGTTTGGGGACACCTTTAAGGTATCTGAAAATCCTTTTCACAGCATTTGCGTGTGCTTCTCTGGGATTAGACTGAAATCTTGCACAAAGGCATGTTGCAAACATTATGTCAGGTCTACTAGCAGTTAAGTACATGAGGGATCCCACCATACCATGATATTTTGTGGGATCCACTTGTTTTCCATTGGGATCTGAGTCCAAAGTTAATGGTGCAGAAATGGGAGTATCTTTTGATGAGACTGAATCAAATTGATATTTCTTTAATAAGTCTCTGACATATTTTTCCTGATTTATAAAAATACCATCACTGGTTTGTTTCACTTGAAGACCTAGAAAATATGTCAGTTCGCCCATCATACTCATTTCATACTCAGATGACATTATTTCAGAAAACTGTGCACACATTTTGTTATTTGTAGACCCAAACACAATATCATCAACATAAATTTGTACAAGTAAGATATCACTTTTATCATGCAATATGAATAAAGTGTTATCTATTGCACCCCCTTTTAAAACCATTTTTCAGAAGATGTTTAGTAAGAGTATCATACCAGGCTCTAGGTGCTTGTCTCAAACCATATAATGCTTTGTTCAGTCTGTACACCCAATGAGGTCTTTCTTCATTTATGAACCCTGGTGGTTGATACACATACACAACTTCTTCCAATTCACCATTCAAAAATGCACTTTTAACATCCATCTGATAGACTTTGAACTCATGATGAGCTGCAAAAGCTAGGAAAATTCTGATAGCTTCTAGTCTAGCAACTAGTGCAAAAGTTTCATCAAAGTCTACTCCTTCTTCTTGTGAGTAACCCTTTGCAACAAGTCTTGCCTTGTTTCGAATCACATGGCCATCTTCATCCATCTTGTTTCTGAAGACCCATCTTGTCCCAATTGGTTCTTTCTTTAGATCACTGGGACAAGGAACAAGTTCCCAAACATCGTTCCTCTTAAACTGATTAAGCTCATCTTGCATGGCTTCAATCCAGCTAGGGTCTTTCATAGCCTCGTCAATCTTCTTCGGTTCAATTAGTGACAAGAAGCTGACATTTAAGCATTGATCGCTTGTGGCTCTTCTGGTCTGAACCCCACTAGTGGAATTTCCAATGATTTGATCGATTGGATGTGCTCGTGTCCACTTAGTGTAATGACCAGGATGAACAATGATATCAGTGCAAGAACTCCTCTGAATTACTTCAGGAGGTGCTTCAGAAAAGACTACTTCAGTCTCATCATCTTCCTCCTGCAGATCATGATTTGCATCATGAAACTGTTCAGATTGGTGTAATTCAGTGGAACCTGATATCTGAGGTGAAGCAGCATGTACATCTGATCCAATAGTTAGTTCAGAAGGTAGTTTAAAACTGACTGAAGGATAGAATGGAATGTTGCTTGACTTGTTTATTACTGGTTCTGAACTGAGATGTTCAGAAGCAGGTTCAGGTGACTGATCAGATTGGACAATAGGATCAGAATCACCAAAACTTATTGGACTTTCTGAGGGTGGTTCAGGAATAGAATTCTTAAAGATTGCAGAATTAGATTCATCAAAGGTAACATGAATTGACTCATCAACCTTTTCAAGTCTCTTGTTAAAGACTCTAAAGGCTTTGCGATTTGTTGAATATCCTAGGAAGTACCCTTCATCAGCTTTTGCATCAAATTTTCCAAGCTGAATGGAATCATTCAGAATGTATACTGGACATCCAAATACATGGAAATATCCAATATTAGGCTTTCTATTTCTGAGTACTTCATAGGCTGTCTTCTTGTGTCTTTTGACGTAGACAGATCTGTTCTGGGTGTAGCAAGCAGTTGCAACAGCTTCAGCCCAGAAATTCTAGGGAAGACCAGATTCATTTAGCATACTTCTAGCAGCTTCAATCAGCGTACGATTCTTTCTTTCTACTACACCATTCTGCTCTGGTGTGTGGGCTGAGGAGAAGTTCTGAGATATGCCAGTTTCAGTGAAGAAGGACTCCAGAGTGGCATTTCTGAATTCAGTGCCATTGTCACTTCTGAGCTGACAAACTTTTCGCTTATGCTTGATTTCAATTTGTTTGATGAGAGCAATGATTTCAGCAGCAGCTTCACTCTTGGATCTGAGGAAAATTACCCAGCAATATCTTGAATATTCATCAACAATAACAAGGGTATACTTCTTTCCTGCTCTTGTCTGAACATTCACTGGTCCAAAGAGATCCATGTGAAGCATGTGAAGAGGTTCAGTTATACTAAAACTTTGCTTTGTTTTGAATGAAGCTCTTTTCTGCTTGCCCATTTCACACCCCGTTGTAGCGGAAATACAGGGTTAACAAAGAATTGCATACTAATCAGAAGGTTAATAGAAATTACATCCATTTAAACCAATACAAGTCAATACAAGTACAATCGTTCAAAGTGTGGACCCCAAAATACGGATACAAGTCATCCTCATTTGGAACTGGGCCCACCGAATACAAGTTCAATAAATTGGACAGTCAAATACAACTAAAGCCAAAAGCATGAGAGCCCTCAATGTCTGATGCTAATTGTACGTCCAAAGTCAAAAGACTGGCCCTATAATGCCAAAGACGATTCCAAGACTTACTGATGGTCACCTGAAAAGCATGAAATTTGAGAGGATCAACTATCGAAATAGTTGGTGAGTTTACAGTGTGTTTGACTAAAAGATCAATCGTCGTTTGTTGTAGTTATTTAAGACAGGACTGCCGAGATCGATATCCGGCAATGAGACTGAACCACCTAGGCTTCTACTTCCAACATACTTTCAACGCTTATATATAGGGTGTACCATTGGCGTACCCACCACGCTTACGGTATGTTGACAATAGTTTTGTCGCCATTGTGATAACACCATTTCACGTAATTATAAGACATGACTGTACAGACCGAAGTCTGACAAAGATAATATATGACTGTACAGACCGAAGTCTGACAAAGATAATATATGACTGTACAGACCGAAGTCTGACAAAGATAATATATGACTGTACAGACCGAAGTCTGACAAAGATAATATATGACTGTACAGACCGAAGTCTGACAAAGATAATATATGACTGTACAGACCGAAGTCTGACAAAGATAATATATGACTGTACAGACCGAAGTCTGACAAAGATAATATATGACTGTACAGACCGAAGTCTGACAAAGATAATATATGACTGTACAGACCGAAGTCTGACAAAGATAATATATGACTGTACAGACCGAAGTCTGACAAAGATAATATATGACTGTACAGACCGAAGTCTGACAAAGATAATATATGACTGTACAGACCGAAGTCTGACAAAGATAATATATGACTGTACAGACCGAAGTCTGACAAAGATAATATATGACTGTACAGACCGAAGTCTGACAAAGATAATATATGACTGTACAGACCGAAGTCTGACAAAGATAATATATGACTGTACAGACCGAAGTCTGACAAAGATAATATATGACTGTACAGACCGAAGTCTGACAAAGATAATATATGACTGTACAGACCGAAGTCTGACAAAGATAATATATGACTGTACAGACCGAAGTCTGACAAAGATAATATATGACTGTACAGACCGAAGTCTGACAAAGATAATATATGACTGTACAGACCGAAGTCTGACAAAGATAATATATGACTGTACAGACCGAAGTCTGACAAAGATAATATATGACTGTACAGACCGAAGTCTGACAAAGATAATATATGACTGTACAGACCGAAGTCTGACAAAGATAATATATGACTGTACAGACCGAAGTCTGACAAAGATAATATATGACTGTACAGACCGAAGTCTGACAAAGATAATATATGACTGTACAGACCGAAGTCTGACAAAGATAATATATGACTGTACAGACCGAAGTCTGACAAAGATAATATATGACTGTACAGACCGAAGTCTGACAAAGATAATATATGACTGTACAGACCGAAGTCTGACAAAGATAATATATGACTGTACAGACCGAAGTCTGACAAAGATAATATATGACTGTACAGACCGAAGTCTGACAAAGATAATATATGACTGTACAGACCGAAGTCTGACAAAGATAATATATGACTGTACAGACCGAAGTCTGACAAAGATAATATATGACTGTACAGACCGAAGTCTGACAAAGATAATATATGACTGTACAGACCGAAGTCTGACAAAGATAATATATGACTGTACAGACCGAAGTCTGACACAGTTGACTGACACTGATCAGGTTATATTTCAAACCATTCACATATGCAACTCGTGTGAATTTGACTTGTCCATTATTCACAACACCATATCCCTCAGTTTTTCCATTTTCATCATTCCCAAATGTTATTGAAGGCCCCTCTTGCACCCTATATTCCTCCAGCAGGGTTTGATAACCAGTCATGGTTCTGCCAGCAGCGCTGTCAAGAAACCATATATTCTTTTTTCGTCTCCCTGCACAAAAACAAAGATTAGTTCTTTTTGGGAACCCATCTCTTGATGGGTTCGCTAGACTCTCCCTTAGCAGTCTCAGATTTCTTTGGTTCATAAGGAACTGAAGGATCGAAGGGGATCTCAGTCATAATCTCAGATGACACAAAAACAGTTGGTTTGATGGGGGTTTCAACCTTTTTCTTCTCAGATTTTTGCTTGATTTGTTTGGAAAAAGGTTTTGTATTTTGCTTAGGTTGAAGAGGAGTGGTTTCAACATTTTTTAAACGTGCATTACAACTCTGCACTTGTCTAGCCAATAACTGAAATTGACTTTCTAACCTTAACAAAATAGATTCTTCATTAGACACCTGAGCCTTACCTGAATCTGAGGTAGAAGGCTCAGTGGGGGAGATATTTTTCTTCTTCTTTTGGCCTTTTGGAACCTTAGATGAAGTCTGAGGGGATGACTTTTTGGTTTTAGCCATCTTTTCTGAAAGAGTTGTCTGAGCTGTTTCAGATTTACCCTCAGATTGTTCCTGGGCCTTATCAGTCATAGTTTTCTGTTTGCCAACTTTAGGAAAAATAATTTCTGGTTTTATTTCCTTTGGAAGTGCATCTAAATCAGTGATTATAGATGCCAAATGAAGATCACCAGATTCATATGCTGTTCTTTGAGTTGCAAAAGTATTTTTAATTGCAGCATCTGGTTTTGGAGCTTTCATCCAAGATTTAATTATTTTCTGTTCTTTTTCAAGGATGGTTTTTAATTCTTCTTTTTCCAACTCTAAAGTGGCAACCATAGACTGATAACTTTTTAAAGCCAAATGAACATCTTTCAGCTCTTTTAGTCTGGCCTGACTGGTGTTCAGTTCAGAAGTATTACTTTCAAACATTTTTAGGCTTTCTGAACGCACAGTTTCGACAAATGAAATGTCAGCCTCTAAAAGAACCAAAAGGTCCAGTTTTTGTTCCTCATTACTTTCAAAACCAAAGTCACTAACCTTTTTCATGACTATATCCACCCATCGACCAGATTCAACATCAGACTTGACCAATGACCTTGATCTTCACGTGCCATGAAACACATGTCCCTAACTTCTTCCTCATCATCAGACGATTCATCAGACTCTTCCCATTTTTCAGTTTTGGCAATCATACAACCATTATTGCTTGAGTTGTCTTGTGCCATGAGAGCTATGTGGGCTTTCAACTTCTTGTATTTAGCCTTATAGCTGTCATCAGATTTCTGAAAAATAGAATGGTTAGGGGCAGATTGTGATGATGAAGGCTGACTAGATCTGCATTTCTTCATGAAATGTCCTTTCTTGCCACACTTAAAGCATTCAAGATTAGACTTGTCAATAGAAGCGCTGGAAGCAAATGGTTTGCCAGATCGATTTAATTTGGCCTTAAAACGATTAAACGTTTTAGCCAGCATGGCAACCAGATCATCATTGTCATCCTCATCACAATCATGAGTTACATTACCAGAAATACCAGTTTTTAACATTTCAGAGACCATCTTCTTCATTGAGTCAGAATGATCACTCTCAGAAGATAGTAGAGCAGTCCCATGTGGTTCATAGTACTGAACCATGACTGAACTGGTAGAAGCATGATTTTTGGCATCTTGCTCAGCCACAGCTCTCTCAGCTTTGTTCTCTTCAGTATACCTGAAGGCTCCATATAGAGAAGCAAGAGTGTGACTGTGCAAGGTTTTTCCTTGTCTTAAAACCAAGATCAAGTTTTCCCATTTAGAAGGTAAAATGTCACAAAACTTTTCTAACAAAATTTCTTTGTCTTTAGTTACACCCAGGGCTTTCAATTGATTTACCAAATTAGTAAATCTGATGTATGTTTGGGTTAAAGTTTCACCAGGGATAGCAAAAAAAGACTCATATCTTTTATTTAAAGCAACTTTTTGTGATCATTCTAAAAACAACATGCATGTAAAGATCTTGTATTTTCTCAACATGCAATGCATTATTTACTTACAAAACACATATTTACTGATAGTCAAACTCAAAAACATTAATGGATCATTGAAAATTTATAGATAAAGATGTATTGAAATCGGTTTTGAGGGAACAACCTTAGATGGATCGAATATGGTGGTGATGGGGCTGATTTTTGAGACTTGTGACCACCCAATCGGCTTCATGCATGACTCTCAATGATAAATCAACAAGAAGGGTTATTATTACAATAGTTTAGATTAAATTTGAGTTCCATTTTGGCTTGCATGTGGCTCGAAATCAAGAAGGAAGAGGGCTGTTCGGACAGCCTCCTGGTCGTGAGTTTTGAGGCTGTTGGGGGCCGATTTCGCATCATCATCCATGCTCCAACCCTTCATGGCTTTGCTCCTTACATTATAGAAATGATTACTTGTTTGTTTGATGATTTATTGTTGAGTTTTAGGGGTGTTTTCACCCCATTTTTCTGCCAAGAAAGAGAGGAGAGGAGGAAGAGAGTTGAGAGCATTTTGAGAGGTGTGTGTGTGTTGTGTTGTGTGAGAAATGGGAGGGGGGTGAGAATTCCCAGCCATATTCACGTGAGAGAGAGTGAGAGGAGAGGTAGAAGGCTTGTTTATTGGCTAGAGGGAGTGGTGGTTGCATGCCCATTGGTTAGTAAAAGGTTGGTGGTGTGGATTTTGAATGTAGTAATGTATTTGGATGTGTAAATGACTAGATTCGATATACATATATAAGTGTATGTATATGTGAGTGTAAGCCATTGAGGAGAGTGTAGTTATACATGTGTTATAGTGTAATAAGCTAGTTACACTCCTATTGGTTAGTTGAGGTGGATACATGTGTGTATGTATGAGCCGAAAATTTTCAAAACATAAATTAAATTTGTGGTGTTCAAATATTTGTATAGTGTGAGCATAATTGTATATCGACTTGATAAAAATCCTTAAAGTGCATTGTTTATAGGTTGCATAACACATTCAAATGTTGTGTTCTATTTATGTATATCGTGTATGCATATGTATACATATATGTAGTTGACTTGTGAATCTCCGTTGATGTACATTGTTATTATTTGAGTTGTTGAGTTATTTTGGATACATAGACTTTTAATTGTTTAAATTATATTCTTATAAGTTGTTATTATGGTCCACTTTGAGATTGTCTTTCCTGATTATAATTATTGTGTTTGGCATTTCTAAGATAACTAGTCACCTATGGACATTTTATTGAACTAGAAGGCAAGTATCACTATGCCCTAAATGTCTAGAAGGTCAATTCTCTTAATAAACCTCTAGGGATAGATACCTAGATAAATATAAGTAAGTTGTCCTAGTCGGAAATTGAGGGTTGTTGCATACATTATGTGCTGGTATATTGTTGTTGATGATAGGGGGTGGAGTAGGTGGAGTATTAGCATTAGCATTAGCATTAGGGTTAGAACCTTCATTGAATAGTTGGTCAACCATCTTTGCAGATCAAAGGTTAATGAATTAATGTAATTCAACCTTGCTGCTCTGATACCAATTGTGAGTCCCAAATATAGATGGTTAATACCCGACTGGCAAGTAGTTCTAACTGGAAGTTGACCAGTTCAGAATACGATCCAGATATGGATAAACAATAAGATAAAGGTACTGAAAGTAAATGCAAGAAACAATAAGTGTTGAAACTATATAAATAATATGTATATTTCAAGTATGTAGCATTGAGACACGATGTACTTTTCAATATATTTGATTTATTGATATAAACAAATACAAAGGTTGTTGCGGAACAAAGATAAACACCCAAGTGTAAATATCTAAACAACCTAGAAATACAAGTGATCTAATAACTTGGAAATACTCGTAAGGATTACTTAGAGTATATCTCACAAGTTGCAATGCTAAAGTTTCAAGCCGTTTGCAAGTTGTGAGAAGACTTATATTTATAGACCAAGTCCATGATGACGTGGACCAGATCGTACAAATATGGTTGGGAGCATTTAAGGAATTAAAGCTAATTCCTTACATGCGTACTTTTAAGGTTAAGTATATAAGTCAATTGATGTGACTTATCATACCTTATTCCCAACCTTTACTTTACTTGTACTTTTATTAATAGTTAAATCTATTAACTGGGTAAAGGTATGTAAAGTAAAAAGTCTTCCTCGTAATCAGTGTAAAAGTGTGTAAGTACTTTTACACTGAGATGCTTCAGTCTTCGATCAGGTAGAATCAACTTCTGAGCTCCACATCTGAGCTTGATTCTCTTTCTTCAGACTTCAGTCTTTAACTTCATTCTGAACGGTATTCTGATACGTTGATCTGAACTGAAGTGAAGCTTCAGTGAACTAATTCTGAACGACTTCAGAATTCTGTACAAGTATTCTTCACTGAGCTTCAGCTATTTCTGAACAAATTATACTTGGTCGATTTTCGACCTAACACTATCACATAGTTGATTTTGTTAGAAACATCAAACCACATATGTCTGTTTCCTAGAAACATTAAAAGTCGTATCCATACATCAAAATTGTAAATTTTATATGGATGGACTAGGAGTACGAAGTTTTAAGAGTGGTGATTTAACTTGAGGGGTAAAGTTAAGAAGATCTCAACCCTTAATTCAAAATTAAGGGTCAAGATTTAATAATCAATTTTGAATCTTAACCCTTGATTTTAATTCAAGGGTCAAGATCGTCTTAACTTTACCCCTCAAGTTGGGGTAACTTGAGGGGATCTCTACCCAAGTTGTAACGGATGGGGATCTTCTAAAGTTGTTTTCAACTTTACTAGTAAAGTTGAAAGCATCTTGACCTTTGGATTGAAATCAAAGGTCAAGATTCAAAGATCATCTTTGAATCTTGACCAATGATTTTAATTCAAGGGTTAGGATTAACAACTTTACCAATAAAGTTATAAATAACTTTAGAGGATCCCAATCCAGTTGCAACCCTCTTAAATGTCATGTGAACTTTAAATCAGCAGTGACCTCCCTTGGTTTATATAGTGACATTATCTGATTTAATCTGTTGGTAGCTTACTGTTCCTTCGTACAAATTGTTCTCTCTAGAGCTTTGGTCTCATTCCTTAACTTGATCTCCACTCTAGGGATGTCAGGTTTGATAATTTTATCTTTTAATATTACAAAGCTTACCAAGAAAGCCGTAGTTGATATGACTATATGAGCTAGTATGGTGCATTGTTTTTTCATATACTCGATCATCCTCCAATTCCAGAAGAGAACGGGTTATTCTTGAGTATACACATGTCTCCACTAATCCGAGAAGCACTTTGCCGATAATCGGTTTTAAATTCAAGACCTTACGATATCAAATTCTTCAAATACCAGTCCATTTATTGATACATGAGCATCCACAATGGTAAATTTTCAAAATCTTTTTTGTATAAGAGTGTGTAAGAGGTTTAAAAGCTTTCAAAAAGTCAAAGTTGGATATAATATAATAGTTTTTTAGACGAGAGATGAAATGAAAGATTTGATATTTATCAACCTATTGTTTTTGTTTTCAATTTATTCTTACACTAAAGTAATGTATTTTATTCAATTTTAAAATTTAAAAAGTTTTTTTTCATTAGAGTTTAAAGTTTTTTTCATAAAAAAACCTTTTATACACATCCTTACATAATTTTTTTTAAAAAAAACTTTTCAAAACCGATGCTCTAGATAGAAAGAACCATTTTTGAAAAATCAACTCAACTTTGTCGAGTGACATTTTTGAGGTGAACAATTTTATGGGTTTGGGGAGGAAAACAAGGAAAATCTTCAAAGGTATCGTGTATGTTACGTGTTGGTGCTTGTGGAAGGCGAGAAACGAGAAGAAATTTCAAGAGGTAGAGGTTAAAGTCGAGAAGATTATCCATGAAATAAAGACGAGAAGCTACTTGTGGTTTAAAAATAGATCGACCTTGTGTTGTATTGGTTGGAACGATTGGTTATCCTTCAATGTACAATTGTAATTAGATACTTGTATATGTTGGCCACTCCATAATTTTGTGAGTTGGCGATGTCGTGAATAAAATTTACTTTTCAAAAAAAACTCAACTTTGTCCTATTCTTTTGAGTTAACGACCGAAATCGTCCCTGTGGTTTACCCTAAACATCAAGTTTCATCCTTATCTATCGAAAATGACATTGATAGTCCTTTCTGGGTGGATAAGGTTCAAGTTTAGTCTTTTATTCAAACGGACGTTATCTCTTCTCCGTTTTCTCTATCACGTGCCTTGCACATGAGGGTATTATAGTCATTTTCAAAACTAAAGGACTAAACTTGACACTTTTTCATCTTTCAATCCAGAAAACCCTAAATGCACATAATGCTATATCTATACACACATATATATCTAATTGTAAGCATAATTTTACAGATTATAATATGAGATACATTATCATTATCAACAACAGCAGCAACAAAACATATGAAACACTCCCTCTCTTGAAGAAAAAGAATTTGGATCTAAAAAAAAAGATGAAGAAGATAAAACACAAAACTCACTCACTCCCTCTCTTGAATATTCCGGCCACCACAGCCGCCGCCGGAAACGCTATGAGTTCGCCGGGAAAACACCAAAACCATCATCATCATCAATGCCCTTGCCAAGAAACCCTAATTTATAACCACCATAGCCACCATCTCTCCTCTCTCTTTATATATACATATATATATATATATACACATATATATCTCTATATATCTATATATCTATATATCTATATATATATATATATATTAGGTAAAATAAAACAAGTATTAAAATAAAACAAATATATATATATATATATATATATATATATATATATATATATATATATATATATATATATATATATATATATATATATATATATATATATATATATATATATATATATATATATATATATATATATATATATATATATATATATATATATATATATATATATATATATATATATATATATATATATATATATATATATATATATATATATAGATTGTATACAAGTATCATATATATTCCTTGTTGGAAGTTTTAGTTATTTTACTGTTATTAATTTCATTTTGCTCATTTAAGTTTTAATGTAAGTTACTTTGATATATTCGCGTTAATAAAATTGAAAGTACGTTGCTATTGGAGTTTTAATTTTTTTTGCATACATTTATCGGTATGATGTTTAAACTGGTCTTCATGGGGCTGGCTGAATGGCTGGGCTAGATGGTGAAAGAATGATGAATAGTTAGATTTGAATATGAATAAGTGGATTTGATTAAATTTGTTTGTGTAGTTCAAAAAGGTTATTTCAAATGTCACTGGTGGTTAAAGATAATAAGTTGAGCTTTGGAGATTTTCTGGTGTTTTGGTTGATTGATCAATCTTATTTCAAGATTTTTAATCCTTAATCCAAATGGATGTGATAAACAAACTGATGGCGATGATCCTTTCTTTGATATCGTTATTACTAAAAGCCACCAAATTCTCTTGCTAAGATTGTATACAAGTATCATATATATTCCTTGTTGGAAGTTTTAGTTATTTTACTGTTATTAATTTCATTTTGCTCATTTAAGTTTTAATGTAAGTTAATTTGATATGTTCGCGTTAATAAAATTGAAAGTACGTTGCTATTGGAGTTTTAATTTTTTTTGCATACATTTATCGGTATGATGTTTAAACTGGTCTTCATGGGGCTGGCTGAATGGCTGGGCTAGATGGTGAAAGAATGATGAATAGTTAGATTTGAATATGAATAAGTGGATTTGATTAAATTTGTTTGTGTAGTTTAAAAAGGTTATTTCAAATGTCACTCGTGGTCCTTTAGAAGTGAAAAAGACTGCAATACCCTCGTGTACGGCTCATGAGAGATTTAACGGTTGTCAGAAAACGTCTGTTTGGATAAAGGATTGAACTTGAACCTTATCCACCTAGAAAGGACTGTCAGTGTCATTTCCAATAGATAAGGATGAAACTTGACTATCAGGGTAAACCACACTTCTTTTTGATAGAAAGAACCACACCAATGGTTTGTAACATGATAAGCAAACCACATAAATTTTGACACGTTGCATACATCTCATCCTTTCGAACACACTATTTCCACAAGCCCATTACTCTATCCTCATATTCCTTCTACTACCACATCTTCCTCAACATATCTCTCTGTTTTTCTTCCACCACCATAATCAATGGCAGCAGCAGCAACCGCCTCCCTGACCGGAACCACCTTCCTCCGCTGTCAACAACCAACCACTTCCCTCTCCATCACCAACAAACCATCAACTCTTTTTGGGCTCAACAAATCCACCTCCAAAAACCATGGAGTGACCATGATGGCAACTTACAAAGTGACCCTCATAACCCCAGAAGGAAAGACAGAGCTTCAAGTCCCAGATGATGTCTACATTCTTGACCATTGTGAGGAAGAAGGTGTTGACTTGCCATATTCATGCAGGGCTGGTTCATGCTCTTCATGTGCTGGCAAGGTAGTATCTGGCACCCTTGACCAGTCAGATGGAAGCTTTCTTGATGATGAACAAATTGAACAAGGTTGGGTGCTCACTTGTGTGGCTTATCCAACTAGTGATGTTGTCATTGAGACCCACAAGGAGGAGGAGCTCACTGGCTAATTTTTTTTATTTATTTAAATCTATATGATGATGATGACGGTGTTATGATTTTTATTATTTAATAAAATTATGGATATGGATGTGTTTTATGAGGATATATAATATCATATGATATAATGTCTCCGAGCTTTTTATTAAAATGTCAAGTTTTGCTGTGTTTTGGTTAATTTAGTATGCATTCTACCACTTTAATTATCTTTTATTTGTTGTTAATCTTAGATTTAGCACTATTCGACTTATTTGATAAGATAAGACTTTGGAAGCGATGGTTGCAATTCTTTCACTCTAACACTACTTCTAGAATGTAATTACTAGTTCCTTAATTAGTACAAGCAATCAGAATCAAATGTTTGAGTTCGAATCTCACTTCTTGTAAGATGGATTATTTGAGGGTTTAAAAAAAATAAAAAAACACTAAGTTAACCCGGTAAAACCTTAAAAAAAAAACCATTTGGAAAAGCGCTTCATAACGGTGTTTATAGGTAAGCTTTTTAAGGCTGATAGGCTATACTAAGCTCTTTATATGTTGTTTTGATGAAAAAAGTGTTTATTACTCGTACATTATAAATAAGTAAGTATTAAGTACTAGTTGAGTTGAATCACAATGTTGGAATATAACATGATTCAATTCGTAATAAACACGTACCGGAGAATCCAGATCGTCCTGTGGAACCTGTAACAGCATAAAGCATGATTGCTATTGATTTCGGGTTCCCATAACAAGATGATTGATTTAGAATGGAATGATGAATTCTGAATTTATGAATTCAATAGAGGATTAAGGACGAATTGGGGTGTTTAGGGAGGCTGTGATTATGTGTTGATTAACCAAATTAGGTTAATTACTCTCCATTTATATAAGGAGCATATTTTCACATTTAGTCCCTCTGGTGTTTAATTCGTGCCTCATTAGTCCTCTTAGTCCAATCACCTAATGGGAAACCCTATAATACGTCTTTAAGAGTAAATACGTCAATCGAATATTTACTAGACATAGGGATTTCAGTTATCGTCAATTATCATATCAGGAAGATAGATGATCAGTGACGGTCACACTAACGTGGTTCCAACATTCTCCTTCTCTCTCTTCTCTCTCTCTCTCTACACTCTCTGCTCTTCAAACGGCTCTTTCTCCTGGATCTTAGATCGGAGATTGAGCATATGTTTTTGAGATCCAACCGAGTTTTTGAGATTGAGAGTTTGAGATCGAGATTATCCCCAGGTTTTGGTTTCCACTCAGGTGGATCTAACCATATTTTTTCCATCTTTGGGCCGGAGGTTCCTTCCACCTCGGTGGATCTGGAGGCAGCCTCTCTACCTTTGAGTAGGGGTAAGGTCTGTCTACATCTTACCTCCTCGTACCCCGGCTATGCCGGGATTGGATACCGTTGTCAGTTAAGCTTGTGTTTTCTTGGATAAATTATTGACCCTATAAATTATTTAGACCTCTTCTTCATTTTGTTACATGTTTGTTACCTTGTTACGGGTAGTTTCCCTGATTTAATGATAATTTAATATTTGGGTGCTTGTCATCAATAAATTGTACAATGATCCTCTAGATGATTTTTGTACAACTGGCCAGTTGGGTCTTGGCACATGAGTCACAGACGCATGACTTGGGATGCTCTAAAGTGGATCAACTTTACTACCTATAAAGTTGGATCAATTTTAACCATTGGATTAAATCCAATTGTCAAGATTTAAACATCAAATTTTAATCTAGACTATTGGATATCCAATGGCTAAAGTTGATCCAACTTTACCTATAAAGTTAGATCAATTTTAGAGGATTCTAATCCCGGACGCACGGTGTAAATAATATGCACTTGACATGTCAAAGATATGCGTTCAGTTAAGCTTTGTAAACTTGAATTTGGAATTACGAAATCGATAATGCATTGATGGTAATATGTATATGTGTGTTGTAACAACAAATAGTTTTTGTGGCATATCTTGCATTTCTATGGTATTTCCTTTCAAACATTTGGATTATTTGGAGTATGACCATTGAAGAGATATATGATTGCAATTTGCAAGTGATAGGCCTTTGGTTCTTTGAAGCTTTCTTTATCTATATACTAATTGAATGAATGTTTTGTTTGTAGCAGGTTTAACTTTTTGATGGATGGAATTATGCAATAAGCCTATAAAATACAGCTATTTTCAATGTTGGAATTTTTCTAGTCGTCTTGATTGCTCGATAACTTAGCTAATAGTCAGTATTTCACTATTTTGTTTTACCCGGAATCCTCTAGATGATTGGGTCAAAATAATTATGGTTCCAAGCAGGTTTCTTTGGTCTTATAGATTGAAAACCAAGATACATTATCACAAACCGGATTGATATATAAATATAAATGATGGCAGGTATTATTTGTTTACAGTAAATGCTTATTTATAATTGACCGTTAACTTATCTTTATGTGATTATGCTTATTTGTAAAATGTTTATCAAGCAAGACTAATAAACCCATTTGGAAAAGCTCTTCATAACCCTTAATAGATAAAGCTTATTAAGGCTGACGGGGCTAAGCTAGTAAGCTCTTCAAATGTTGTTTTGATGGGAAAAAAAAAATACTATACTTTAAATAAGCAATAAAAAAAAAAATAAATATGTGACAAAAAGTAAAAGTTTAAAAGTTTCTGTGATAAAAAGTAAAGAGAATGAAACTTTCGTGGCAAAAGTTAGAAAAACGAAAGTTTAAAAACTAAATAAAACAAAAATCTCGTGCCAAAAGTAAAAGAAATTAAAGTTATGTGACAAAAAGTAAAAGTTTAAAAGTTTCTGTGATAAAAAGTAAAGAGAATGAAACTTTCGTGGCAAAAGTTAGAAAAACGAAAGTTTAAAAACTAAATAAAACAAAAATCTCGTGCCAAAAGTAAAAGAAATTAAAGTTATGTGACAAAAAGTAAAAGAAAACTTCATGGCAAAAGTGAAAAGTTATGTGGTAAAAAGTAAAGAAAATGAAACATTCGTGTCGAAAGTTAGAAAAAAAAAGTATAAAGAATTGAAAGTTATGTGATAAAAAGTAAAGAGAATGAAACTTTCGTGGCAAAAGTTAGAAAAACGAAAGTTTAAAAACTAAATAAAACAAAACTTTCGTGGCAAAAGTTAGAAAAACGAAAGTTTAAAAACTAAATAAAACAAAAATCTCGTGCCAAAAGTAAAAGAAATTAAAGTTATGTGACAAAAAGTAAAAGAATGAAACTTTCGTGGCAAAAGTTAGAAAAACGAAAGTTTAAAAACTAAATAAAACAAAACTTTCGTGGCAAAAGTTAGAAAAACGAAAGTGTAAAAAGTAAATAAAACAAAAATCTCGTGCCAAAAGTAAAAGGGCGAAAACTTTAGTAAATTTATGTGATAAAAAGTAAAGAGAATGAAACTTTCGTGGCAAAAGTTAGAAAAACGAAAGTTTAAAAACTAAATAAAACAAAAATCTCGTGCCAAAAGTAAAAGAAATTAAAGTTATGTGACAAAAAGTAAAAGTTTAAAAGTTTCTATGATAAAAAGTAAAGAGAATGAAACTTTCGTGGCAAAAGTTAGAAAAACGAAAGTTTAAAAACTAAATAAAACAAAAATCTCGTGCCAAAAGTAAAGTTATGTGATAAAAAGTAAAGAGAATGAAAATTTCGTGGCAAAAGTTGGAACAACGAAAGTTTAAAAACTAAATAAAACAAAACTTTCGTGCCAAAAGTAAAAGAAATTAAAGTTATGTGACAAAAAGTAAAGTTTATGTGATAAAAAGTAAAGAGAATGAAACTTTCGTGGCAAAAGTTAGAAAAACGAAAGTTTTAAAACTAAATAAAACAAAACTTTCGTGTCAAAAGTAAAAAAAACTAAAGTTATGTGACAAAAGGTAAAAAGGTTAAAAGTTTTGTGTCAAAAATAGAAGATATAAAAATTTGGTGTAAATTTATGTGATAAAAAGTAAAGAGAATGAAACTTTCGTGGCAAAAGTTATAGTAAATTATGTGATAAAAAGTAAAGAGAATGAAACTTTCGTGGCAAAAGTTAGAAAAACGAAAGTTTTAAAAACTAAATAAAACAAAACTTTCGTGTCAAAAGTAAAAGAAATTAAAGTTATGTGACAAAAAGTAAAAGGGCGAAAACTTTAGTAAAGTTATGTGATAAAAAGTAAAGAGAATGAAACTTTCGTGGCAAAAGTTATAAAAATGAAAGTTTAAAAACTAAATAAAACAAAAATGTCGTGCCAAAAGTAAAAGAAATTAAAGTTATGTGACAAAAAGTAAAAGTTTAAAAGTTTCTATGATAAAAAGTAAAGAGAATGAAACTTTCGTGGCAAAAGTTAGAAAAACGAAAGTTTAAAAACTAAATAAAACAAAAATCTCGTGCAAAAAGTAAAAGAAATTAAAGTTATGTGACAAAAAGTAAAAGTTTATGTGATAAAAAGTAAAGAGAATGAAAATTTCGTGGCAAAAGTTGGAACAACGAAAGTTTAAAAACTAAATAAAACAAAACTTTCGTGCCAAAAGTAAAGTTATGTGACAAAAGGTAAAAAGGTTAAAAGTTTTGTGTCAAAAATAGAAGATATAAAAATTTGGTGGTGAAAATGAAAAACAATTGAAGTCCCTTTAGCTAACAAAACTTTCGTGTCAAAAGTAAAAAAAACTAAAGTTATGTGACAAAAGGTAAAAAGGTTAAAAGTTTTGTGTCAAAAATAGAAGATATAAAAATTTGGTGTAAATTTATGTGATAAAAAGTAAAGAGAATGAAACTTTCGTGGCAAAAGTTATAAAAACGAAAGTTTAAAAACTAAATAAAACAAAAATGTTGTGCCAAAAGTAAAAGAAATTAAAGTTATGTGACAAAAAGTAAAAGTTTAAAAGTTTCTGTGATAAAAAGTAAAGAGAATGAAACTTTCGTGGCAAAAGTTAGAAAAATGAAAGTTTAAAAACTAAATAAAACAAAACTTTCGTGCCAAAAGTAAAAGAAATTAAAGTTATGTGACAAAAAGTAAAAGTTTAAAAGTTTCTGTGATAAAAAGTAAAGAGAATGAAAATTTTGTGGCAAAAGTTGGAACAACGAAAGTTTAAAAACTAAATAAAACAAAACTTTCGTGCCAAAAGTAAAAGAAATTAAAGTTATGTGACAAAAAGTAAAAGTTTAAAAGTTTCTGTGATAAAAAGTAAAAGTTTAAAAGTTTCTGTGATAAAAAGTAAAGAGAATGAAAATTTCGTGGCAAAAGTTGGAACAACGAAAGTTTAAAAACTAAATAAAACAAAACTTTCGTGCCAAAAGTAAAAGAAATTAAAGTTATGTGACAAAAAGTAAAAGGTTAAAAGTTTATGTGATAAAAAGTAAAAGTTTAAAAGTTTATGTGATAAAAAGTAAAGAGAATGAAAATTTCGTGGCAAAAGTTGGAACAACGAAAGTTTAAAAACTAAATAAAACAAAACTTTCGTGCCAAAAGTAAAGTTATGTGACAAAAGGTAAAAAGGTTAAAAGTTTTGTGTCAAAAATAGAAGATATAAAAATTTGGTGGTGAAAATGAAAAACAATTGAAGTCCCTTTAGCTAACAAAACTTTCGTGTCAAAAGTAAAAAAAACTAAAGTTATGTGACAAAAGGTAAAAAGGTTAAAAGTTTTGTGTCAAAAATTATAAAAAGTAAAAGTTTAGTGGTCAAAATAAAAAAACATTAAAGTCTCCCGTAGCTAAGGATACTTTAATTGTTATATATATAAGAGTTAATTACAGAAATCGTCCCTGTCGTGGACCTCTACTTGCAGCTTTCATCCCTAAGTTTAATAAATTACAGTTTTAGTCCAAAAAACTTTGTCCCGTCAACAGTTTTAGTCCTTGGTAATAACGTCCGTTTAAAAACCCATCACGTGTCAGCCACGTGATGGGTATTTTCGTCATTTCCTTCTATCATTTGTTACACTTTTAGTCCAGATACTTTTTTTTACCTTTTTTTTCTAAATCTTCATCATCAACAACACTTTCATGAATTCACATCAAAGTCACACAGATATGCATATACATATAAAAATTTGTAAGTATATACAAATAACAGATCATTACATATACAATCACCACAACAACAACTATCACCATCATCCTCTAATACCAACAATAAAAGTAATAAGTTTATTTTTTTTTTATTTTCTTTTAGTTTTATTTTTATTTTTTATTTTGTTTGTTTGTTTTTTATGAATATAACAAAGAAAAAAAAAAGAATAACAAGATAGGAAGCTAAAGTTGCTGATAATTTCATTTACTAGGCCCAACTCTCCCTATCTCACTAATTACCTTTTTTTTTAACTCCATCATCATCAACAAAACTCTCAATCACAATAATACTAGTAGTAGTAGCAGTAACATGGGAACAGTGAAAGCTGATCAACTTCACTCAATCACTCTTTATAATATATAAATATATATATATATATATATAGTGATAATGATGAAGAAGAAATTGACGGCTCAAGTCCGGCCACCATCCGCACCAACTAACCAAATCCGGCTAGGCACCACATCGGAAACTCCGGCCATCGCCCTCCTAGATCTGGCCACTATCCTCCTAGATCTACCACCACCGCCACCACCCATACCTCCGTCCACCGCTACCACACACAAACAACTTTGTCCTCCATTAACAACAAACAACACGTATTGGTGCCATGGATTGGCCGGAATCTGGGACATTTTTTATGTTTTCAGAGTTTGAATTGTGTTTGGTTTTACGAGTTTAGATTTGATGGTGGATCAAGAATCTGAATGGTGTTGTAAGTGTAGTAAATATGACTATTGGAGAATGTTTTTTTCTGAAAATCTTTGGTGGTCTAGTGATGAAGATGATGATTAGAATGAATGGATCTGGTCTTGTAGGTGTAGTATATGTAATATTAATTTTGTATTATTAATTAACAAACTTTAAAGTAAAAGCTCATGTGTTAGTAAGGACTAAAAGTGTTACCAAAACTTCAGAGTAGGACCAAAAGTGTTGACCAAAACTTCAGAGTAAGCCAAATTACAAGATTACCCATCACGTGCTAGACATGTGATCGCCTTTTTAACAGACGTTACTACCTAGGACCAAAAGTGTTGACGGGCAAAGTTTTTTGGACTAAAACTGTAATTTATTAAACTTAGGGATGAAAGCTGCAAGTGGAGGTCCACGACAAGGACGATTTCTGTAATTAACTCTATATATAATTTGAGGGCTTGTCAATTTGTCATCAATGAATTGTACAATGTTTTTATTAGGTGAAACATGGCCAACTGGGTCTTGGCTCATGTCACCGTGTAAATATGTACTTGACATGTCTATTAATTTGCGTTCAGTTGAACTTTGTAAACTTGAATTTGGAATTACAAAATCCATTGTGCATATATGGTCACATACTCACATGTATGTGGTTGTGGCAACAAATAGTTATCTTTCATTTCCATTGTATTTTCTTCCAAACATTTGGAGTATGACCATTGACGAGATGATTACAAGTGAAAGGCCTTCCTTGGTTCTTTGAAGTTTTCTTTAACTACACTAGAATGGATGTTTTGTTTGTTGCAGGGTTTAAGTCTTCTTTAACTACCCTAGAAGTTTTCTTAAAGTTTTGAGCATACACCACTAATTTTTTTTTTTTTTGAAAGGTACACCACTAATTTTTAACTCACCATCATCAAACATGCTTTAAGTTGTATAATATCTTAAACATATTTGGTGATGTACGGGTAATAATCCATTGATACTTTTATTATCAATGTTGAAATTTTCTGATCGTCATGATTGCTTGATATTAAAGCTAATAGTCCGTATTTTGTTTTACCCAGAGTCCTTACCCGAGATTTCAAGTTCTAACCTCATTACATAAAACTTTTTATAGGAGGTCATGCAAAAAGTTAAGAGTTGGTTGATTATACTTTGAAATTAGCTCGCGTATATATGAGTCAACTACTGAAAATTCCAGATAACCTGAACATAAAAGAATTCCGTGTAATTATTTTGTAGTTTGTTTTAATGTCATTTCAACCAAAATTTACTTGGACGCTTCATTAATTTCACGTTAATTATTTATGGGCAATCCGGAAAAAGAATGTTGGAGTTGGCAAATATGATGTCAATGGATGATTGAGCCAAAATAATTATGATTCTAATTAGGGTTCTTTGATCTTATAGATTGAAAACATTATGGTCTTATAGATTGAAAACAAGATATGTTATCACAAGTCCGATTGATACAAAATATAACTGATGGTGGGTATTTCTTAACTGAACATTTTGACTAAGGGTGAGATAAAGTCAGAATTTTAACAAGCTACTCGATCACAAACTTATTACTCGATTAGTTTCACGAGTCGAGCTTAATGAACTAATATTCGACTCTTCTCGTTGAAAGTTTGTTTAGTGATTCAAGTCAAGCGAGCTATTTGAGCTTCAGAAGTCACATGAGCTCAATGAGCTTAGTTAAAGTAAGTTTTGTGAGTTTTTTTTAACTATAAGATTGATTTATTCATGATAAAAATGAGACTATTTGAGCTTAAGTAATTACTAATTAAACAAGTTTATTGAGTTCAAGGCTTTGTAATATAACTAAATAGAAATGCGAAGAACATAAACGAATACCGAGCTCAGACGATAACCAAATATTGAAGCTCGAGCCTAAAACTTTTGATACTTAGACTCAACTCGAAATGTTAACAACCCTAATCTAAACTAGTATGCGCGTGAATGATATTTGAGCTGAAAGTGATTTGATAATATTTTTTAATGAAAGTTTTAACTATAAATTTTTTCATCTTGCTGATATGATATTTTATAACTACATAAAAAAAAAAATTTATTCATATTATATTTAATTTATTACTATATTTTTATAAAAATTAATTTTAACGAGTTCAATTAATTTTTAGATTAAGATAAAAAAAGAAAACAAATTTTAGTAAATTGAATAACTTTTAACTATATGGACTAAAAAACCACTATATACATATCACAAGTACCATTTGAGCAAATCACACACTATACCACCAGTAGTAGTTCCTCAGCTCAAACCCCATTAAACCATAAACCCTAGTTCTACCACCACACTCATGGCGGCAACGGCTTTCCGTCTCCGGCGATCACTAAAGCTCACATCTTCCATCATTAACAACCAAACCCAC
Organism: Erigeron breviscapus; assembly: GCA_034093135.1. NCBI lineage: Eukaryota > Viridiplantae > Streptophyta > Magnoliopsida > Asterales > Asteraceae > Erigeron > Erigeron breviscapus. The sequence goes on along the minus strand of CM067170.1, from coordinate 125,047,297 downwards.
TTCCCATCTTCCGTACAATCCATCGCCGCACCATGTACAACCACCATTTCCCAAAACTCTAACACTAACCTTAAACATGGTTTGTTTAAAAATGTTAGTCAGGCTAAACCCATACCCGGAAACATGGGTATGGGTTTTAAGATAAGGGGTTTGTCTACAAGATCATCATCATCATCTAAATATGATGAATTGGATGGTGATCAAATTAGCCCAGATGCAATATTGTTTGAAGGGTGTGATTATAATCATTGGTTGATTACTATGGATTTTCCTAAAGATCCTAAACCTACTCCTGAGGAAATGGTTGATACTTATGTTGAAACTGCTGCTCGAGTCTTTGGAAGGTTGCCCTTTTCTTTCTCATTCATATTATGTATTATATATATATATATGTATATGTATGTATATCTATATATGTATGTATATGTATGTGTATCAGTGTATGTATGGATATAGTTATTTGAACATTGATGATATATGATTTTTATTTGGCCTAGTGGTATTGGGGATTTGGGGTTACTCAATTGTGGGTTATAATGCTATTGGTGTGTGCATACGTCTTTCCCGGAAAGAAAGATGTATTCTTTTCATTGAATGTAGAGTTTATACTTGACTACTTTTGGATGTGTATGATCTTTACATGATTTTGTTTTGTTAGGATTAAACATAATTGTGTTGATCGAGTTTCTCACGAAACAAAATGCATTTTAGCATTTTTTACGCTAAAGGATATTTGGTCTAGCTTTACGGTTGAGACATCGGTCTTTTTGAGCACAAATATGTGGTGACGTGTGTGAATATTTGTTTTTTTTAAATATAAAGAACATGTATGATTGCTAGAAAATTGAGTGTTTTGGCATAAGCAATTATCGCTTTTGTATACATTCTTCAAGGTGTGTTTTGTGAGGTTTAAAAGTTCGTTTAAATTTTGCGGATGGTGGTCGATTTGGAAACATCGTAACGATAAGGTTTTTTCTCCTGGAGTTCAACGTAAGGAGCTGCTTTTTGACTTCATCATCGCCCAGTCTTATTTTTGGTATGCCAACAGGTGCAAAAAGAATCGGATATCGTGGATGGAGTGGCTGACTAATCCTCTCCTTATTCTTTAATGTATCGTTTGTTGTAATTGTATTTCTTTCTTGTACTTGGGCTTCTAGTACTTTGCTAGAAGTCATTTATATTTTAATATATACGTTGCCGTTCAAAAAAAACAAAAAAAGTTCGTTTAAATCAGTATCAGTATGGCCATGAGTCTTTTTTTTAGTATTATGAAAATTCTTCGGTCATTTGCTAGCTTTGCTTAATTAGAATGTTAGTATGAGATTCTGTCTGATTTTGTATATCTTTCCCTCTATTAAAGTGCTAATTGTTAATTAGAATGTTCTATGTTAATTGCAGCTTTTTGATAGTATCTGTGCAATGTCTGTATGAAGTTTTTGCAGATCATGGTTTTGACAAAATTACCAGAAATTGATTGAAATGTTGTGGTTTTATAAGACCATCATTCCTGATTCTAGAAGTTGTTTTTTAGAATGAATGTTTTAGTGATAATCAGTTGGTCCTGAAGAATTAATCTTTGATTATACACGCTGTTATGTAGTTTACACAAGCATAACATGCATCATGAAAGATGTCGTTTTATTTGTTTTTTATATGAAGTGTCAATAAGTAGTTAGGAGGGTTAAGTAATAACTAGGGATCTGCTACCTGTGAGTTGTTTTAAATGGTGATCTAGTGTTGTGGTCAGATGATATTGTAAGTTGTTATTAGTTTATCTGATGTTCTATAATTCCAGCGTGGAAGAGGCGAAGAAGAAAATTTATGCTTGTAGCACAACTACATACCATGGATTTCAAGTTGAGGTGTCAGAGGAAGAGTCAGAGAAGTTTAAAAGTATGTTTATTTCTTACTTGAAGATTATGGTGTTGAATCATTAATGCTGGCGATCTCACACTTTCTTGAACAGGTTTGCCTGGGGTTGTATTTGTGTTGCCGGATTCCTATATAGATCCTGTTAACAAAGAATATGGAGGTAGTATTTTCTTGTTTTTTTTTTTTTTTATCATTCTACGTGTTTTATTGTGGAATGAAGTATGGTTTTTGAGAGCATTACTTTTGTTTTTGAAATTTTCAGGAGACAAGTATGTTAATGGAACTATCATACCGAGACCACCACCTGTACAATATGGCAGACAAGGTGGAAGGTATAATGATCGAAATAGAGAGTACAATAGACCACCTCCAAGAGGTCAATTTGAACAGAATAATCCACCTGGAGGACAGGGTAATTACCGAGGAGATAGAAGTGGCCCGGCAAATTACAACCAAGCTGAAATGAGAAATACCAGTCCTGACAGGCAAACTGATTTTTCTTCCCCGCCTTCTGGTGCTTACAATCAAGGAGGTGGCAGTGGAAGCTATAGGCAAGGGGCTGGAGGGCAATATGGTCAAAGTAGGGGTGGCTCATATGGTCACGGAGGTGGTGGAGGTTACGGGCAAGGTGCCGGTGGACAATATGGACAAACAGGGGCTGGAAGTTATGGTCAAGGCGGAGTTGGTGGAGGTTATGGGCAAGGCACAGGTGCACAATACGGGCAGGGTGGTGGTGGAAACTACGGGCAGGGTGCCGGTGGAAACTTTGGCCAGGGTGGTGGTGGAAACTACGGGCAGGGTGCCGGTGGAAACTATGGTCAGGGTGGTGGTGGAAACTACCGGCAGGGTGCCGGTTGGAAACTACGAGCAAGGGGTAGGTGGACAATATGGACAAGGAGGCGGTGCAAGTTATGGTCAAGGTACAGGTAGACAATTTGGACAAGCAAGTGGCGAAAGTTACGGGCAACAGGCTGGTGGACAACAATATGGACAAGCTAGCAGTGGAGGTTATGGGCAACAGGCTGGTGGACAATACGGGCAAGGATTTGGTTCTGGCAGCAATCAAAGCTCATCACAATATGGTGGAAGTCAGGTGGACCAGAGGACCAATGTTCCTAGGCAGCAAGGAAGTTATGAAGCTATTGAAGATGCATATATTGACGAAGATGCAGATGCGTTCAAAGTATGAATTTCTCGTTCTTTTTTTCCTTTAATAATGGTTACTCTGTGTGGGTTTTCCTGCCATGCCACTATGCCAGTATATTTGTAACTCAATGTTGGAAGTGTCAATGAACTTTTTAAACAAAATGATCGTTTTGTGGGACATCACCTAAACTAGAGGTGACCATATTGATAGCTGAATGGGTTTCTTTGGATTATGGTAATCACAAATGGGTGGGTAAAACTATTTAGCTAAAAAGAGATTATGTTGGGATGTCTCTTGAAGTCATTTCAATCTTTTAAATGATAGCGAAAATTCTTTTCGGGAAATCTTTGACTCTCACTAAAAAAATACAACTTGCCCAGTTGCCGCTTTTGTGTCAATATATACAGGCGTGTCTCGCTATGGATAAGTGTGTTGACCAGGATTTCTGCAAATGCTTGTTTTTTAAATGCTATGATACTGCATTGAATTCCTTGTATTGACGAAGTTACTTTTGCATCTGCAGAAATGATGATCAAAATGTTCAAGTAGCAAGAATCGTAAATATTTCTGGGAAGAATCAGTCAAGTGTACTAGCTGAAGCAGTATAGGGAAAATGTTGTTGGGTTCTGTTTTCCTCTGTTATGAGTGTGCTGTTTATTCTAGAAGGCTAATAAAATGATGAAACTTTCCATGGTGCCTTGTGTGATCTTCTACCATTTGCATTTTGTTTGAATGCATTTCGACAGTTACTTGCCATGTTGGTAGTATATTCTCGAGACACTATTTGAATCTTATTAGTTATTATAGCTGCTTTTTTTTTTAATCTAGTTCGTGTAATGTTACAATCTGGTTTATTTGGTTGTCCTAGTCCACAAGATTCATGTGGAGCTTGCTCCAGTATGAATCGGATAATTAGGAACCATTGATTTGATAAAACATAAGGGTTCGTGGGCGAAATTAAACTTGAACCAACAATTCTGATCAATCTTTGATTTTCATATATCAGGTGTAGAATTTGATCTTATTAGTAATTATAGCTGCTTTTTATCTAGTTCGTGTAATGTTACAATCTGGTTTATTTGGTTGTCCTAGTCCACAAGATTCATGTGGAGCTTGCTCCAGTATGAATCGGATAATTAGGAACCATTGATTTGATAAAACATAAGGGTTCGTGGGTGAAATTAAACTTGAGCCAACAATTATGATCAATCTTTAATTTTCATATATCAGGTGTAGAAGAGATCCTTTTGTGGCTTGATCAAACGTTTGACCATATGACAGGTCGAATGTCATTTTAATATACAATTTGTCATGTTCATGAATTTGTTGACTTATTTCGTGCAATGCACAGAAATCCAATTAAAAGGTTAGTATAGAGTTTAGATGAAAGTTATCTACTTTTTTGTAGGAAGCTTTTTCAGCATTTTGCACACATTTCTCAAACTGCATCAAAAAGTATGTATCTATTTGAGTTGGTTGCTCATTTGGAACTTGTGTAAATGGTTGATTCACTCACATACTACATTTATATGCATTTACATTTTACATATGTTTGTTAAATTCCAATTCCAAAGGTTCCTTTAATAAAGAAATGATTTGGAGATTATTATATAGTTGGTACTATAGACATAAGGGTGGAGGGAGTGTGTGAGAGGGTTAGGGCGGTAAATGAACCGAACAGTTCATGAACATTTCATAAACCGTTCGGCGGGAAGTTCGTTCGTGTTCGTTCGTTTAGTTAAATGAACGAACATGAACACAAAAATTCGTTCGTTTAGTTAAACGAACGAACATGAACACAACTCCCGTTCGTTCACTTATGTTCGTGAACGTTCGATAATATGTTCGTGAACGATGTTCGTGAACATCCGTTCGTTTATGTTCGTGAATATTTCATTTTGCTATATATATTAATATTAATATTAATAATAACATTCAACCGCCACTTTTCAGGAGAGATCCTGGTTCAAGTCTTGTCAAAGGCAAACTTGAGATAATCAGGGGATTATTAAGTGGTTGAGATTCACCTGGACACTAGCCTGGCTGGGGGATTAGTGGGTACCAAATGGTACATGGGATCAGGGGGTTTCCATCCAATTACCCTTTTTTTTATTCAAAAGAAAATAAAATACAAAATATAAAGATAAATACTCATTTTATATCAAACGTAAGATATTTTCACTTTCTAAAGTAAAAAAGTTTCGTAAAATTTTTAGCCGATCAATAATTTGTAACCTTGAATATGAAGTCTAATATTTCTAATTATATGTTTGTAAATATTTTTAGTTATATGTTTGTTCACTGGTGTTTGTTTGTGTTCGTTCATTTGTGTTCGTTCGTTTGTGTTCGTGAACATTCGTTCATGAACACAAATGAACGAACATGAACAAGCCATTATGTTCGTCTATATGTTCGTGAACACAACATTATGTTCGTTTATCCGTTCGTGAACCGTTCGTTAAGTTAAACGAACGAACGCGAACATGAACAAGCTCCCGTTCATGTTCGTTCGGTTCGTTTACATCCCTAGAGAGGGTTGAGAGGGAGATGGTAGGGAGATGGGAGGGATGGATGTGGTTCGGCAGCCACTTGCGCGAGATGGAGGAGGGCTGGTGCGGTGCGAGATGGATTCTCGCTGAGGGTTGACGGAAGGTTGGGGAAGGAGGGACTGAAGTTGTAACTTTTTCAAACGGTCATGTGACCGTTGGAGGGACTGCAGGTGTAAACTTTGATGCGCCAGGGACTAAAAGTGACAATCGGCCGAAACTTTTTTATTTTATTTTTAATTCTTCTATATATACAGCCGATTTTCACATTCCAAAAACACAACCAAATCCCACTTTTACTCTATATTTCTCAATTCAAACACAAATACTAACATATTTTCATCATATGGATCCATTATCCTCATCATCTTCATCATCATCGTCGTCCGAAGAGATTTCTTCGGCTTTCGGATTTTCATTTCCTTTTTCGTTGTCGGAGTAGCCTGCCTTTTTTGCAAAGCGTTCTTGACGCGGTTGAAGACGACTCGACAAGCTCCACCGAAACCCGCGCCTACATCAAGCGGTTTCGGGTACGAGCCCACGACACTCTTATGCGTGACTATTTTGTTAAAGAACCGAAGTTTGGCCCGGTTTGGTTTCGTGAAAGATTTCGAATGAGTCAAAGGTTGTTTTTAAAGATTGTTAGTGATATTGAGCAACGCTACGTGTACTTTCAAGAGCGTCTAGATCGAAAGGGGAAAAAGAGCTTTACGGCCATACAAAAATGCACATCCGCGGTGGGACAACTCGGAACGGGCAACCCTCCAGATAACTTTGATGACTACTTGTGCATGGCTGCGAGAACGTCTCGCGAAAGCCTTGATCATTTTTGCACCGCGATCATCGAGTTATATCGTGGCGAGTACTTACGTAGGCCAACTAGTCATGACATTGCACGCTTGTACGAGGCGCATGAACGGAGACACAAGATTCCGGGAATGCTAGGTAGTCTTGATTGTACGCATTTTGTTCGGAGAAATTGTCCTAAAGAGTTGAAGGGACAATACAAGAGAGGTGATCATCCATACCCCACTGTTACGCTTGAAATCGTTGCTTCACAAGACTTGTGGATTTGGCATGCTTTTTTTGGTCCTCCAGGGTCGCTCAACGATATCAACGTTTTGAATCAATCGACATTGTATCTTAGAGAGCGAAATTCGACGACTCCTGACTCGTCTTTTACCGTAAACGGTTGTCACTACAAACGGGGATACTATCTTACCGATGGAATCTATCCTAGGTGGGCGACTCATGTCAAACTGTCAAAGCAATGCCATATCCGACTGAAACAAATGACAAGAAGTTCAAGAAAGTTCAAGAATCAGCAAGAAAGGATGTAGAGCGAGCTTTTGGTGTTCTTAAAGGAAAATGGGGGATTTTGAGTCGGCCAATGCGAGCGATGACGGTCGACAAGATTACTAACATTGTGCACGCGTGTATTATATTGCACAACATGATTATAAAGGATGATGGAAGGGCAATATCACTGGTTCGTATTGTGGATACGGGAATTCAAGCGGTTTATAACCACGATGCAGTGGATGAGATACAAGATGAAGATGTCCATCATCGTCTTCGATATGATCTTACAGAGCACGTTGGGAGACAAAATTTAGCCCATCTCGACGACCCGACGACTCAACCAACACCGATTGCCGATTTATTTATGTAGTTTTTATGTTATTTTATGTTTTGTATCTTTAAATTTTTAATCGCTAATAAAATGTATGTGTTTTTCTTTATATATTTGTTGAGTTCTAATTAAAAGGGTTAATTATGTAAAGTTTATAAATGTTAAGGATAAATTATTAAAATGTGAAGAAAAGGTTGGAAGTGATGGTTGCCACTAAAAAAAAGGTTGAAAAAAAGGTTGGAGGGTTAAAATGAGGTGGAGTAATTTGATTGGATTATTGGAGGGAGATGGGGAGATGGAGAGTGATGACTCCCTCCCCCCTAATGAAGAGTCTATAATCAAATAATGTTAGGAGATCTACTATTTTTTTTTCTTTTTCTTTTATAAAGTTTTAACTTTTAAAAAGTATAACACTTATCCTTCGTCAAAATCAAATTAGAGTTTAAAATTGGAAAAAAATCTCAACTTTTTGTATCATAAAAATTTACATTTTAACCTATCAATCCGAACCTTTTATTTTGGGTTTGGCTTGGGCCATCAAATCGAGTCTCAAACCCAGGTATTTTCAATGTCTCTTTGGAAAATATAAATATTCATAAGAGAGAATTACATTTTTGGTCCCTCAATTTGGCAAGATTTTCAGTTATTGCACTTAAGTGAATTATTTACAAAAAAACCCTGAAGTTGATCTTTTTTTCAATTTACACTCCGCGCCCTAACGCCATCCATTTTTGGCCGTCAACCCCATCACGTGACAAACACGTGAGAGTATTTCTCATCATCCTCATGCATCTCAAAAACCAAAATTTACATCCGATCTTAATTAAACTCATTTACAACAGTTATAATCCTACAAATTCTAACAAACATCAACTATATAAATATGTATCTATTAGTATTACATATCTATAGATCTAAAAAAATACAAAAACTCGAACATATACTACAGCCACCATCAAACTCAGGCCACCATGAGCACAACCACCATCGTGCTGCATCCCTCATTGCCACCGTATCCACCTATCACCACCACCCCCGTATACAAAGACAAATGAAAATTAATTGTGGTTCATTTTGGGTTAGAATTTGTAAGATTAACGATGGTTCATTTTAGGTTAGATATATAATACTAGTAGATACATGATTATATAGTTGATGTTTGTTAGAATTTGTAGGATTGTAGTTGTTGTAAATGAGTTTTATTAAGATTGGATGTAAATTTTGGGTTTTGGGATGAATGAGGATGATGAAGGAAGAAGAAGATGGGAGTTGAAAAGAACTTGGGTAATATAAGAGTTCATATTTTCAAATCAAGATTTTTTACATTTTTCATCTCTGAAGTTGTTTATTTTTTCACTTTTAGTCTTAAATGTGAAAATGACTGAAATACCCTCACGTGTTTGTCACGTGAGGGGGTTGACAGCAAAAATGGATGGCGTTAGGGCGTGGAGTGTAAACTGAAAAAAAGACCAACTTCAGTGGGTTTTTTTGTAATTAATTCAATTAAGGGCAATAACTTAAAATCTTGCCAAATTGAAGGACAAAAATGTAATTTTCTCTATTTATAAACTTATGAAATCAAAACCTAAAATCTAATATCTTTAAAGGGCTTATTATAGGTATTTGTGGCTGTTCCTATTATGCGTACAACATAATACAAAAGTCAAAAATATATTTTCATTTAAACCCTTTTAGTTGTGTATTTATACATGTTTCATCCCTCATTTTGTTGTGCGGGTGGTCTCTCCATCTAATCTTAATAAAACATATTTCGAGACTTTGGTATAATATAAACTTTGTGTTTTGTTGATCGTATACTCGTAGCTATAGTGAATCATAAAAGCTTGTTTTTTCTTTATTATTTTATTTTTAAAAGTTATAATTGTGTATAGTGAAAATCTAAAAAGACATAAAACCTACTTAATTTAAAACCAACCTATTTGATACGAAACCAATCTACCGACTTATTTGATCAATGAAATTTATCAAATTACATGGTTTAAGTTCAAGTTAATAAACCGTGAGTCATATTTGAAATTTCTGAGAATTTTTCTATCAAGGTTAAGGAGTCAACTGAGCATCTCAGCGGCGGGATTGAATACCCGGATCGAATCAGAGTTCACGCCGCCCGCCCTGAACAAATAGGAGGCGTGGGCCACAGGTCGCACAAAAGCCGCCGGGTCGCACGACAGAAGAACACCCAACATAAAGATGCACACTCCTCCATGTGAAATATTCATCTTCATTGGAGCTTTTTTGTAGTAGTCGTGACCAACAGCCATCAGCTGCCGGCTCGTTGGTAAGGTGAGAGCTTCAAGCCCGATTTCTGGTGGCGCACCCCCCACACAAGCACCGCCCGACGAAGGGGGGACGGGTAAAGCTACAGGCCCAAAAACTTCGACCCTTCTTTGGGGGTGCCCAGGGCACCTCATCTTGTCATTTCGTCCTTGCTCATTCCCGTTAGGCTGAAGTCTTTGGCCAAACATTTTTAACCCGTCAATTCATGAATCGAAACCAGTCTAACTCGACCGACGAAATAAAGAAAGAAAGAAAAGAATCACACAAATTGGCTCCTGTTGCTCCGATTGCCACTTGAGCTCCAACCCACACGCACCACACAATGAACATTTAACACCCACCCCCTTTGGCTTTTAAACATTCATCAACTAAATATAAAATTATTATCTTTAATAATTTCTACTACCCTTAAATAAAATAAAATAAAATTCTTACAACAATTTCCTCCATTTTATGTTATTTTATATAATTATAATTATCATTATATGCTTCCTTAGGGTTTTTACTCGATCACATCCCCTTTTTTTAGAGAGGTAATTTTTTTACTTTCATCACTTGTTATCAATTTAGTTTCTTAATTACTTTCCTAACGATGTAATTTACTTCGAAAACTAGTACTTAAACCTCTTTTAATTATTCAGTTTTTTTTTTTTTGTATTTAAAGTTAGGTTTTAGTATCTAACAGCCAGATACTAAATTCTTTGTTAACTTAATTTTTTTTAGTTAGTGGTTTAACCTTGCAATTGGTGTGAGCTTAGTTAGGACTTTTTAATTTATTTTTTTTAATTATTGAATTTTTTGTTTGTTTTGTGTTATTTAACAAATGCAGGTGGATTAGGATTTCTGATTTGCTAATGTGTATTACTTTTTAAGATTTTTGTCTTGATTCTTAATGTGTTTGTGAATTTTTGTCTTGATCGTAATTCGGCATATAGGGCGGAGGATTAAATTAAACATTTCCAATTTTGTGATAAAAGGTGAGAAGTTACAAAATCTTAATTTCTCACTGGTTTTGAAAAGACAATAAAAAGGAAGTAATTCTGTGAGTTTTTATACGGTGAACGTTTTTATCCAAAATTCATGACTATTTGTGTATCACATTTAGATGATCTGATTACTGAACAAATGGAAATTAAAGAATTACATGCGAATTGCTGAATATATATATTCGGATTAAAAAAGTCTGCTTTTTGATAAATGGGTAGGAGCCTCGAGTAGTAGACGCCTTTGTAACAAGTGACAACTTTGTGTTAGCTGAAATCTGTAGACGAACTTGTTTAGTTAAATTATATCCTTATATCGTGATGCCCGTGAATAGCATTTTGGATATTGTTGTAGATGTTGTTGGATGTCATTGATGCAGTATATATGATTCAAGAAAAACTGTAAATTCATGCATAAATGAACTTTTGTAGCATCTGCTGACTGGCACATTTTATGGTGTATACTTGAAACAAAATTCTATACCGGATAAGTATTTGTTTATTTACATGATGACTATGTGTTGAATGAGCTCCAAAGTGTACCAAGACTTGTTTTTTTCTGATCTGGGTGGAAAAAAATTGAATCTTGTAACAAATTACTCTATTTATAACTTACTCACAGGCATGAGGCGTTCTAGACACAACAATGCAGTACTCGCACACGATGAATGGCCTATCAGAAAGGCCCTTACATTATCGGATGTTGACATTACTCACCCGTTTCTCACTCTACCTCGCCAGCCAGTCGAGACATATATCCTTGTGCATTTGACACAGCTTGAACGGGATCATCTACTGAATAGAGAACAAGTGGCCATAAACGCTCAAGATGATGACACTGGTGATGGTTATATAATGAAGTTAAAATGGCGTGGGAGTTATTACAATCTTATTGGCAAATGGGGTAGAATCGTCCGTAGCAAGGGACTTGATGTCGGGAAGGAGATCAAACTCCGCTGGTTAAATGGATGTTTGCACTTCTCGGTCCCACAACAACAACAACAACCTCTTTCTGCACCTCCGTTGCAGATAATTCCCGCACCCGTAGCACAGCATGACCAGTGGCCCATCAATAAAGTTTTGACACTGTCTGATGTGGACACTAATCATCCTTTCTTACCTCTAACAAGGAGATCTGTTGAAGATCATATTCTTGTGCATTGGACCCCACAACAACGGGAGCTGCTGAGAAACGAAGAGCAAGTGAATTTGACTGCCCGGGATGTAGATACAGAGGAGATGTATGTAATGAAGCTGAGGTGGCGTGGAAACTATTACAACTTAATTGGAAAATGGGGGAAAATTATAAGGAGTAGAGGACTTGGTGCTGGGAAAGAGATCAAGATTCGATGGGCTAATGGGTGTCTTCACTTTTCTGTCCCGTATGAGCACACAGTTGTGCCTGCAACAATTCCGGTGATACAACAACAACAACAACAACAACAACAACAACAACAACAACAACAACAACAACAACGACAACAACAACTACAACAACAACAACAACTACAACAACAACTACAACAAATACAACGCCAGCACCACCAAGACTGGCCAATTAAAAAGGCACTCACTTTATCCGATGTGGATACAAATCATCCTTTTCTTACATTACCTGGAAAATCGATTGAAGATCATATTCTTTTGTATTGGGCATCACAGGCACGAGAGCAATTAAGAAATGAGCTTCAGATAAATATAAATGCTCGTGACTATGATACGGGGGATCTATTTTTGATGAAGTTGAAGTGTCGTGGGAGTTACTACAATTTGATTGGAAAATGGGGACAAATTATCAGAGGGAAGGGACTGCAAGTTGGACAGGAGATTAGGGTTCGTTGGGATAATGGGTTTTTAGTTTTTTCAGTTCCTCAATGATAGCAATACTGATGGTTCATAGGTAGAAGAAGTTGACAGTGGAGGCTTTTGTTTTGTAAATCTGAAAGTTTGTCATGGTGGTTGTTTTGTAACGACTAGATTTTAAATTTTCATTTTACATGAGAAGTATATTCTTCGGTTTTGTCAACATTGTTGTCTGTAAATTTTATTACTATGTTTCCACAGGCATAATGCATACTACACATACGGTTGAAAGTTATATGTTGTTATTGAAGTAAATTTACTACACACTAATTTGAAATAAGGCCTACGGTGTAAAGCAGAATCAATCCTTCACCCTTGTGGGATCAAGATGGCTAGCTGTGATCTACTTATCAATGTGAGTTCTCTAACTCGGTTAAGGTATTTCTCTATCAAGTATATGCACCTATTGACCATCAAGATAGAAAAAGTGAAATGATCCATGTCAATTCTCCACAATGTTTTTCTGATCTTTTAATATGAAACCAAGCTTATGTGTACCTTCTGTATGATCCGAGTTAGTTGAACCTTCGGTTTCTTTACAGGTTAAATGCTACTTTTCCTTTCCACATCGATATTAAACTTTATGAGCCAGAAGTAACATGACCATATAGTCAAAGCTCAGTGTTCAAAGTTTTGCCTTCTATAATTTCTACAAGGATCAATTCATGCTGCCATCTTTAGTTGGATCTTTCAATTTTTAGTAATTTCATATATGTTTGCTGGTGGTTATGTGTTTCTACTGCAGTTTTTATTTATCATATAAACCTTATAGGACATTCCGTACAAGCATAACAGTTCCTGCTATATCATAGTATTATACCTTAGGCCCTCACTTTTTTGAACTCGTTATATACTAGTAATAAAGCTTGCTTTTTTTACTTCTGCTATGATAAAGTACTTTGGGTTACAAGTCATTTACTGATCAGTGTGATACTTTCACTTGTGTTTTCAAAATCTAGCACTTACTCCCTCCCTTGTTTGAAAGTAAAAGAAGCCTTTAATGGAAAGATATAGAGACAGATGAGTGTCTTTGAGACCTTTGGATCCTTTACTTTACTTATACAGGTACAAGTTTGAAAGAATCCATCGAGGGTATGATGCTGGCACGTTGCATGTTTTTTGCAAAAGTTGTGGGTAAGTTTTTGCCATTTTGAAGAATGTTTATTCATGCTGATTGAAGTTTTTTGCAATAGCTGTTGGTAAGTTTGGCCATTTTGAAAAAAACAGTGATTTATCATGGCTGAAATAAGCTCCTGTTCGACTCTTTATGCCCGTTCATTTTGTACATGCTTGTGTAACTAATGGTTTGAGGTGAATCTATTTCCATTTCCGGATTACACAGATGCTTTTAATGAAGCAAATGGAAGACTGCAAATTAAGAAGACCAGGATTGCACAGATGCTTCTAATGAAGCAAATGGAATGTGCAAAATGGTCAATACAGTGAGAGAACCAGGATTACATGTGACCGTTAGAACAAACTTTTAAAAATTAGTCTTGTATCTGTGCAAAGTAATGTTGATGACTATATTGTTACCATTTTTAGTAATTTTGAAGGAATTTTTGTTATTTTTAACGGTTAAGTGTTTAGTTAGTACAAATACATCCTAGATTATTAACCACAATTTCTCTCACCAAGAGGGAGGGCCGGTGTACATATAGTACATTGAACATGTTGCAGGAGAGGTCGAGATCACTTCCCATGCCCCAAGTGATTTCCCTACTTGACATTGTATTAATCATTTAAGTTTTGCACTACTCTAAGAACCTCCAAGATTATCTTTACAAAACGTTTCACTCAAAACTTTTAGATCGTGCATGCCCTTGTCGTTATGATGTCCATGGTCGTCACCCACTTAGCCCAGTGTCCAGGAAGCCATGTAGATATGTGGATTGTAGAGTTATAAAAAACCCGAAAAACCGAACACTCATGCTTAAAATAATTGTAATTTTATCATAAAATCCAGAGAGTGGACTTTTAATAAAAAGATACAATTTGTTTAATGCACGACTAGCATTCTCCATAAAAAATTACACTCATAAATCCTAATAGTTATCTATTTCAATTTTAATTTATTATATTTTTGATTTGATACTCCATATTTTACAAGCCCAAAATGGTCAACTATGTCCACCACTTTTACCTCATTTTCATTCCATGCTTTGACCATAACTGCTTCGCCAGCTTCGCATTATTTTTGTGATATTCTTGTAAAGAAGGATTCCCACCGATGTTGACATTGACTTTTGTGTTTTTTGTCACCCACTGGAAAAAAAGAAGATATTCATTAGAATACTCTTGTGAGATGATAAAATGTAAGTATACAAAAACTTAAATATATATCTACCTTTCTCTCCACTTGCCATATCATCCCATTAGAATACAGTCTACCATATAACTTATGCAGCTCATCACCAGTTATTACATCAGCGTAAACATACATCTTTGCTGAGAAGACTGTACAATAAGAAAAAAGTCATCACAGCCGTTATATGGTATCGTCATCAACAATAACAAAAATAACCAAAAATATCATCAACATCTCTATATCTAAAAAGAGAAAGAAAAAAAAAGATTATGAAGAATCAGCTTCCGACATGATAATATAAGCTAGATTAAGAAATCATGATATATAGGTGAGAGAGAGTTGAGAGAAAAATGGTAAATGTAAAGGAAATGGAAATTATATTATGAAAGGTTAACCATTACACATGTGGTGGAGGGGTATTTATATACAAGGCAAAATACACTTAGCACCCCTCCATACATAGCTAATTACATCCTTACATTTAATCAAAAGTACAAAACTAGCACTAACTATTTAATATTATAACAATCTCCCCCTTTAGTGCAGTTTTGTTTTGATGTCGTTCATACGGCTCTTCTCTTTTTCTTCTGCTTCCTGTTTCTTTTCTTGGTTGATGGTTCAGGTTGGTGTTTTTGAATTGATTGATCTTTGAAGGCTCGTTTCTTGTATTCACTGTATTTTTCCTTCCAATATCGTTTTGGGATGAAATGGAACTTTGGATCAGCTGGTCGGTTGGCAGGCTCTATGATATTGTCGGCAAAGTTCACAGGGGGAATGTTATGAGGCCCGAACTCATGATTTGGTGAATATCTGACCCAGGTGCCTTCGGGAACATGAATAACTCCAGGACGTTCTTTAGGTGTTCGAGCTTTCATAATTAGTCTGGTCCTTTTTCTGTGGTTGATTTTAGCTTTAATCTTATCAATTACCTTCATCATCCTTTTCTTTTCGTTCTCCGACTCTTCGAATTCATACAAGCTTTCAAACACATTCTGACATTGCAGCAGAGTACCATCAGAATATTTGGAAAGTTCGTTGAGTCGGATGAAGATCGTGTGCCCTTGATCTCTTACAAATACAAACCCTTGAGGTTTGTCAAAAATAGCACCGGTGTTGAAGTTCTTTAGATTGACACCTTGTATCTTTTGATTTGGCACAACTAAGTTGATCTTCCTTCTTTTCTTCTCAAGACCAAGCTGAAAGTCTTTTTGAGTTTGACTCAGAACAAGACAATCCATATACCTTTTCATTGCATAGTAAGCTTCTTGATTTTCAGGATCTTGTTGAATTAGCTTGCTAGCAAAGTGATTATGGAGGAAGATGAGATCATCTGCAGAGAGAAGATTAAATCTGGCTTCACCGAACACATATCGTCGATTATCTTCTCTTTTGACTATGAACCACATCAATCCCGGTTGTCTGGCAAAGCCGGGATCTCTCCATTCCTTGAAATGAAAACTAACAACTTCAGTGATCTTCAATTTGAACTGATCTCTCCAGGTTTTATTGATCTTGACACTTCTAGCTTCTACAAGATCTTTCAAGTATTTTTCTCTCTGTGAATCAAGATCAAAGGCTCGTCTAGCTCTCATTTTATCGAAGTCAAGCTCAGTTATTTCATGTGGTCGGGAGAATATTCTATAAGCCTTTTCTTCTAGGAATTTTGATGACTTGATTAGTTCGATTAGGGCTTCAAGATGATCTATTCTTTTCTGAGTATTCTTTCTGAAGCCACCTTCATCGATTTGATCATGTGGAGCCCTGGATACAACAATATTTCTGACAAGATGAGGATTTGCAAGGTGATTAACAAGATCATCAAAGTTCATTCTGTTTAGGTGAGAAATAGGCTGCTGAACATCTGGGTATGAATCAAAACCAGGAAAGTCATCATCATCATCATCTCCAGAATCAGGATCTTGAGGATCAAGAAAGTCAGGATCTTGAAAATCATTACCAATCACATCTTAATCAAACTGAGGTCCTTGAGACTGAGCATCATCTCTAATTTCAGAGTCTCCAACAACTTCAGTGGCATCATTACTTGCTCCAATAACTTCGGTATTTCCACTTGCTCTGATCTCAGTTTCTTCCAGATTCACCTCCTCCGTTTTCTCCCCCTCGTGTTGATCCTCGTCATCGGGATCATCACGTCTTCTTGAGGAGGCAGCAGCTTGTCTGCATGTTGCTTCTAGCTCTCTTATACGTTTCTGAGCCGCTTCAAGCTGTGCATCTGCAAGGAATTTTCTTGTTCGGCCTTTTGTTTTAGAAGTTGAAGTTCATTTTGATGATCGAATTTGGCCTTGAGAGCAGCAAGAACAACGATATCAAAGGAATCATTTTGATCTTCCTAAGATAAAAGAGTGGCATATAATTCATTGCAGAGCTCCTCTAACCTTGATTGCTTAGGAGATGGAGAATTATGGTTAGAAGCATCATCCGAATCATTATTTGAATAAGAGGAAGAAGATGAGTGAGATGGAGACGGTGATTGATGTTCAGTGAATGGAGATGGGGGTTTGGGAATGTTTTGATCGGCATGTTGTTGGATGACTATTGCACGGTGGATAGGATCGGGTGGTAAGCGAAGGCGGTCGGAGGAAACAGGTGGTGGGGTATGTCTTTTAGGGGTCTCTAAGGTAGTTTGAGCTTTGCCTTTTCGTTGTCGGAGTTCTTCGGCTTGTGAAGGAGTTGGTGATGGAGGAGTAGAAGGTTTGGCCGACATGAATATCGTTGGCGCAACTGTAGACTCCGACGGGGTTACAGTGCGGCCTGAAGGTATTACTCCGACAGGGCTTCCTGTTGGTTGACGAAGCGAGACTTCAACAACAGTTGTTGCGTGAAGAATTGGTTTTGCACGTATGCATAACACAATATCACGGTGGGAAGGACTTTCGGGATCTCCTAGATTGCCCGTTGAACTGGGAGTTGAGCTAGGAGGAAGTAAGGCGAACCTAAACTCCTCAAAGCTTTGCTCCTCAGCGCCTGGTAGTAATGCTTGTTTTAGGATGGCAGATCCAGGTCTTCCAGACGTTCCTCGAGAAGGGAATATATCCAACAACTCTAAGTCTGTTCTGGCAGCATCCAAAGGATGTGAGTGCTCAATATTAAGTGACCTAGGTGGTGAACTAGACTCAATAGTGTGAGAAACGAGAGGCGGGAGAGGGGCATATGTCTCCTCAACTTCAATATCGTCATCCTCCAAATGAGGGGACGATAGTGGATGCGGTTGGTGCCCATGCAATGATGAAACTGACTCCTGTAGAGAGGAGCCAGAGTGGCGTATGGAGGTTTGTACATGTGAGGTTGGGGAAGCCTCGACTTCTATCCTGGGGGTTTCATCCCGGCGAATAATAGGTTCAACTGTCAAAGGGCCAACGTTTTCTTTATGACCTATACCTAACCCTGACCGCTTAACCTCTCCAATATGTATTTCAACCCCTCCCTCAGGACCACCTTGTATCTCCGGAATATCCATGGGATCAGCATTATGAACATATGAGTCCTCTCAGGAATTGGTTGAAGAGTTTTAGGTTTTCTGGCAGTTTTTGCTCTTACTACTTTGTGTCTCAAATTGATGTTTGAAGTTGATGTTTGAGATTCAGAAGAAGCAGATGATTGAATTTGAGAAATTGGATTTTGAGAAGACGAAGATTGTGATTTAGATTTGGACTTGGATTTTGATTTGTGATGGATTTTCTATTTCTTTTGTGGTGGTTCAGAAGAAGAAGTAGATGGTGCAATGGATGTTGAAGGTGCAGATGAAGTGCTCGGTGCCACTATATCTCCTTCTATCCCCTCAGACCTCTTCCTAGACCTAGAACCCTTACTAGGCGACCTATGCGGGGCAGCGGCAGGCAGCTGTCGGTTTGCAGCTGCCATAACCCTCGATATAAACACTCTATAGTTCATTAAGTCTGAATCATCATGGGGCACCGAGCTTAGAAGAGAAGCAGGAATAGGCATTGGAACCACAGCTTCAGAGCCAGAATTGGAGTAGACAGCTCCATATCCAGGAATATGACATCTTCTGGAGAGCGGGAATCTTCTTATGGTCGGATTTGCATCAAGAGTATGTCTTATTATGATTGAGAGAAATCTGATGAAGGGAATATACTTTTTGTGCTCATTATGCTTCCCTTTGACATTCAGCACTAAGTGCTCCCATGCAGCAGCAGCAAAATTGATATGTGCATCATGTGAAATGCCATACAGATATGTCAGAGTATGAGTGGTGATGGCTTCTTGTCCTTTTCTTGAAGGTGACAAGCAGTAATTAATGATTGCATTGAGAGTGTTCCATAATCTGTGAAGATTCTTTTTCTTGAAGTCTTTTAAAGCATTTAGGGGTCCCTCATACCCAAGTTCTCTAACCCCTTGAAGCATTTCTTGCGTAGATGGGGTTGCATCGAATTCTGTGGCGTCTTGATGAGAATTAGCCTCTGGGAATCCAATAATGGATCGGAAGTTGTTGAGAGTTAGAGTGACGGTTATGGGTGAATCTGTTGTTGTGGGAAGTTGAAATTCGAAGTAAGGTGATTGGTTCTTTCCTCTTGGCTTAATATACTGAATTGTGCGCCACAGATGAAACAAAAGTTCTTCCTCAATATCATCGGTTGAATTTCTTAAGGCTGGGTAAATGGGGTGATGGGAAAGTAAGATGGGGATAATTGGATGAGGAGAAATGAATGGAAGATGAAGCTGGTAATTATTTTCCATTTCTTGAGTACAACCATCAACAAGGAAATCCATTATGTAGATATAATAATAAGAGAATATGGAAACATTGTTCCAAGGTTAATTTGCACAAAGAATTTTAATCTTACAAATGTTTTCACAGAAGATGCGAAGGCAGTACAAAAAGGCGTTCGATACCTTGCTTCTTAGGGAAAACAGATGTAAGAAGAAGGAAAACAGTATTATCAATGTTAAGTATAATAAAAAGAAAGCTAACAAGCATTTTCCAAAGGACTACAAAGGTAGTACAACAAGGCGTTCGATACCTTGCATCCTAAGGAAACTGAATGTTAGAAACCAAACAATTTAGCATATAAGGAACATAATGATGGAAAAGATAATTCTGAATTTCTAACAAGTATTTTCCAAGAGACTGCAAAGGTAGTACAACAAGGCGTTCGATACCTTGCATCTCAGGGAAACGAAATGTTAGAAACAGAACAATTTAGTCCAGGAAGGCAATTTGTATTGTAGAAGTTCAAAAGGTCTTGCAAATTGTTTCATATGAGACTACAAAGGCAGTACATCAAGGCGTTCAATGCCTTGCATCTCACAGAAAAGACTTGCAAGAACCATAAGAACAATTAAACGATTGTGAAGCATACAATTGATACCAGCTAGGGACGATTGTTTGTGTTACCGAACAAGTTAATGAACATTGTGTTGTTCAGTAATGAAGAAATCAGGTAAACACAAAGGTTTTGGTATAAGAAAAGATTATCATGTTCAAACACCAGAAGTAAAGAATGGAATTTGAACGAAGGTTTGATGAAAAGAAATTGATAAAAATTTTCTAAGTGTTTGCTTAAGAAATACCGGTTTTCAAAGTTTGTTAAGGAAAACCGGTTTTCATAAAAGTTTGAGAAAGATGATGAAATACCGGTTTTTTATTTTGAAAAATGGTGTGCGAAACCGGTATTCAAGGAAAAATTTGGCATGGTTCATTTTTAGAAAAATGAAGATATAAAGAACTAATACCGGTTTTGAAAGCCGGTATTCCAAAGCATCAAGATACCAAGTATAGATACCGGTATCGATGCACTTGAAAAACATGAGAAGTATATGTTTCGAAACATGATAAGGAATACCGGTATTTAAAAAACCGGTAAATGAACATTAAGCATAAAAAAAACAGATAGAATATTGCAATCAAAGTATACATGCACATAATCAGAAACCAAATCAAGCAAATCATACAATTACACATCTCAGAAATATAATCAAAGCATTTCTCAATCATAAGCATACAGAAAGAATCAAATTCGCAATCAAAGCACGATATAAGAATGAATCATGCGATTATAATGAATAAAAGATTGACACAATTCTAAGGAAATTATAACTGATGATGAACAAATGACAAGGACAAATGAAATCAAGAAAGATAATAAAGCAACCCTGGAATTTAAAATTGGAAAGGAAAAATTATAAGAAGTTAATGAAAAACCGGTATTCAAGAGGAAAGATTGAAATCGGTATTAGTGAAGAGTACCTGAAAGCCGATAATGAAAGCCGGTAATAAAGAAAGATCGAAAGCCGATAAATATGAACCAAGAAGAAATGCCGGTTTTTAGGAAGAAAATGAAAGCCGATATTTATGAACTTTGGGAAAGCCGGTAAAGTTTGAGAGAAAGCCGGTATTTGAAAATGAAAACTGGTATTTGAATAAAGGTAAATGGGTTAACAAATATCGGTAAAGGGGGTATTTATAGGGGAAAATACCGGTTTTTGAACTTAAATTTTTTTTTTTTTTTTGGAAAGAATTGAAGGCAAAATATGACTAAGGACTTAAAGTGCAAGAAAATACAAGAAAGAAAACAAACTCCCCCTAGGAACATGCAGAGTAAAGAAAATCTACAAACTCCCCCTATAAGCATGCATTCTACCTTCGTTCTCTCCCTCAAACATTGCATGTAATAGCAAATAAGCACACATCAATTATTTGACCAAGAAAATAAACATAGAATACATGGAAAATAAGCAGTTTAAGTTTGAAAATCAAGCATACCCAACTTGGTTTTCAGAAAATTAAACCTTTGTTCATCCAAAGGTTTAGTGAAGAGGTCAGCAAGTTGGTAGTCAGTAGTGACAAAGTAGAGTTCGATGTTACCTTTTTCAACATGATCTTTAATAAAGTGGTACCTTACATCGATGTGCTTTGTTTTGGTATGCTGAACAGGATTGCAAGAGATTGCAATGGCACTCTTGGAGTCACAATAGATAGGAATTATGTTATACTTAAAACCATAGTCAGAGAGTTGAGTCTTCATCCACAGCACTTGAGAACAACAACTAGCAGCAGCTACATATTCAGCTTCTGCTGTGGACGTTGAAACGCAGTTTTGTTTCTTGGAAGACCAACTAACTAACTTATCTCCAAGGAACTGCACACTGCCAGAAGTACTTTTGCGATCTAACTTGCAACCTGCATGGTCTGCATCTGAGTAAGCAGTTAGTTCGAAACCGGTATCTTTTGGATACCATAAACCAAGATTTATAGTACCCTTGAGATACCGAAAGATTCTCTTAACCGCTTGGGAGTGACTTTCCATAGGGTTAGCCTGAAATCTTGCACACATACATGTAGCAAACATAATATCCGGTCGACTAGCAGTCAAATACATTAGAGAACCTATCATATTGCGATATAGTTTCTGATTGTAAAATTTACCATTAAGACCAACATTAATTTTGGTTCGAGTTTCCATGGGTGTACCAATAGGTTGACAATTAAGCATATCAAACTTTTTCAACATGTCAAGAATGTATTTATTTTGACAGATAAAAATACCATTCGACAATTGTTTGACTTGTAAACCAAGGAAAAAGTTTAATTCACCCATTATACTCATTTCAAAATTCTTAACCATTAATGCAGAAAAGTTTTTGCAGTACTTAGGATTAGTTGACCCGAAAATTATGTCATCTACATAGATCTGGATTAAAATGATGTCACTACCTTGTCGTTTAATAAACAAAGTAGTGTCAATGGAACCTTTACTAAATCCAGATTGTAAAAGATTGGCAGTGAGAGCATCATACCATGCACGAGGAGCTTGTTTAAGACCATATAACACCTTGTCTAACCTGTACACATAATCCGGGCGTTTAGGATCTACAAAACCCTATGGTTGATAAACATAAACCTCTTCTTTCAGTACACCATTCAAGAAAGCTGACTTGACATCCATCTGATAAACAGTGAAGTTTTTGAATGCAGCATAGGCAAGAAAAATATGAATGGCCTCAATTCGAGCAACTGGTGCAAATGTCTCATCATAATCAATACCATCTTGTTGACAATATCCCTTAGAAACCAACCTAGCCTTGTTACGAACTACAATCCCATTTTCATACTTCGAGACGCTCAAACTGAGAAAGTTCCTCTTGCATGGACTTAACCCAATCAGGGTCTCGAAGAGCATCATTGACTGTTTTGGGCTCAACCATGCTCAAGAAATTAACAAACAAGCATTCATTTGCAGAAGCAGAGCGTGTTGTGATTCCAGTATTTGGATCTCCGATAATCTGTGAGGACGGATGAGGAAGCATAGAACGTGACCATTTTCCTGTATAAGGAAGTGGATTAGCTGGATCATTGTTCTCGTCAGGATTCTCAAAACCAGGAGAATGATGTTCCATTAGATTTTCAAAACTTGGTTCAATAGGTTCAACAGATTCTTCATCATATGCTTCAGGATTATTAGCTGGATTAGTTACTTGAGAGATTTGCTGAGGTGGGGCTTGTTCAGAAGAGTCATCTGGTGCAGACGAAGAGTTGGACGAGTTCACAGATGAAGATTCATTAAGAGAAGTAGTATTGTCGGAAGGTTTTGGTGAAGAATCATCGGGAGAGGATGTAGAAGAAGAACTTTGTTGCCCAGATTCAGAGATATTGGAAGTTGAAACTTCAGGTTCAGCCAAAGTAGGTTCCGAAATGGGAGAATGATCACGATAAAATTCTTCAAACAAGATATCTAACTCTTCAGTTGTCGGTGTAGAGAATGAAGATTTTGTGACAGAGTGAGTCTTAGATGCGAAAGCTTGTGGACATTGAAGATCGGGTCTTGAACTGTGATGTTCAAGAACCATACCTAAGAGTTCATCAAATTTAACATTCATACTCTCTTCGATTCGCTTGGTTCGACGGTTATACACATGATATGCAATTGATTCTCTTGAATAACCAATGAAATATGCCTCGTCACCTTTTGGTTCAAACTTGCCCAGATTATCATGATCATTGAGAACATAGCACACACATCCAAATATGTGTAAGAAGTTCACATTGGGCTTTCGCTTATTAATCACTTCATATGGAGTTTTATCGAACCTCTTGTTAATGATAGATCTATTTTGACTAAAGCAAGCAGTAGCTACAGCTTCAACCCATAGATTTGGAGGCAATTTAGAGTAAGCAAGCATAGTACGAGGTGCTTCTACAAGAGTACGATTTCTTCTTTCAACAACTTCATTTTGTTGAGCTGTTCGAGTGGCAGAAAACTGATGAGTAATACCCACGGAGTTAAAGAAAGAATCAAGGGTAGAATTCTTGAATTCTGTACCATTATCAGATCGAACGATGCGAACGGTTGATTGCAGATTTACTTGGGTCTTCTTGATGAAATCGATAATAACATTTGGAGCATCACTTTTTTCATGGAGAAAGAATACGCAAGTATAACGAGAATAATTATCGACAATTACAAGAATGTACCGCTTTCCATGGATACTTTGAACACGCATCGGACCACACAAATCCATATGAAGAAGGTGTAAAGGACCGTCAGTACTAAGGTGTTTCTTTGGTCTGTGCGAAGCTTTCTTCATTTTTCCAATTGCACAAGCAGGACAAACATGCTCACTTTCATACTTGAAATTAGGAAGACCATCGACAAGTTGTTTATCTACAAGAGCATTGATCGTTTGAAAGTTAAGATGAGAAAGACGGCGATGCCATAACCAAGCATTTTGAGCTGAGGCTTTTGAGAGAAGACAAATTTCTGATGAAGGAGTTGGAAAATTGTTGAGATCGATGGTGAACAAGTTATTATCTCTAGAACCAGTAAGAATATCAACACCCTCTTCAGTTTGAACTTTGCATTCATATCTTTGAAAAAGCACTTGAAGATCATTATCACAAAATTGGCCGACACTGAAAAGATTATGACCTTATCCTTCAACATAGGAGACTCGCTTAATGGATATTCCATTTTGAACAATATCACCATAGCCAAGGAGAGGAGCAATATGATCATTTCCAAATCTCACAGTTCCCATAAACCGTTCAACAAAGTTCTTGAGTAACGATTTGTTACCCGTCATATGTCTAGAACATCCCGAATCAACATACCAAACACAAATGAGGTATTCCTGTAAAAGCAGGAGATATGTTTTAGGTACCCACATAAACTGGGTCCTTGCAGGTTAGGGGTTTAACATGCAAGCACAAATTATTTAAAGTACGCATAAACTAATAAAAGAAACAAAATAACACACAACCAAACATTGTATTATTTAAACAAACAAACACACAAACAAGTTCAAAAGAAAATACGAATTACAAACATTCAAACTAATTAATGGTACGAGTACAAGATGTACTAGTCCTAGAAGCATTAGTGCTATCTAAAGCATTTGGCCTACGAACTATCCACACTTGTTTCAGAGGGGTAGAGGTTCCATCAATCATGACTTTCCTAGAAGCATGTAAGTATCTATCTTTAGGGAGCCATTTACTGCTACTATTTAAGCACAAGTCACCTGAAACACGAACATTTTTTGAGTTAAAAGATGATTTCTTATTAATGTTCTCTATAGGTTTCTTCTTGATGGTCTCTTTGTTTATTGAAGGTTCTTTTTGTTATTGGGTGAGAACCAACCATATTGATCTCTGTATCTAATTGTTCCTACAGTAGCATCTCTAACTCCCTAAGTGCTCTTAGAGGTCATTGGAGATTGCCTAGGAAAACTAGAATGCCACTTGGGTTGTGGTTGTGTTTGACTAGATGACAGAGATTCTTTCTTGATATACTTTTGAACTACATGAGTCTTAACTACATGAGGGGACTTAGGTTCAATTTTAACCTTAGTTTCTTTAGATTCCTGTAAAGAGTGTTTGACAGAAGATTTCGTTGGACCTTGTACGAGAGTCTTGAGCAAGTGTGTCTTTGGAGTTTTCTTAGAAGTGAAATCAGTTTTGACATCCTTTTTCTCAAAAAGTTTCTCAAAATCAGGATCAAATTTATGATGTTCTTCTAAAAAGGTATCAAGATTAGGAATTTGTGACAAATCCATTTTAACATATTTAACCTTTGATTTGGACTCCAAATTCACACTTGAGACATTGTTCTTGGTCTTTGGTAGATTAGAAGGCTTTGGAGCTGGTGACATTGTAGTTGTAAGAAGGGAGAGTTGTGAAACAACAATTGTCTTTTTGAAAATTGGTTTTGACTCCAATGGCACACCTTGGTTCACTAGTCTGAATAGGACAAGAATTGTTTTTGACAAACTCTTTTGTTTTCTCTTTCATTGACAAAATTTTCTTATCAAGTTTCTTAAATGAATCAGAAAACTTTTGTGCAAACTCAATCTCTTTTCTAGTAAAAACTTTCGGATCAGTGTGACACATACATGAAGTTTTAGATTGAGTGTCCTGTTCAAAATCAGTCTGGGTAGAGGTCTCATTTGTTTCAACCAAATCACATTCAGTTTGCATGGAAGAATTTACACACACAGAACAATTTTATTGAGTGCTTACATCAACAACAACTTTGGGTAGGTCAAGAGGGATAGTACAATGATTATGAGACATCAGATTATCAATGAGTTGTTGTTTTTCATCAAGTGACCTTTTTAATTCTTCAATCTGTTTTTCCAAAACACTTTGTGGAACATAAGGTCGTACTAAAGCAGGTTTTAGAGTTTGACCTTCTTCCTCTGATTTAGACTCATTTGAAGAAACAACAAGTTGTTTTTCAGTAAGGCTTTCATCAATTTCAACAATTTTAACCGAATGAGGTTTTCTATTTTGAACTAGAGGAAGATTTATGAAATCATATGAATCATTGATTAGATCATTATTGTAATAAAACTTTGGACAATTCATTAGATAATCATCTGCCTCATAATCACCATAACTTGGTCTAACAAACTGGGTAGTCATGCCATATTTCATATAAGTGGCATCATACAAAGGTGGAACTTCTTGTTGTGCTTTGAGCAAATACTTTGGATTCACATAACCCAACCCTTGAGTGAATTCTGTTTCAAAACTTCTTGGCTAGTTTAAAAAGATTTGTTGATATGACCGATTGATCTTATACAACTTTTCTTGATAAAATTTGATTTCTTCTTTAAGTTCGTCATTTTTCTTATCAAGTTGTTGATTATAAGAATCTTTTATACAAAAAGCATAGTTTAAATCAGAAATTTTGTCCTCAAATTCCTTAAAATCAGGTTTAGGTTCTTCCAATTTCAGTCTTAAGGCTTCAAGATCATCAGACAAAGCGTTTGCTCTAAGCATCTCATTGGTCTTTTCAAGTTGCACCTCTTTGATAGTCTTATTAAGTTCAAAAACTTTGGTCTCAAGTTCTTGTTTTTCAAGGTGCAGCTCGGAGGTTGGAGTAAATGAAACTGAAGCTTTATTTGATTTTAATTCATCAAAATCTTTTTGAAGTGAGTCACATTTGATGTGGAATTCATGCAAAATATTTTCTTTCACTTTCAAATTTTCAGTTAATTTTGAAACTTGCTTTTTCAAAGATTTATTTGAATTTAAAGCTTCAGTACATCTATCCATATACCATTCCAGGTCACAACGAGGAATTTTGATTACCTCATCATCATCATTCTCTGAACAAGTGGAACCTTCGTCTAACTCCTTTGATCTCTTGATCTTTGTCATGAAGCATACATTGGCTGCAAGTTCTTCAGTCTCATCATCAGAAAGGTGTAGCCATTTGTCATCCTCTGCAAGGAGAGCAATACCACCTTCTTCTTGTTTTGCCAGTATGAGCTTGTACCTATAGTACTCGGAGTTCTTCTGACGAGGTTTAGTGCAATTAATGGCAAAATGACCAGGAATCCCACAATTATGACACTTCTTGTCATTATTCTTCTTTTCAACAACTTACTTCTCAAACTTGTTAGGGTTCTCAAACTTTCTTTCCCCACCAGCATTCTCATATTTGTTCTCAAACTTGGTTAGGGTTCTCAAACTTCCTTTCCCCACCAGCATTCTCATATTTGTTCTCAAACTTGGGAGCTTGAACATTCTTAGCATATGAAGAAACTGATGAAGTCCTAAGTTGGTTGTTGGTTGGTTTCCTTTTGAAGAACTTCTTTTTGAAAGACTTAGTGAAATAAGCTAGATGTTTGTACATCTCCAATTCTTTCTCATCCATCTCGGGATCACTTGGTTCACTTGATTCGGATTCAGACATAACTTCAGCCATACTCTTTCTTGAATATCTAGAAGTCTTCCTTTCAAAAACTAAAGCCAGGGGATCAGAAGTAACACTTTCTTCTTTCTTCTTTTGTTCCTTTAGTACAGCTTCAAGATTTAGCTTCAATTTTTCATAAAGAGTATGAATGGTGAGTTTTTCCAAATCTCCATGTTGATTGATTTGGGTACCGTAGACTTTCCATTCTTCTTCAAGGTTCTTGATAAACTTGATGTTCAGTTCCATGTTGGTCTTCTTTATTTCATTCTTCCTCAACTCATTAATCACATTGCAGAATCTTGTGTACACATCATGCAGAGATTCACCCTTTTGTTGCTTAAATGTCTCCTACAGGTGAAGAACATTTGACAATCTTATAGTCGAAGACACATCAGAACCCTCCATTTGTTTTTCAAATTCATCCCAAATTTCCTTCCTAGTCTCATAGGAATCAATATTACAGTAGATATCATCAGGAAGAGCTTGATAAAGGAAAGATCTAGCGAGTTTGTCAGCATGAGAACGATTCTTTTGAGCAATATTCCAACTCTCTTTTGGAAGAATCTCGTTAGTCACAGGGTTTTTATGAACTGCAAGACCTTTCTTGTAAGATTCTCTGATATCATCACCCTGTGCGTGTCTATCAATCCAATCCAAGAATCTCTTTTTCCATAGGGGATATGAACCACGATACAAAACAGGAGGTCTTGAGTCAGAACCAAGGGCTAAAGAATCCCGTGTAGCCATCTTGAGAATTGAAGAAGAAATACCGGTTTTTGAAAATCAAGAACAAATGCCGGTTTTCGATTTGAAGAACTAATACCGGGTTTCAAAACGAGGTTGAAATGCCGGTTTTTAAATGGAATAACAAATGCCGGTTTTCAGATTGAAGGACAAATACCGGTTTTCGAATAAAAAATTTGGCAGAGTTTCCTTTTGTGAAATGAAGAATAAAAGAACTAATACCGGTTTTGGGGTAAACCAGGTATTATGATTTCAACAATATACAACCACACAGCCATTTCCAGCAAATTATGAATATTAACGGAAATACCGGTTTTCGATAAATCCTTTGAAATACCGGTTTTTGTGAAGAAAATTGGGCAGAATTTTGTTTCGTAAAATGAAGAATAGAAGAACAAATACCGGTTTTGGTGTAAACCAGGTATTTTAATATAATAATACGAAATTCAACCACACACAACAATCTACACAATCGAGGAAAACCGGTAAGAAAACCGGTAAAGGAGCCAAGAAAAGCCGGTAATTGACAAAAGGAAAGCCGGTAGGAAAGCCGGTAAGAAAAACGGTAAATACTTAAGATGAAAGCCGTTATTACAACTATGAAATGAAGAACAAGGAAAACCGGTACGAAAACCGGTATTCTGATCAGAATACAAAAATTCGATTTTTGACTTCGTTGATTGGATTTAGGTTATGAAATTTTTCATGGATGATTGTGGGATGGTAATGAACTGATTTATGTTAAAAAGTAGGAAAATTTAACGTGATTTAAGGGTACATTAGGTGAATTTCGGTAAAAAGGTAAGAAATCGAAATCTAGCACAAAAAGAAACAAAATCAAGCCATGACAAGGATTGGGATCGTTCACCAAGGTGATTTCGCTCTGATACCAATTGATAATGTAATCTAGATTAAGAAATTTTGATATATAGGTGAGAGAGAGTTGAGAGAAAAATGGTAAATGTAAAGGAAATGGAAATTATATTATGAAAGGTTAACCATTACACATGTGGTGGAGGGGTATTTATATACAAGGCAAAATACACTTAGCACCCCTCCATACATAGCTAATTACATCCTTACATTTAATCAAAAGTACAAAACTAGCACTAACTATTTAATATTCTAACACGACAGTTGTTGCCAACTTCCGATCACTAAAGCAGACTGGTTTTTGTCTATCGAAATTGATATCGCCGATCACTAAAGCAGACTGGTTTGTCAAAAACACTCTATTATTCAAAGTAAATGTTCAAAAAAAAAACTATAAAATCGTGAAAGGGAAAAAACAAAGAAGTTGTATTGTTCAATGGTACACAAGTCTTGCATAAGGCCATCTCCAATGGGGTAACCGTGCCAGTGTGCACGCTGGTGTCTTCAGAATGCCACGGCTAGAGCTTCAAAATGCCAATCAATTTGCCAAAACAAAATGCCCACAGGCATATTGAAAGCATTCAATATTAGTGGGTCCTCAAGGTCTAATGTATTCTTTTTCTTTTTCTATCTGCCTTTTTGTGTATATATATATATATATATATATATATGTATATATATATATATATATATATATATGTATATATATATATATATATATGTATATATATATATATATATGTATATATATATATATGTATATATATATATATGTATGTTTGTATATATGTATGTGTGTTTGTGTTTACTATGTGTTTGTATGTGGGCAGGGGTGTTTTGAAGAAGATGATGATGGTGGGTGGGAAATGGAAGAAGATAATGTTTTCTTGGTATTCTTTTTTGATACGTCCCACGGTGTATCAATATACCAAAGTATATTGTACACATAACAGTTGTAGAGGGGGGTGAATACAACTTACTTTGATCTTTACAAACTTTTAAATAAAACGTTTTAAGGATTCAGTTTATATATTCAGTAAGTAAAGAGCAAGAATCAATAAAACAGTAAAGCAGTAAAGTAAATGAAACATTCTTGAACACAGATTATAGTTTTCAATGTAATCCTTTATTAAGAGATAATCTATACAAAGAATTACAGGGTTGTTGCGGAAACAAGATAGCCTATAGATATCTAAACAACCCTTTGAAATGACAAACTACAATCAATAAGTTTCTACTCAGGAGAATCAGCCCAAGCTGATCTCAAACAGACTAAGATGTGTGTAAGAGCAAAGAAAACTTGTGTGAAGAATGATTCTCAGGAATGCCACACATATGCAATCAAGGATTGAGGCTTTTATAGGCGAAAGCCCTTCTTCACTTGGTATCCAATAAAGCCACGTATTCTTCTTCTACTGGATGACAAAGGAATATTTGATCGTGCCTTCTCATAGTACTTGTGGTCCCCAAAGTACTGCCATTCATTCTTTATCATCCAATAAGAGTATGGACACGCATATGCAAATCCAACCACCAACCTGGATCCTATGATTCTTCCTAGTCACGTCATTTGTCCTTATCTTCAATCCAGGTTGTTATCTTCACTTGATTGTCAGACATAGATTGGGCCATTTGTCAAAACACAAATCTGTTTAAGTATCTCCAAGCTGACTGCTAATCCCAAGCTAACTTCCACTACCAGCTTGGTCTTCTATCTTCAATCCTCCTCTTCGACTTGGATTGAATGCTAACACAATGTTGATGCAGCTTGAACAATACTTGCTTCCATAAGATTATAATTACAAAACATGAAGCATGATCTGGGTCAGAAACAGATCGTAAGCTGTGTCAGCTTAGTCTGACCCAGATTAGAATACAAGAACCAAAAGATTTCTAAGGTCGCGTTTGGTTCGCAGATTCTGATGGAATCTGATAGAATTGGAATTGAATTTCATTCCTTGGTGTGTTTGGTTGTTCAACGATGAAGGAATATCATTCCATTGGAATGTAAACATTCCCTCATTTGATGGAATCTCCATTCCATGGGGATGGGGGAAGGAATCTCATTCCTTCCGTTACTTAAATATTAAAAAAATGAAAAAAATTCCGTCAAATTCCATTCTATCAGATTCCAATTCCTTTAACAGATTCCATTACTTCCAAAAACATTCTGTGAACCAAACGCGTCTTAAGTGTTTTATCTATCAGATTTTTCATCACCAAATTTACAATGAACATTGGGACTCAACAATCTCCCCTTATTTGATTATGACAAAACCCAACACACTTCTAATTACGTGGTTTGAGTATCTCCGGGTGGAGTGATTACCCACCAATGTCTTGAACATACGGACTACTCCGGGGGTGGCTTGTTATTCCTTAACGACACTTGATGGACCGCCGTATGGCTCATCCATCTAGTCGGGTGTGAGGTTCCCGTTAGGTCTTATGACCGCCTACACACAAACTTACACCTTATATGATATGCGTGACTTATGTCACACCTAATGTGATGTTATTTGATGATGAAATGATGATTAGGCACATTTAGGATGGTTAATCCTGCAATGAAAGATGTTGATGCTATGATATGTATGTGATGATATGCGAAATGTGTCATTATTATGAAAAGATGCTTTACCAAGTTTTAATTGGACAAACGTTTTATTAACTTAGTGTTATCTTACTTAGCTAATTCGTTAGCTAACACTTGTTCTTGAAATGTGTTGTTCCCTCAGGTTTAGCAAGCTAGAAGTGTGTTGATAGATAATGAGCGAGGCATGGATAGAATACTTGAAGATGCTATTAGTTACCCATAGTTGTTGCTCCTTTTAGACATTTGATTTCGTTATGACTATTATGTTTTGATATGACTTGTATACGGTTGTTTTATGTTGGGCAACCGTAGGATTTCCATTTATACTATTTTGATGATGTGACGAGTAACACCTTCTATTTTATGAACAAACCAAACTGGATTTTATGGTTTGGACTTTTAAAACGTTATCCCGCATTCTTTAACACCGTTAGGTGAAAAGTTTTTGGAAATCCGTATTTTTAAATGTTGGGTGTTACAAGTTGGTATCAGAGAAATGGTTTAAGTGAACCATGAACCATAGGTATTACCTTAGTTTTTGGACTTAAACCGATATAGGTTATGTAGGGCTTAAGTAGGAATGCTTAGCCTTAGAAATGAAATGCTTAGGACGGGTTTGGGAATAAGTGAGAGTGTAGATGAGGCATGATTAGTTATGTTTGGTGCTGAATTTTTAAGGTTAAGTAGCCTTATCTAGCTATTCTCATTGAAACCATGCTAACCGTCGTCATTACATTGTAGACATCATGGTTAACACACGAAATAACAGCCATCGTGAGAGAGCTGCTCCAAGCAACGCTCCATCCGAACCTAATGGGGCAGGAAACGGTGTTAATCAAAGGCCTCCTCGAAGGCCACTTCTGGGAATTAACCTCACCAGGTCCGAGATTGATCGGGCAAACCCGGTCCTCGAACAGATTCCTACCCGAGCCGAAATGCATGAGGAATTGAGGGCTATCTGAGCTCTCTTGTTGAGAAATGAAGAGGAGTTGATTCAACTTAGGGCCGAAAGAGATGCAAGCATGCAAAGGAATAAGCATACGGATGGGAATTATTCCAACCGCTCAAACCGTGCCGAGCCATCGAATGAAAGGTCTTTGATTGCTCCAGAAGAGGTTGTTGCAAATGGAAATGGTGTTGGAAACATAGTGGAGCCTCGTGTAGTGGTAGCTCCTCGTGCTCATAACTTTAAGTACGAGAGCTTTCAAAAGTGTAGAGCTAAGGCATTCGATGGTACTCAAGATGTTGTTGGTGCTATGGAATGGTTGGATGATATTGAGGTTGTGTTTGCTTCTTGTTATTGCCCGGACGATATGAGGGTGTTGTGTGCAACCCGAATGTTGAAGAAGAACGCTAGGAATTGGTGGAGGGCTGCTACTATCTCCTTGACTCCCGAGGTGCTTGCTGCTATGCCTTGGGGTACATTCAGGGAGAAGTTCCTAGAAGAGTATGTGGGAACCCGTGAGCTAAGATTGATTGAGAAGGAATTTAGAGCATTGACAGCTAAGCCGGGTGCCATAACTGAGTATGCACACTCATTTATGGAAAAGCTGAAATTTGTTGGACATTTGGTTAGGAGAGATGTTGATCAGGTGGAAGCGTATTGTGATGGACTCCCTGCTAGCTATCGGGGTCTATGTAGACAACATACTACTTTATCTGCTGCTATCAAGGAGTCCAAGAGATTGGATGATGATTTTAAGACTGAGAAAGTGGTGGCTAAAGATGATGACAAGAAAGCCGGTTTCAAAAGAAGATTCAAAGGATCTTCAAGTTCAAATAAGAAGTTCAAAGGTAACTCTTCTTCAAATGGGGTTAAGGATAAGAAGAGTAGCTTCATGGTGTTCGTCTTGCAAGTCTCATCATAGTGGTCCATGTTCTGACAAGACCAAAAGGTGTGATAAGTGTGGCCATCCGGGGCATTCTGCTGAAGTGTGCAAAGACAAGACTCGTTGTTACAAGTGTAAGGAAACGGGTCATATGATTGCTAATTGCCCTCAGATGAAGGATGATGGGAAGAAGGCGGCTGTACCAAAGCCTAAGGTTCGTGCACTTCAGATGACTGCAGAAGCTGCTAAAGACAACGATGAGGTGGTAAGCGGTATCTTTCTTGTAAATTCTAAACCTGCTTCTGTACTTTTTGATTCGGGTGCAAATAGGTCTTTTGTGTCTACTGTGTTTGCCCCTAAACTTGAAAGAGTCACTACCCCCCTTGATTGTTCCATAGAGGTTGAAATAGCTAATGGTACTATTAGTGATATACGTGAAGGATATGATGATTGTGCTATAGAGATTGAGAGTTGTTCTTTTCCAGTTCAGTTGTTGCCTACTACTTTTAGCTGGTTTTGATATAGTCATAGGAATGGATTGGTTAGCTCAAAATGATGCCACCATAGTATGCTCACAAAAGATTGTAAGGATTTCGACTCCTGATGGTAAAACTATTTCGGTCCATGGAGATAAGAAAAGAGGGGGCATAAAAATCATTAGTTTGATGAAGGCTCTAAATTGTATTCGGCATAATAAGAGTCATTTTCTTGCCTATGTTATCGATGCACGAAAGGAGAAAGCTCCCATTTCTAATGTTGATATAGTTTCTGAATTTCCTGAAGTTTTCCCGGATGATCTTCCCGGTATTCCTCCTGACCGTGAGGTCACTTTCCAAATTGATCTTGTACCCGGTGCTACTCCTATTGCTAAAGCACCGTATCGTTTGGCTCCTACCGAAATGAAAGAACTTATGTCTCAACTTCAGGAACTACTTGACAAAGGTTTCATTCAACCAAGTTCCTCGCCTTGGGGAGCTCCGGTCCTCTTTGTCAAAAAGAAAGATGGTTCCATGCGCATGTGCATAGACTACCGTGAGTTGAACAAGCGAACGGTCAAGAACAAGTATCCCTTCCCCGAATAGATGATCTTTTTGATCAACTTCATGGTGCTTCATTCTTCTCCAAGATTGACTTACGTTCCGGCTATCATCAATTAAAGGTCAAAAAAGAAGATGTAGCCAAAACAGCTTTTCGTACTCGATATGGGCACTATGAGTTTCTTGTCATGCCATTTAGGTTGACAAATGCTCCTGCCGCTTTCATGGATTTAATGAATCGGGTATGTCGCCCATTCTTAGATCATTTTGTTATTGTATTCATTGATGATATCTTGATTTACTCCAAGTCTGAAGCTGAGCACCGTGAACACCTAAGAGTTGTCCTTGAAGTTCTTAGGGGAAAGAAATTATATGCCAAGTTTTCGAAATGTGAGTTTTGGCTTCGAGAAGTTCAGTTTCTCGGGCATGTCATCTCTTCGGAGGGTATTAAAGTCGATCCCGCCAAGATTGAAGCTGTAGCTAAGTGGGAACAGCCAAAGACTCCTACAGAGATTAAGAGTTTTCTTGGTCTAGCTGGCTACTATAGAAGATTTATACAAGATTTCTCTCGAATAGCCAAACCAATGACCGAACTGACCAAGAAAGGAGTGAAATATGTGTGGGCTGAAGCACAAGAGAAAGCTTTTCAAATGTTAAAGACCAAGTTATGTGAAGCTCCTATTCTTGCATTACCCGAAGGTACGGATGATTTAGTAGTGTACAGTGATGCTTCTATTATAGGTTTGGGTTATGTCCTTATGCAGAGGGACACGGTGATTGCCTATGCTTCACGACAACTGAAACATCATGAAAAGAATTATCCGACACATGATCTAGAGTTGGCTGCTGTTGTATTTGCATTAAAGTTGTGTAGACACTACCTCTATGGCACTAAGTGTACCTTGTATACCGACCATAAAAGCTTACAGTATGTGTTCAATCAAAAGGAAATGAATGTGAGGCAGAGAAGGTGGATGGAATTATTAAAGGATTATGATTGTGAAATTAAGTACCATCCAGGTAAAGCCAATGTGGTGGCGGACGCCTTAAGTAGAAAAGTGCAGAATTTTTCTTGTCCGTTGATGAGCATGGTTGTGCAAGTGAAGTCTGGACTACTCGATCGTATTAAAGAAGCTCAAGTGAGGGCTTTATTGAAAGATAACATTGATAAGGAGAGCATTGGGAAGAAGAAACGTCTTGTGATGGAGACAAATAGTCGTGGGTTAAAGACTTACAAGGGTCGAATATGGGTACCATTGCTTGGTGGTAATCGTGAATTGATCCTTGAAGAAGCCCATAGCAGTAGATATTCGGTTCATCCTGGTATCACTAAAATGTATGCAGATTTAAAGCCTTTTTATTGGTGGTCGGATATCAAAGGTGAAGTAGCACATTTTGTTGGAAGATGCTTGACTTGTGCTCATGTGAAACCGGGCCATCAAAAGCCATATGGAATGTTGCAACAGTTAGAGATTCCATAATGGAAATGGGATCACATCACTATGGATTTTGTTACTAAGTTACCTAGAACACCGAAAGGAAATGACATGGTATGGGTAATTGTTGATAGGTTGACTAAGAGTGCTCATTTCTTAGCAACCTGTCAAGATGTACCTTTGACTAAGATGGTGATGTGACCAACTTATACCCATCGCCCACATCGTTATTGGCCTTTTTATTATATGTTTTTAGTCGATTTTGTTGGCATTTGGCGCGTTTATGGGTTTTGTTAGTGGTTTCAGGTTCTAAACAGGAGACGTTTCCGTTTGGTGCAATTTCGAGTAATTTTGAGGCCATGAAGTTGATTGGAGATTTCGAGAGTTATTAAGGTGAAAAGAGATAGAAAATATGCAAGTCTTCATAATTTGATGTGTGGCCTTCGGTTCAGTATATTTATACTGCGACGCAGTGGTGGTGAACAAGTCCACTGCGCCGCAGTCATCTATGTGGAAAAGAGCATCGAGACCAGTATATTTATACTGCGACGCAGTGGGGGTGATCAAGGCCCACTGCGCCGCAGTCAGCCAGTAGAAAATGGGGGATTCAACCAGTAAGATTACACTGCGCCGCAGTGGGATGTGCATGTGCCCACTGCGCCGCAGTCAGCCTTGACAAACGAGCACCAAAGGCAGTAAGATTGCACTGCGCCGCAGTGGGGGCATCACTCGCCCACTGCGCCGCAGTGAGAGTGCGGGGCTGCAAGGCTTTGACCGATCAATTGCATCAGAATGAAGGGGGTATAAATAGTTTACAAAACCTAATTCCCAAATGATCAAGTCTTCTTTCTAGGAGCTGCACTACAAGGAAACCCTTCAAGGATCAAATCAAGATTTCATCATCTTCCGATTCGTTGAAGATTCACGTGCACCCATCTAGATCGTATCTACTTTATTGTCTTGCAATTTCTATTTCTCAAAATATTGGTACATCATGTTCTTCCTTTATTTTGATTGTTATTTCAATTTAATCATGAGTGGCTAATCTTTTAATCGTCCACCTTGATGAAACTAGACAAATGATGTGATTGCTATATGTTTTAATTCAAAGAGTTGATTTCAATTATCGTTGTGTCGAGATCTTGATGATTTATTCCTTTATATTTATTATTATGATATTGGTGGCATGTGTGTTCTTCGTTAGTGGTACTAGTTGAATACATATGTGATTTTCAAAACGGTTACTTGTCTATGAGCGATTATCACTAGTTCATGGTATGATAGTGAATGTCATTTTAATAAAAGGAATCTTTTTGTCAACGTGTTTTGTAACGGTTGGTGGTACCACGTTATTTTCACATAGTCACAATTGGTAATTTGATAGTCAAGCAAACTAATTGTTGGTAAGGGTGTCTAGGCATTGGTGGTACCGGCTTGGGTAATTAAACTAGCAATTTAGGTGTTTGGGTGTTTTGTGAGCGGTTGGTGGTACCACGCGAGCATTTCCTCCTTTCACGATTATCTTGTCAACTCTAAATGAATTTGGTCTTAATTTAAGGCAATCATGTACGAAGTCTAGCGAAGTCAAGGTGGATGATCTTTACTATTATTGTTTGAAGCTTAACTTTACTTTTATGCGATTTGTCTTTAAAGTTATTTAAATTTAATTGTCAAAGAGAGATTTGAAGCAACACCCTATTTTCCAAACTACTTTATTAGACAATTGATTCAAACCAATCCCCGTGAATGAACCTGAACTTACTTTTTAACTATATTGCATACGATCGGGTCCACTGTCCGATAGTGTGTAGTAGTGAGTTTTGAGGTATTTCTAGTTTATAATTTTTAAACTCGATTTAGCACATCAGATGGCTAAGATGTATATAGATGAAGTTGTCTCGAAGCATGGGGTTCCATTGTCTATAGTTTCGGATCGAGACACGAGATTTGTATCTAGCTTTTGGAAAGGTCTCCAACGAGAGTTAGGTACTAGAGTGAATTTGAGCACGGCTTATCATCCTCAAACCGATGGTCAAAGTGAAAGAACCATTCAAACAATGGAAGACATGTTAAGGACTTGTGTCTTAGAGTATGGTGGAGCTTGGGATGATCACTTGAAGTTGATAGAGTTTTCGTATAACAACAGCTACCATTCAAGTATTGGAATGCCACCTTTTGAAATGCTTTATGGTAGAAAGTGTAGGACTCCAAGTTGTTGGATGGAGCCCGGTGAAAAGCAAATTACAGGTCCTGAAATTGTAGAAATCACAGCCGAGAAAGTGAATATTGCAAAGGAAGCACTTCGCGTAGCTAGAGAAAGACAGAA
Organism: Erigeron breviscapus; assembly: GCA_034093135.1. Classification (NCBI taxonomy): domain Eukaryota; kingdom Viridiplantae; phylum Streptophyta; class Magnoliopsida; order Asterales; family Asteraceae; genus Erigeron; species Erigeron breviscapus. The sequence goes on along the minus strand of CM067170.1, from coordinate 125,008,625 downwards.
AACCTATGCCGATAAGAAAAGGAGACCGGTTGTGTTTGAAGTTGGTGACTTAGTGATGCTGAAAGTTTCTCCATGGAAAGGAGTGATTCGGTTTGGTAAGAAAGGAAAGTTGAGTCAAAGATTCATTGGACCGTTTAAAGTGTTAAAACGTATTAAGGATGTGGCTTATCAACTAGAATTACCTCCAGAATTGGATGGAATCCATAACACATTTCATGTCTCATATTTGAGGAAGTGCTTGGCGGAGGAATCTAGTGACATACCTATTGAAGATGTGAGTGTGGATCCGACGAAAAGAATGGTAGAGGAACCGATAGCTATTCTTGGAAGGAAACAAAAGAAGTTACGCCGAAAGATGATTGATCTAGTCTTGGTCAAATGGAGACATAATCATGTTGAAAGCCTTACATGGGAAACCGAAGAGGTAATGAAAGAGAAGTATCCCGAGTTGTTTCTTACTGATGAGATTCCGAGGACGGAATCCTTTTAAAGGGGAGGTATTTGTAACATCCCAAACTTTTATTAACGTTTGACTAGAGTCGTTAAGTCAATAATATGTGTCCGTTAAGTCTATTGCTAGATTTAATGCTTATATGTGATTTATGTGTTATATATGTGAGACTTGAAAGTCTTAATGCATGATATGAAAATATGTTTATGATGTAATTATATGCCTATTTGGAGTGATTAATGAAGTATTTAGGTAGTTTATGGTCCTTAGAGGAGTTTTTGACTAGTAATGAGCTATATGGAAGCCTAGGGACCAAATTTTACATATGGTGAAACTCAAAAACGGGTTTAGGGTCACAAGAGGAGTCATTTGAGTGTCATTAGCAGATTTGTTAACTTCCTCTCAAGCCCTAACCACCCCCTTTTATCCCTAATCAATTCTTGAGCAAAAAGGCTATCAAAAGTGCGTTTCGGAAGTGTTTAATCTAGCCTTTCTCGTTCTCATTGTGAGTTGCAGGTATAGAAGGTATAATTTTATCGATTTTCTGATCCTTTTGATTATAAGAGTCATTAGGAATTATAATTGGGCATTAGGGAATCAATTAATGTGTAATTAGTGATGGTTTTGATGAAATAACGCATGTATGATTTTCCTAAAGGTTGAGATGCTTTGTTAAGGCCTTAATATGAAGGTTTTAATGTTTTGAAACTGAGTTTTCGACCTGGAGAGGGTTGGGTTCAAATAGAAGGCATAATCGATTTTTGAAAGTGCAGATTCGATAGGCATTGCGGCGCAACACCATGTTTCGGTGCAATGAAATCACATAAGGTTAAGTTGCGGCGCAACTATCTTCATTGCGGCGCAACCATTGCGGCGCAACTGCTAGCTGCGGCGCAACTCTATGTTGCGGCGCAACTCACCTGTTTTCAGCAAATATTATAGTTTTGAACCGTAACTTTGTTTTGACACATAGCTTACTCCTGAAATCTAGAATGTGTCCTTAGATGTGTAATTCCAGCTTATGGTCTAAATGACTAGTGTATTAATGGCCGTTTACTAATTATAGGTAGACGAGAGTTGTTGCTTTGTTCGGTAACTTAGCTATCCTTATTTGCGTGCTACTTCGAGGTAAGATACACTACTTTGACACGCTGAGGGATTCAACAAAAGCATGGTTTTCAGAATATAACTTCTCTAATCTTATCTTGTATACTTAAGGGTATTCGGGTTGTATGGGAGGTTATATGGGATATGTATTTGACTTATGAGACCTGAAATGCATTCCCCTTTATATGCAATGCAAAGTTATGTTATGAAATGATATGCAATGTAATGAAATGTGATGCAAGTATATGTTGATTATGACGTGCATGTATGTGTGGCTTGTTCATCTAGTTCACTAGACTTTATAGGTTGCCATGTCACGTGCACGTTTAAGGGCCCAAACGTAAAAGATGATTATATGTTATGTTTAGGTAACTTTGTCACCTAAACTATATGTGATGAAATCGAGCTCGTATATATGATGAAGTGTTAAGCTTAACCCGTATTCACCTTAGCTGGGTGGGTGCGTAGATGTTGTTGCTTGGGTGGCTCCTTGCAACGTAATTACGTGGTTTGAGTATCTCCGGGTGGAGTGATTACCCACCAATGTCTTGAACATACGGACTACTCCGGGGGTGGCTTGCTATTCCTTAACGACACTTGATGGACCGCCGTATGGCTCATCCATCTAGTCGGGTGTGAGATTCCCGTTAGGTCTTATGACCGCCTACACACAAACTTACACCTTATATGATATGCGTGACTTATGTCACACCTAATGTGATGTTATTTGATGATGAAATGATGATTAGGCACATTTAGGATGGTTAATCCTGCCATGAAAGATGTTGATGCTATGATATGTATGTGATGATATGCGAAATGTGTCTTTAATATGAAAAGCTTTTACCAAGTTTTAATTGGACAAACGTTTTATTAACTTAGTGTTATCTTACTTAGCTAATTCGTTAGCTAACACTTGTTTCTTGAAATGTGTTGTTCCCTCAGGTTTAGCAAGCTAGAAGTGTGTTGATGGATAATGAGCGAGGCATGGGTAGAATACTTGAAGATGCTATTAGTTACCCATAGTTGTTGCTCTCTTTTAGACATTAATTCTGAAAACTTTTTGCAAAGTCTTTCACTACTAGACCCAAATATGATATGATCTACATAAATTTGCACAAGAAGAATATCACCATTATACTTTCTCACAAATAAAGTCTTGTCAACATTACCTCTTTTGAATTTGTTAGCCAAGAGAAATTTAGACAGAGTATCATACCATGCCCTTGGAGCTTGCTTCAAGCCATATAGAGCTTTGTCAAGCTTGAATATATGGTCAGGAAACTTTGAATTTTCAAAACCTGGAGGTTGTTCAACATAGACTTCTTCTTCCAATTTCCCATTCAAAAATGCACTTTTCACATCCATTTGATAGACTTTGAAACCTTTGTGAGCAGAGAAGGCTAAGAACATTCTGATTGCCTCCAGTCTTGCCACAGGAGCAAAATTCTTATCATAATCAATTCCATCTTCTTGTCTGTAACCAAGAGCTACCAATCTTCCTTTGTTTCTGGTCACAACACCCCTTTCATCCATTTTGTTTCGTGTGAGATTCCCGTTAGGTCTTATGACCACCTAGACACAAACTTACACCTTTGCCATTTTTATCTTCACCCAGCTTATCACCAGTTCCCATAGGAGTTTTCATAGGTGAGCAATCACTAAAACCAAATTTGTTTAAGAGATCTTTAACATATTTTCCTTGGTTTATGAAAATTCCATTTTTGGTCTGCTTAACTTGTACACCCAGAAAATAACTAAGTTCTCCCATCATGCTCATTTCATACTTTTTAGACATTAATTCTGAAAACTTTTTGCAAAGTCTTTCACTACTAGACCCAAATATGATATGATCTACATAAATTTGCACAAGAAGAATATCACCATTATACTTTCTCACAAATAAAGTCTTGTCAACATTACCTCTTTTGAATTTGTTAGCCAAGAGAAATTTAGACAGAGTATCATACCATGCCCTTGGAGCTTGCTTCAAGCCATATAGAGCTTTGTCAAGCTTGAATATATGGTCAGGAAACTTTGAATTTTCAAAACCTGGAGGTTGTTCAACATAGACTTCTTCTTCCAATTTCCCATTCAAAAATGCACTTTTCACATCCATTTGATAGACTTTGAAACCTTTGTGAGCAGAGAAGGCTAAGAACATTCTGATTGCCTCCAGTCTTGCCACAGGAGCAAAATTCTTATCATAATCAATTCCATCTTCTTGTCTGTAACCAAGAGCTACCAATCTTCCTTTGTTTCTGGTCACAACACCCCTTTCATCCATTTTGTCTTAACTTGTACACCCAGAAAATAACTAAGTTCTCCCATCATGCTCATTTCATACTTTTTAGACATTAATTCTGAAAACTTTTTGCAAAGTCTTTCACTACTAGACCCAAATATGATATGATCTACATAAATTTGCACAAGAAGAATATCACCATTATACTTTCTCACAAATAAAGTCTTGTCAACATTACCTCTTTTGAATTTGTTAGCCAAGAGAAATTTAGACAGAGTATCATACCATGCCCTTGGAGCTTGCTTCAAGCCATATAGAGCTTTGTCAAGCTTGAATATATGGTCAGGAAACTTTGAATTTTCAAAACCTGGAGGTTGTTCAACATCTTCTTCTTCTTCAATGAGTTGCTCCCCCTGAGTTTGAGCATTATTAGATCCAACTGGAGGATTAGTTGGAGGCTCGTTCTCAGGTGTAGCCAGTTCTTCAAAATTGAAATCTTCATCTTCAGGAGGAGAACAGACTGGCTTTGAACAACCTTCATCAATGCTTACATTCACAGAGTTCTCAATTGTTTTGGTTCTTCTGTTGTAAACTATGTATGCCTTCATCATTGTTGCATATCCAAGTAGGATACCTTCATCTGCTTTCTCACAAATAAAGTCTTGTCAACATTACCTCTTTTGAATTTGTTAGCCAAGAGAAATTTAGACAGAGTATCATACCATGCCCTTGGAGCTTGCTTCAAGCCATATAGAGCTTTGTCAAGCTTGAATATATGGTCAGGAAACTTTGAATTTTCAAAACCTGGAGGTTGTTCAACATCTTCTTCTTCTTCAATGAGTTGCTCCCCCTGAGTTTGAGCATTATTAGATCCAACTGGAGGATTAGTTGGAGGCTCGTTCTCAGGTGTAGCCAGTTCTTCAAAATTGAAATCTTCATCTTCAGGAGGAGAACAGACTGGCTTTGAACAACCTTCATCAATGCTTACATTCACAGAGTTCTCAATTGTTTTGGTTCTTCTGTTGTAAACTATGTATGCCTTCATCATTGTTGCATATCCAAGTAGGATACCTTCATCTGCTTTCTCATCAAACTTTCCAAGATGGTCTTTCTGATTCAGAATGTAACAAGGACTTCCAAACATTCTTAGGAAACCAATTTCAGGTTTTCTCCCCCTAAGAAGTTCATATGCAGTCTTTTGGTGTCTTTTCACAAATAAAGTCTTGTCAACATTACCTCTTTTGAATTTGTTAGCCAAGAGAAATTTAGACAGAGTATCATACCATGCCCTTGGAGCTTGCTTCAAGCCATATAGAGCTTTGTCAAGCTTGAATATATGGTCAGGAAACTTTGAATTTTCAAAACCTGGAGGTTGTTCAACATAGACTTCTTCTTCTTCAATGAGTTGCTCCCCCTGAGTTTGAGCATTATTAGATCCAACTGGAGGATTAGTTGGAGGCTCGTTCTCAGGTGTAGCCAGTTCTTCAAAATTGAAATCTTCATCTTCAGGAGGAGAACAGACTGGCTTTGAACAACCTTCATCAATGCTTACATTCACAGAGTTCTCAATTGTTTTGGTTCTTCTGTTGTAAACTATGTATGCCTTCATCATTGTTGCATATCCAAGTAGGATACCTTCATCTGCTTTCTCATCAAACTTTCCAAGATGGTCTTTCTGATTCAGAATGTAACAAGGACTTCCAAACATTCTTAGGAAACCAATTTCAGGTTTTCTCCCCCTAAGAAGTTCATATGCAGTCTTTTGGTGTCTTTTCACAATAAGGGATCTGTTCTGGGTAAAGCAAGCTGTGTGAACTACTTCAGCCCAGAAATGAGACTTGACATTGTTTTGAGCCATCATGGATCTTGCAGCTTCAATAAGATTTCTGTTTTTTCTTTCTGCAACACCATTTTGTTGAGGAGTTCTAGCAGCTGAGTAGACTTGTGAAATTCCTTTTTCACTGCAGAATGAACTAAGAGTGATATTCTTAAATTCAGTACCATTATCACTTCTTAATTGCCTTACAGGCCTCTTGTAGAGAATTTCAGCTTGCTTGATAAAATGAATAATGTTGTCAGCAGCTTCACTCTTGTGCTTGAGAAAGAAAACCCAGGTGTATAATGAATATTCATCAACAATAACCAAAGAGTATCTCATTCCAGTGAATGAAGGAGTACTAATTGGCCCAAATAGATCCATATAAAGCAGATCCAAACAATTATCAATGGTTGAGCATGTTTTAGACTTAAAAGTAGCTTTGTGTTGCTTGCCTTTCTCACAAGCACTACACAACTTGTCCTTCTCATAGTTTATCACAGGAAGACCATACACCAATTCTTTCTTACACATCTTGTTGATGTCTTTGAAATTCATATGAGACAGTCTTTTATGCCACAACCAGTTCAGCTCATCTTGAGTCTTTGACATGAAACAAACTTCTCTTGTCACAGTTGGTTTCCTCATGTCAAAAGAATACAAAGACTCATCCCTTTTTGCTACAAGAACAATATTACCTTCTAAATCAAGAACAATACCCTTATCAGACCTGAATCTCACTTCATATCCATCATCACACAATTGACTCACACTAATCAAATTGTGCTTCAAACCATTTAGATATGAGACCCTTCTGAAAGTAAGGGGACCATTTGAAAGTATACCAAATCCTTCAGTCTTTCCTTGAGAGTCATCTCCAAAAGTAACATTAGGACCAACGCGAATCCTAAAGCTACATAGCAGGGACTTACATCCGGTCATATGCTTGGAACACCCACTGTCCAAGTGCCAGGTATTATCGTCATGATTTCCCTGCATTTTCAATAAGAGATTAGTTCTTTTTGGGAACCCATCCAAAGATGGGTTCACCAGAGCTGACCATCTGGTCTGACTCAGACTGGGAAATAGAACTTAAACTCTTATCACATTTGGACACCCATTGTTGCTTGATCTATCCTTTACCAGATTTAAAATTCTTTTTAGCAACATTTAGAGTTTCCTTTTTAGCAAATCCTTTGCCTATTCCAGATTTCTTACATTCAGCTCTTAACTTCCTTTGATCAACAACATTAGGATCAGACACATTTTTCAGAAAGTTTACATCATTTGAAACCTTACCATTTCTAGACTCAACATATTTTGAAATTATTTTATCGAAGTCAGATTTGGTATCTTTTGAAATAGACACAGATTCAGTTGGTGACAATTTTCCTTGAGAACCAGACTTCTCATTCTTTGAAATCTTTATCTTTTCTTTTGGAACACTATGATCTCTAACCTTTCTTTTGTTTTTCTTTGAGTTACCATTGTTTGTTTTAGACTTAGAATCTGACACAGACTGGGAAATGGTCAGCTTAGATAAGTCAAGACTTTCTTCGGGTTTTAACTCAAAGACCTTATCAGCTTCAGACACAGCTTCAGCAATGGTTTGACCAAAAGTTTCAGGATCATTAAACCCAATACCAGATTTCTGAACCAACTTAATTGGTTTAGACTTTTTCCCTTTGGTTTGGACTTTGGGTGGCGAAGGAGGCTGATAACAAGGCTCCATAACACATACTTCACTTATGGCTATGGCTCTATCATAATCACCATCAAAAACAGCTTGGATCTGATGAGGGATTTGTACATTTACACACTTAGCAGTCCTTTTAGAACAAATACACCATGACTCAGTTATTTGTTTAACTTTCAAAAACTTTTCTCCTGCAGTTTTAGCTTCTTTAACCAAAATGGAGTTTAATTGTTTTTGAGCTTTAACTTCAGCTTCCAGTTTTTCAATGGTGTGACTCTTAGAACTGACTTCAAGTTTCAAAACAGATATTTCCTTTTTGAGTTCTTGATTGAAGTGTTTTTGTAAAAGAACCTCATCACCCAATCTATTTAATCTAGACAGTTTTTCATTATTAGACAGATTGGAAAAAGAAATTACCTCAGGTGGAGTAGTCTGACTGGTAGATGCCTGGTGAGCTGACTCAGATTGCTGTTGGATTTGCATTAGATCTTCAGCAAACTTTTGAGTAGCTTCATTAGCCATAAAACACTTGGCATCTTTATACAGTTCATCATCAGATGAAGTGGCACTTTCAGCCCAGTCTTTGGCTACCAGACTCTTCTCACTTTTGTTTACCTTCTCACTCAGATCAGCTACTTGTGCTTTTAAGGCTTTGTATTCTGTCTTGAGCTTTGAGTACTTTTCACTTCTTCCACCTTTGGATGACACAGCTTGAGAAGACTCTTTAGATCTGCAATCTCCAGCCATGTGTCCAGTTTTGCCACATTTGTAACAAGTGACTTTGGACATGTCAAATGGCTTCTTTGTCTTATCAGCTTGGCCAACTTTTCCTTTTCCTTTAAACTTACTAAAGGATCTCCTTCTGATCCTTTCAGCCAACATAGCTAGTTCATCACCATCAGATTCATCACATTCAGATTCAGCACAAACAGAGTTAGTGTTAGAAATCACAGGAACTTCATCATTACAAGGTATGATCTCATTACTCATTGAGCTAGGGTGTTCATTCATTGAAGCAACAAGTGCAGTAGCAGGCTGACTATAAGAATCACCCATAGCAATCAACTTTTCAGCCTCTGAACACTCTTGGTTATGAAGTAAACCAAAGAGTCCAGGGAGATCAAGATCATGATAAACAGAACTTAGCTTAAAAGATGAAATATAGTTATTCCATTTAGGTGGTAATGAATCAAGAAATTTACTCTTTAAAACTTCATTTTTCTTATTTATTCCAACAGCAGCTAAATCATTAACTAAAGCATTAAAGCGGGTATGAGTGTCAGTCAAGGATTCATTTCTCAAAGAGAAGAATCTCTCATACCTCCTGGTCAAAGTAGTTATTGTGGATTCCATGGAAGTAGAGCAACCCTCAAACATGACAGTCAATGTACCCCACATTTTCTTAGCTGTAGAACACATTTTAATATAATGGTAAATATCTTTGGGCACAACTTAATTTCTAGCCTTCACATCCAAGTTTTCCAATCTCCTATCCTCATCCCCCCAATCTGCCTTGTCCTTCACAATAGATTTAACTATGGCAGGAATGGTTGGTTGACCATCTCTGACCACAGCCTCTACCACAATGGTCTGTGTTGGAACATAAGGACCATCCGTAAGGATGTCAGGCATATTGTTATCGATGGATTCAAGGAACAAAGAAATTCGACCTTTCCACCCACTGAAATCATCTTTATCAAACATGGGTGGTCTGGTTGAAGAACCATTATCAATATAGGATGACATAAAGCTTTACTATTAAAGAAAATAAGCAAGGATCTAGTCAAGTTAATTCTTAACCCCTGCTCTGATACCAATTGATACGTCCCACGGTGTATCAATATACCAAAGTATATTATACACAGAACAGTTGTAGAGGGGGGTGAATACAACTTACTTTGATCTTTACAAACTTTTAAATAAAACGTTTTAAGGATTCAGTTTATATATTCAGTAAGTAAAGAGCAAGAATCAATAAAACAGTAAAGCAGTAAAGTAAATGAAACATTCTTGAACACAGATTATAGTTTTCAATGTAATCCTTTATTAAGAGATAATATATACAAAGAATTACAGGGTTGTTGCGGAAACAAGATAGCCTATAGATATCTAAACAACCCTTTGAAATGACAAACTACAATCAATAAGTTTCTACTCAGGAGAATCAGCCCAAGCTGATCTCAAACAGACTAAGTTGTGTGTAAGAGCAAAGAAAACTAGTGTGAAGAATGATTCTCAGGAATGCCACACATATGCAATCAAGGATTGAGGCTTTAATAGGCGAAAGCCCTTCTTCACTTGGTATCCAATAAAGCCACATATTCTTCTTCTACTGGATGACAAAGGAATATTTGATCGTGCCTTCTCATAGTACTTGTGGTCCCCAAAGTACTGCCATTCATTCTTTATCATCCAATAAGAGTATGGACACGCATATGCAAATCCAACCACCAACCTGGATCCTAGGATTCTTCCTAGTCACGTCATTTGTCCTTATCTTCAATCCAGGTTGTTATCTTCACTTGATTGTCAGACACAGATTGGGCCATTTGTCAAAACACCAATCTGCCTAAGTATCTCCAAGCTGACTGCTAATCCCAAGCTGACTTCCACTACCAGCTTGGTCTTCTATCTTCAATCCTCCTCTTGGACTTGGATTGAATGCTAACACAATGTTGATGCAGCTTGAACAATACTTGCTTCCATAAGATTATAATTACAAAACATGAAGCATGATCTGGGCCAGAAACAGATCGTAAGCTGTGTCAGCTTAGTCTGATCCAGATCAGAATACAAGAACCAAAAGATTTCTAAGTGTTTATCTATCAGATTTGTAATCACCAAATTTACAATGAACATTGGGACTCAACATTTTTTATTTAGCATATTCATTTATTTACTATTTTACGTTTTATTTATATATCATTAATGTGGGTTTATTTTAGACTTTAAAACTTTTATGATTATTATTTTCATTACTCTTAAAATGTTTACGGATTAGCTAGTTTTTATAAATTTTTAACAAAATATTGATTTTATAAGTTTTAAAAATAAATGAAATGTAATGTTTCTATTATAGGTTTATAAAATCTAATGTAATTGTATTAGTATTTCTTTTCAATGTAATAAGTAATTTTGTAATTAATATTATGTGTTTTTTATATTAATATGAATGATGATGTGACCTTAGCAAACTGAGTTTCAGCATGCTGGGTTGTAGGCAAAATAAGTTCAGAATGTTGGTTCAGTATGCTGGAACAGTTTGTTGACGTGTTGCTGAGGTGGCCAGTGTGCTTAGGCATATTGTAAAAGCCATTGGAGATGGCCTAAGATAGCACACCTAGTAAACATAGTTGGCTAATTGGCTGTTGCCCATTTTCTATGTTTCAAAAGCGAAAATATTAACTTTTCTTTCATCACTATGCTATATGTTGGATCCTTGACCCATCTCATAGATTTAGAGTTGGGAGAGAGGTTCTACCAACATCAATCCCATCAATTGAGACTCAACTTACTTAATAACATAAACAAAACACTACTTCTTGTTCTCTTTTTAGATAAATGACAATATAAGCAACAAAATGTAACCAAATAGATGGGGGAAAATGGAAGAATATTCATTAAAGTAAAAAGAAAACAAACTAATAAAATGATTAGAATTGTAACTTACTTTTATTAAACAGTGAAATCATGGTCGGAAATTTGATGGATGAATGGATGATAAAGAAATCATATGCCATCAATTACTTTCTGCTACTACTGATATTTAGATTACCTCAGAGCAAACCTATATTTTATTATCAAAAGAAAAAAAGGAAATGAGTTAGATTACACAGAGCGATGCTCGCCTTTAAGACTTCAAGATCAGGTGGTGGGTTGAAGTGACCGAGTCAACACATAAATTTGAAAAAAGCTTATTTTGCAAAAATAAGCTTTTAGATACCAGAAAGGTAGAAACGACATATATATATATATATATAAACAAATTAAAAACAAAATTAAACAACCTTTGAAGATCCGAAAGATGGTCTGTGTTTGAGGGGTTGTGACTCGTTGGAGCTCCAATTAAAAGCCTTGTGGATCCGGCCCCGTGTGCAGTGGTTGATGATCGGGTTTGCCGGCCTTCCTTGGACGACGGATTTCTGGGTGCTTTTGGTGGTATGTACTTAAACAGAAGAGAGAGAGCAAATGTGTTCATGAAATGAAATGAAATTAATCAAGAGGCTAGCTTACAAGAGTATAGGCATGGAAACTTGGAATATGGAAAGGGTACTTATTGGAATATGGAGTGTAATCATATCAAGAGGCATGGGGAGGGTATGATCTTATTGTTTGAAAATTGGGTCTTTGACTCTCTTTGGGGTAATTATATGGGGGTCCAGTTTTGGTTTTCAAAATTCAAAATCCATACACCTTTTTTTTGAGAAAATAACCTCAATACCCAAAATTTTCGAAAAATATATCAATTTACCCAATTTTTTTTGAATTTTCATAAAATGCCCAACAAAATCGCAATAAAATACAAAAATCGCATAGAGATTCTGTAAATCGCATAAAGATTATCAAAATCGCAATGAGATTGTAAGAATCGCAATGAGATAATGTAAAATCGCAACGAGATTATGTAAAATCGCAATGAGATTCTTAGGGCGCGTTTGGTTGCAGAAACATCTCTTGTTTTCCATTTTTGTTTTCCAAAAAAACATGGAAAATAAAAAACGCGTTATAATCATAGTTTTTAAGAACATTTTCCAAGAAAACAAAAAACAATGTTTTCTTCTTTTCTATGGAAAACTTGAAAACATCTTCTTTTTTTTTCCATTTCCATTTTCCCCTCCCCCTCCCACTCCCTCATATCTATAACATGTTTTCTAGTTTTCTAATTAGAACACATTTTCAAAATTTTTATTTGTTTTCTAGAAAATAAAAACTCTTTTCATTTTCTAAAAAATTAAAAATGAAAAACTACAAAACATTTTCTACAACCAAACGGGCCCTTAAGTTCTTTGTGAGATTTATAAGTTTTTTATGAGATTTATAAGTTCTTTATGAGATTTATAAGTTCTTTATGCGATTTATAAGTTCTTTATGAGATTTATAAGTTCTTTATGAGATTTATAAGTTCTTTATGCGATTTATAGGTTCTTTATGGTCATTACAATGTACAACAAGATATAAATCGCATAAACAACCTATAAATCGCAAAAATAATCTATAAATCGTATAAAGAACATATAATCACATAAAGAACCTATAAATCGCATAATGAACGAGTAAATCGCATAAAGAACCTATAAATCGCATAAAGAACTTATAAGTCTCATAAAGAACTTATAAATCTCATAAAGAACTTATAAATCTCATAAAGAACTTAAGAATCTCATTGCGATTTTACACAATCTCATTGCGATTTTACAAAATCTCATAGCGATTCTTACAATCTCATTGCGATTTTGATAATCTTTATGCGATTTAGAGAATCTCTATGCGATTTTTGTATTTTATTGCGATTTTGTTGGGTATTTTGTGAAAATTTAAAAAAAGTTGGGTAAATTGATATATTTTTGGAAAAAATTGGGTATTGATGTTATTTTCTCTTTTTTTTTTTTTTGAAGGTTTTATCCTGATTACCTTCATTTATTTTATATAGACCCCCAATAATCCAATCCTACCAATATAGTAAGTAATATTCGAACCCCTGCTGAAATACCCCAAGATCAAAGGCCAATGAGCCACCAACCTTATTGGCCAAAACACGCTTTTTACAAACAATAGATATTTGAACCCTTCATTAAAAATGACAACAAAACATGTAACTATCATAAAAAATAACATATAATCACATAAAGAACTATAAATCGCATAAAGAACTTATAAATCTTATAAAGAAGTTATAATCTCATAAAGAACTTAAGAATCGCATAAAGAACTTATAAATCTCATAAAGAACTTATAAAACTCATAAAGAACTTATAAATCTCATAAAGAACTTATAAATCTCATAAAGAACTTATAAATCTCATAAAGAACTTATAAATCTCATAAAGAACTTATAAATCTCATAAAGAACTTATAAATCTCATAAAGAACTTATAAATCTCATAAAGAACTTATAAATCTCATAAAGAACTTATAAATCTCATAAAGAACTTATAAATCTCATAAAGAACTTATAAATCTCATAAAGAACTTATAAATCTCATAAAGAACTTATAAATCTCATAAAGAACTTATAAATCTCATAAAGAACTTATAAATCTCATAAAGAACTTATAAATCTCATAAAGAACTTATAAATCTCATAAAGAACTTATAAATCTCATAAAGAACTTATAAATCTCATAAAGAACTTATAAATCTCATAAAGAACTTATAAATCTCATAAAGAACTTATAAATCTCATAAAGAACTTATAAATCTCATAAAGAACTTATAAATCTCATAAAGAACTTATAAATCTCATAAAGAACTTATAAATCTCATAAAGAACTTATAAATCTCATAAAGAACTTATAAATCTCATAAAGAACTTATAAATCTCATAAAGAACTTATAAATCTCATAAAGAACTTATAAATCTCATAAAGAACTTATAAATCTCATAAAGAACTTATAAATCTCATAAAGAACTTATAAATCTCATAAAGAACTTATAAATCTCATAAAGAACTTATAAATCTCATAAAGAACTTATAAATCTCATAAAGAACTTATAAATCTCATAAAGAACTTATAAATCTCATAAAGAACTTATAAATCTCATAAAGAACTTATAAATCTCATAAAGAACTTATAAATCTCATAAAGAAC
>CM067170.1:124826389-124983500 GCA_034093135.1 Erigeron breviscapus | reverse complement strand
TGGTCCTGCAGTCAACAAGGAAGTTCTCACTGGCACGTCATTATCTTTTTTTGTATCCTTTTGTACTTTTAAGGTCCAACCAGGTTCTTTCCCTCCTGTGTGAGGACTAGGTGCCTAAATAAAGTTCAAAGAGTAGATGGAAAGTAAATAAATTCCTCAGGTGCTTTCAAAGGAATATTTTTTAGTGTAACACTTTTCTTGATCTTGCAGTTAACATAAATGTGATATACCCTATTTAGTATAGATTGCTCGTCATCACCACCCTTTTTAAAAGATTTTGCTTTAATCTCTTCTTCTCGTCTCTGCCTATCCATCCTGCATAAGTCCATCAAAAGTATCAACCCTTAAATGATATTACAGGTGACTAAATGATACGGTAAAAATTTATCTAAGAACATCAATATTCTCAAGATGTTACCAACCTTCCCAGTTTTCTCATTAAAAACAAACCATCTCCGGCTCCATCCATTAGTAATTGCACTTTTTTTCAACAAGAATCCTGCAACAAAGAAAATTAGTTATAGATACAACTTTTATCAACATGTCAAATAATTTATGGATATAAACCCAAAGGGTTTCCGTGACCAATAATTGACTGCAGCGGAGAATTTCACTGAAACTTAAATCATGAAACACCAATTAATTTCTTGTTATAAGTTAATTTCATTAGGAAGTCAAAAGAGGACACCTTAGACGTTATACTAATGCCATATTGATTGTTGTATATATCATACAATTAACATTATCTAAGAGGAAAATTATTTTTGGAACAGAAAGTTTAAGACAGAAAGATTTCAAATGACCTGCTGTTATCTCCCCCTCTGGTCCTGCAGTCAACAAGGAAGTTCTCACTGGCACGTCATTATCTTTTTTTGTATCCTTTTGTACTTTTAAGGTCCAACCAGGTTCTTTCCCTCCTGTGTGAGGACTAGGTGCCTAAATAAAGTTCAAAGAGTAGATGGAAAGTAAATAAATTCCTCAGGTGCTTTCAAAGGAATATTTTTTAGTGTAACACTTTTCTTGATCTTGCAGTTAACATAAATGTGATATACCCTATTTAGTATAGATTGCTCGTCATCACCACCCTTTTTAAAAGATTTTGCTTTAATCTCTTCTTCTCGTCTCTGCCTATCCATCCTGCATAAGTCCATCAAAAGTATCAACCCTTAAATGATATTACAGGTGACTAAAATGTTAAGTGACGGTTAACACATGCAAACACCAACAATGTTTATACTTTGCATACCGTCTCTGCACTAGACGGATGAAGTGTTGTGGTGGGACAAATACCCGCTCCATGTCAACAAGTGCAGTCACCATGATTTTAGCTTCGTCCTTAAACCCCTCCAGAGCAGCAGTCGCTATTGCCACAACCTACATGTTAGCAAACAGTATAACCAATCATATTTAAAGCTTCGGAGTAATACAAATACATGCAGATATTGACTTGGATTGCAGATACTGAATATGCATACTTCTCTCTTGAGCGAAGGATATCTTCCTAGACCTGGTGTAGCATTTGCTGATGTTGAAACTATATCCACAAGCACACGATGAACCTGCATTTGATTATATCTAATTATGGGAAGATGTTAAGTAGCATGGAAATAAAAGAATACATACAGATCTACAATAAAGATAAAGAAAAAGCAGATAAAGAGAGTATGAATTCTACCTCGTCAACACAAAGGCGTGATGGTTCTTTTGCCATTTCTAATATACTTTTTATTAAAAACCGCAGCCCCTTTTCTGGAGATATAAGATATGGTTGGTAACCATCTGCTTCTTGCACAATCTGATAACAATTCCACAATCATCATTACTGATGAAAATAATTTGAGTGACATAAACTCATTGAGGATGGCTTTACCCGCTTAACATTATTTAAGTCGAAATGTCTGTCTAGAGGAATCTGTTTGATCCTATTTGGGAAGTTACCCTCAAAACTTGCAACAACTTTCCATCCGGTACCCTGAAAGCAAATAGTACTCATTGTGTCAGCAAACTTAATACAACTTTGGAGTTGTAATATCACTGTAACAGCGTAATTTTATTTATCAACAAAAAGTAACCAGCTTACTCCTGTAAACCAATTTAAACAAAGCTGTAGCCCCAATTTTCAATTGTTGGCATATTCATGTCAGCAAGGTTAACTTGTATTTGCAACTTTTATGTATACATCATAGACTTGTTACACGAATACATGTAATATATAGTGAAATGATGGAGGAAAATGCAAACACAAAATTAGGTCAAATAAAATAGAGGACATATAATAGAAATCTCAATTATATGTACAAATAGTAGACAAACAAGAAAACATAATATACAGGACAACAAAAGTAAAACAGAAAACCAAATGAATTTTGCTGAATCATGCATCCTTACATGCAAACTAAGTTGATGCATAGCAGATAACAGATAATTGAAGTTACCAAATATTCTAACATCTTTATGTTATTTACCTATACATAGTTAGTTCCTAGTGCTTTTTCCAAATTCTCACCTCCCCACCCACAATATGTTGAAGAAATGTGTCTTCGAATTCCCGGCAAAGTTCCAAAGCCAAAGCCCTTGTTCCTTCAGAACTACTGACCATTGATTCTCCAAGCTTTACCAACTCATCCTGCATAACTTGAGACTTATCTTGAAGCCTGCATAAGGTTAGAAATAACGGTAACTAATTTAATGGCTAACATCAATGCAACACAAGAATTATATGTAAAGGGGAGAAGAAACTATGCTAATGTGGCCATGCTAGATAACCATCTACACCATGCATCAATAAAAGTTAAACGAAAGAGCATTTGTCTCACTGGCATAAAAGCTGTATAACATTTGGTTATTTCCTACTGCATCATAAAACTAAAATTTAAAGTAGAATCCACCATAACATCAAGAAGAAAAATTATTAAGCATCACCAACTTACTAGCAAAATTTTTGAAATCTGAACAACTTCTAGACAGATATATTAATGCAATCCATATTAACAGACAGATAGCTAAGTAATTGACTTTACCCTGATAGAAGACTTGGAAGCTTCATTTTCATATGGTTATGAATCTGATTAGAGAGGGTTGTCACCAAGGCTAATCTACCAAGCCTTCTCTGAGGAGCTCCAGTCAACATAGATTTTAAAGCTTCACTTTCAGCTTGCCATGAATTTTCTAACGCGTTATCAGATTCCGACTGAACTGAAGCGATTGAAATAGATTGACCAATTAGAGCAACCCACGGGATATCAACCGTACTCTTGGGTCCTTGACCTAAGAGAAGTGCTTGAATGGCTGCAAGAGTTTTAAGATCTGATGACACTTGATCCATTTTACTGATGACACCAACAGTTCTTGTATCTACAGTACCCAGAAATCATATTCACTACTTAAGCATTTTGATTAAGGTAAGAATATAACTAAACTAATATTTTAAACCCACATTCTCGATCGTATTCCTTTGCAACCCTGAGGGCTTTAGCTTTAGAAATTTCAGGTGCCTGAGCAGCTGGTATTACAACCAACAAGACTGATTCGTTGTGTCGGGCATATTCCCTCTGCAAGAACAATAGGTTACTAGATTTCACTCCAGGAAGCAAATACAATCCTTTCACCCTTTCTATTAGTGGTATATTTTTATTCTATTTTATGAACTGCATAGGATACTAAACAACAATGAAACTGCAAATGAAAGTGACTTACCAATAAATCATTACGATTTGCTTTATCCACTCCAGGCAAATCAATCAACTTCAGAGGAGGGGCTATTAATCCATGAAACAAATTAGCTAAAAACATAGGTGAAATGAATGAAAAGCAATGAATGGAGTAGAATGTCAGCGAATAAAGTTATAAAACAAAAGAAGCAGTTTATAATATGCAATCTAGATTCTATGATGTCAATCAGATCCCCATCAGCATCATTAAAAAGACCTCTGACCAATGTCATAAATTAGTCTCATAAGCAGTTGCTGGATTTGGTTATTTTCCAGGGTCTCAATGTCCCATTATCGACCTCGCTTGAATTCCAAATTTTGGAACTTGCAAAATGATAATCTGACCATCCTTTAACCATTTTTTGTATGCAAACCAAATTAAGGTTGCATCAGATTATCAACGTAATTCAACGAAAACTTAACTTCAGTCAAACATAGGTTTTCATGCAACTATTAAAGGTGGTAAACCTCCATCCAGTAAGATTGGCATGATTTACTCTTAAATTAGCACAATTACCTGGAATCACTTGTCATGAATGAGTTTAGCACAGAACATTCGAAAATTTCCTAATATTCAGTAGAAGTCAGTTCATTCTAAACTGAATTACAATATCCTGATTATTTTTCCAATTGCTTTATATGTTAAAGTCACATGAATTTCATACCATGATATCAGAAATCTATCATATTTCAGTTGACATATGCTATCAAGAATTTATCACTTCATCGCAAAAGAAACACTAAGAGGGAGAGAGCGACAGATAGAGAGCATCATGATCTGACCAAATTCAAGTTATTACAATCTATCTTTGTTAACAGAAACGACAATACCATGAATATGAATAGATGAATGATCAGTCTAATATATAAAGTTTCTACGGTATTAGAGTGCAATCATCCAGACTGACCTGTACTCGTTATAAGTTTCATATATATTTCATCATGACTCTTGCTTGATATTTTGCCGATTTTTTCTTGTAAAGAACGTCGTAGAGCACCTATTATTGGACAAAAGGAAGGAAATCACAATCCATATCCCCACAAGATTAACTTACAAATTAGAGGACATTATGAGACTCCTTTCTTATAAATAACCAACATATAATTAAGTACCATACAAGAACTCACTTGCAGACACATTTTGGGATTTGCTATCAACTTGCAATATAATTGATTTGCTACTTAAGTTGTCATCTCTCTTTAAGTCTATGCATATAGGTGCCCGAGTTGCGCCACCTTCACCAGTAGGCTGCACAAATAAAGTCTTTGATAAAATAAAAAAAAAATTCACCTTACGTTTTCAACATTCTCACACGAATTATGGAAAACTAAAATGTATATGTTGTGTTGCCGAGTGTAAATCAAGAGACACAAACAACAGATACTAAAAGCTACTACTAAAGTACGTACGAGAATCAATCTCTTACCAAGACAGGATGTCCAATCAAACTGTTCAACACTGCCGATTTACCTGCACCCTAAACAAGAAATACAACCGAATAAAACTACTGATGCACACTATATAATGTAACAAATTATATACATGTATGTGTGTGTGTATATATATATATATCTATATTCATAATATTGAACGAGCTTACAGTGTTGCCAAGAACAACGACATTTAAAAAAGTGGAATAGCGTTGTTGTGAAGATGATGATGATGAATAAATATCTTCGACGTTAAGGAGAGCTGCGGCCTGTTGCATTGAATCCGAAAGCTGAACCAAATCTTCCATGGCTAGTTCCATATTTTTTTATATCTGATGGCTAAATATATATATACAGATCTTGTAATAATGGCCGAAGAAAAAAAAGCAGACCTCTGATTGAAAAAGGATAAATAATGCATTAAAGTGAGAAATGATTAAGGTTAAGGAATTGATGGAAAAACAAATGGAATTCGAAGAACAAAAGAGGACGTGTCGACAGTTATAACTAACTAACTAACTAACTAACTGAAGCTACATTATAAAAATGGGAAATATGTGTTTGAAAAAATTATAAAGTGAAAAAAAGAAAACGACTCCGCTGGGGATCGAACCCAGAATCTCTGGTTTCGTAGACCAGCGCCTTATCCATTGGGCCACGGAGTCTCTTGTTTATCGTCTTACAAAGATAATTATTTCAAGAGTGAGTAAGAACGATGAGTGTCTTATGGATCAAAAGCCATTGGATATACTTGGTGAAAGTATTGTTTGTTGTGATAGTGAAAGTGTTAATGAAATGAGGTTTTAAATATGTGTGTATAAATTTAAAAAAACTGATAAGTTAATTTACAACTGTAAAAAAAAAGTGTTTTATAAAATTTGGTTCTTTTTAATAAAAGCAATGGTAGGATCGGTCATGGAAACCACCCATTGTGTCTCCCACTCATCGATTTACCGACGACATAAACCGAAGCTCAAACCAACATGACCGTGCTAGTTGTTATGCTTATTTGGTAAGCATATCGAACGTAATTAACGCAATCGTTGAGATCCTTTTGAACCATGTAGACGATTTAAATAATTAAGTCCTTAGATATAATGCCAATGTGCAATTAGCTCATTTGGTAGAAGTTTTTGTCTTTTGGGATAAAATCCAACGTTTAATTCTTAACAACGAGGATAGTTTAGCATCATTTGATATATAGAATAGTATATTTGTTTATTCAAAACATATATAAGTATTTAATCAAACAAATGAAATAATCATTTTCGCTTAACTAAAATTCTTATTATATGCATAATGGATATCGAATCAATGTATATTCATTTACCAATTACCATGACCAAAAAGTCGTTTCCCGAAACAAAAAGTTAATCAATCCGACTCATTTACCCATCAATAGTACTGTGAAAATTGGATTAAGGGGGGTGTTTGGAAACACAACGGCGTTGGATAAGCAGTAGTGCGCACGTTATAAAGCGTAAATTAGGGTTCACCCTTTCACACTCTATCATCTTCTTCCCTCCTCAATCACTCTCATGTATACAAATTGATCAACAATATATACAATTTCTGTAAGTATTCCCCTTAAATTCTCTTCTTTTTCATATTTTACTACAATGTCTTTTATAACTTTTCATTATATTTTATTTTTGATACTTCAAAATATAAATATTGTTACAATAGTTATATTATCAGGTAAAAATTGGAACTTTAAGGGTTAAAATGTCTTCAGCTTATAAGGGTCAAAATGTTTATAGACATTGTTGAAAAATAGATTACTTAGTGAGTTAAAAATTGGAGCTTTAAGGGTCAAAATGATTATAACCCTTGTTGAAAAATGTTTATATAATGATGTAAAAATTAAAACTTTAAGTTATGTACTACTTTCTTTGGTTTATTGAAATATGTTTTAAGTTCAAATATGATTAGTTGTAGCTTGTTAAGAGTTGTGTGTTTGTGTGTGTGTTTTATTTGTTTTTAGTTGGGTTTACCGAATAAGGGAGTGACTTTTATTTGAATACCGTGGAATTGTGCGTAGTATTTGATATTTGTCAAAATTGGCTTTAGTTTGAAAGGAAAATGTTGATTGACAATTTATCCGTTTGATGTTTGCTAATATGAAGATTGGAAGTTTTGAGTAGTAGAATATTAGATGGTAATTCATCAGTTATGGTAATCGAGAGTTAGATGGCGGACATTTAAGAAAGAAAAATGTTAATTCCTTAAAAATTATGTGCATACAAATTCTCAAACTCATGTGTTTTTGACACGTGCCTCGATGGAAAGTTTAGTCGAGGTAATAGAAATAAGTGTGGACACATGTCTTATTTTTCTGTGCATGAGGATTAAGTATGTGTGAAATGTATGAGGATTAAGTTTGCGTAAGGTGTATATGGATATAGAGTTCTCTTTAAGGAAAGCTTACGTTGAAATGTTGTATTACAATTTGAGTAGTTATGATTTGTTTTTCGTGGACTGAAAATAAAGAAGAGTTGAGTTTTGTCTTCTTTTTCCTTAGAAGGACGTGTGTAAAAATTGAAGATGTGTAAAATGAATGGGAAAATATAAGAATTTATGAAGAAATGTTTCCTTTCTCAAAACAACTTATTTTATATTGATGTAATTGGTCAAATTCAACAAACTTTATTCTCTACGAAAATACTCGATATGGTTCCTTATGTCATCTATACTACATCCCACAAAATAGAAATGTATAGGTTTTGGAACTTTGGTCCGTATATTTCCAAGGCTTAGTTTCATGCAATGTCTTTCAAGGTGAAATTATATATAATTGACCATTGTTATCTTTAGAAGATTCCCCTTCTCTGTCTTAGTTTGATTTTTCAGTTATCTGACTAATATTAATTATGTTCAGGCAGATGGGTGTTCTTTTCACACGATATGTTTTCTTATTCTTGAAAGAACGTAATCTTTTCCTCACCATTTCATCTTATTTTTCTTTGTTTAGGACCAAATGGAAAATACTTGATGTTGATCAAGAAACTATACAAAGTTATCGATGATGATGTCCGAAGATGCTGAACATCTATTGGTCAGTTATGATGACCACTCAGATCAACGGTCCATATCATTGGATGAAACAAGCAGTACAGAAGAATCACCAGATGAAACTAAAATATGCATTGAAACTACGGATGATGCTATTCCATATATCGGTCAAAGATTTTCTACTCATGACTATGCATATGAATTTTACAGTGAATTTGCCAAACGGTGTGGTTTCTCAATTCGTCGACATCGTACAGAAGGTAAAGATGGTGTCGGGAAAGGTCTTACCCGGCGCTATTTTGTCTGCCACAGGGCAGGCAATACACCTGTCAAAACTTTAAATGAAAATAAACCACAAAGAAACCGTAAGTCCTCAAGATGTGGGTGTCAAGCATATATGCGTATAAGCAAGGCAACTGAATTAGGCACACCCGAGTGGCGAGTAACTGGATTCTCAAATCATCATAATCATGAACTTTTAGAACCCAACCAAGTTCGTTTTCTTCCTGCTTATCGAACAATATCAGATACAGACAAAAACCGGATCCTTATGTTTGCCAAAACGGGAATCTCAGTGCAACAAATGATGAGGCTTTTGGAACTTGAGAAATGTGTGGAGCCTGGATTTCTTCCATTTACTGAAAAAGATGTAAGAAATTTGATACAATCGTTTAGGAAAGTGGATTTAGAGGATGAAAGCATTGATTTACTCAGAATGTGTAGAAATATTAAAGATAAAGATCTTAATTTTCAGTTTGAATATAAGCTTGATTCAAATAGCCGGCTGGAAAACATTGCATGGTCATATGCATCATCTGTCCAATCATATGAAATATTTGGTGATGCAGTGGTGTTTGACACAACACATCGATTGAATGCTTTTGATATGCCACTTGGGATATGGGTTGGAATGAATAATTATGGCATGCCTTGCTTTTTTGGTTGTGCCCTTCTGCGTGAGGAGAACTTGAAATCATATTCATGGGCTTTGAAGGTAATCAAATTAAAGTTCTCGTTTTTCCTTTGGTTATTTTATTTTGGTTTATTATCTGTAGTTAGAAGTGGAGTTTTACCATTTCACTTATGGATGTGTTGTTCGGGCTACGTTTTGTTGGTCAAATGGGGAGTCTTATTATAATGCATAAAGCCTCATAAATACTTTTATTAAATGACAGGTTTTTAAAAATATATATATATATATATATATATAGATCTCTGGATTGTATTTTACACCTAATTACTTATAAGAAATTTCATAAATTTTGGACAAAATGCTTACCATGACTCCCCATCCCCATCCCCCCTCTGTGTAATTGGGATATGATCTCTTAGACATAGATTGGCAAAATTGTTGGGTAATAGGTCAAAAAGGGCTTGCGGTTCAAACATTTTAGTTTTCAGTATGGCTCAAAACAGTTCAGGTTGGGTCGACGGCTAAATCTTTGTGTCCATTATTCTGAAATAAGTAATTAATCTACTACGATTACAGGAACAGTAGTAGAGCAATGGTTTTCTGTCCCCTTGACCTGTTTCGTATTCAGCTAGGGTATTTGTTGTATCACGTGACCCCCTATAGATATAGTTATACTTTGACCCATTTATCTATAAATGGGTCAAAATTGCTACCCAGTACTGGCCAAACACAGTAATGATATTTGTCAGCAGATTTTCTAATATATAATCTATATTATCATGTGAAAGGCATTCCTGGGATTTATGAACGGAAAGGTTCCACAAACTATATTGACGGACCAAACTGCGTGTGTAAGAGAAGCTATAGCAATGGAAATGCCTTCTGCTAAACATAGTTACTGCATCTGGCTAATCTTTGCAAAGTTCCCATCTTGGTTTAATGCTGTTTTGGGGGAACGGTATAATGAGTGGAAAAGTGAATTTTATCGGCTCTATAACATGGAGTCAATTGAAGATTTTGAAATGGGCTGGAGGGACATGGTAAATACCTTTGGGCTTCACACTAACCGCCATATAAATACATTGTTTGCCTCCAGAACTCTCTGGGCTTTGCCATATCTAAGAAGCCATTTTTTTGCTGGAATGACGACGACTGTTCACTCAAAAGCCATCAACGCTTTCATCCAACGATTCTTAAGCGCCCAAACTCGATTGGCGCACTTCATTGAACAAGTATGATATCTTTTCTTATCAGTTAGGTTTTGTTTAATTTATTTATTTTATTGATATCATAAACATTTATGGTGCCATGAAAGAAATGTGGAGAAGGGTGCCATCTTTCAAGTTTATCAAGGGTGTTTGGATATGCATATAAAGTGATTGCTGTATTTTTATGTCAGAGAAATCAGATTGGGGGTGTGGGTAACAATGCCTTTTGCAATCATATGTGGCAAAGTCGGCGTACGGCGGGTTTGGTCGGAAAGGGTATAAAAAATTTGGCTGGGTCAAAAATGCATTTTGTTCAAATGCTCTCTTTAAAAAATTATTAATGTGTAATATATGATTATGAACACTTCAATACTTCTCTAGTTTTATGTCTAAAAATATTCAAGAGGCTTTGGGTGACCTTTTCAGCTAATTTTTAAAATTTGATTTGTGCCCAATTAGACATCAAAAAGGAAAAAAAAAAAACCCCAAATATACCCATTCTTAAGTGAACAGGTTAAAAAACCTATAATCATATCTTCACAACCTATTATATTTGTATGCTACTGAAATTTAATGCAAGATCAGGTGGCTGTTGCTGTGGACTATAAAGATCAGGCAGGTGAACAGCAAACAATGCAACAAAACCTCCAAAACATATGCTTGAAAACAGGGGCACCCATGGAATCCCATGCTGCCTCAGTCCTAACACCTTTTGCATTCTCAAAGCTTCAAGAACAACTTGTATTGGCTGCTCATTATGCATCATTTCAACTAGAAGATGGGTTCCTCGTTAGACACTATACTAAACTCGAAGGAGGTCGAAAGGTCTATTGGGTCCCACGTGAAGGCCTTATCAGTTGTAGCTGTCATCACTTTGAGTTCTCGGGAATCCTTTGTAGGCATGCTCTTCGAGTCTTGTCTGCAGATAATTGCTTTCAGATTCCAGAAAGGTAATGTTAGACTGGCATTATATAGGGTAAATAAAACAGGAAATGATGTTTTTTTCCATATTCAGTAAATGCAATGATACCGTTTACATATAAGCTAGCCATGGGCATTGGCATTTTTACTATCACATCCAGTTTCAAGATTACCTGATGACCTAATTGACACACAAAGCCATTCTTTAATAACCTAATCGGGCAATAGAAAGAAAAGAAAGTATGCTTGATCCATTTGTCCTGTTCCTGTTTCTGTTTCCGTTATGTGTTTTCACCCTACCTGTTCGACCCGTTACAGATAAAACATAATCAATATCAACACAATTATAAGTAAATGGGTCTAATTAGTTATATCTTATAAAGTTGTGTTAAGCATCATTGAATGGAAGCCTATACCAGGTCATTTGGGAGATATGACTCTCTTAGGAAACATGCAGACTATGTATTTCATTCATATTCATACTTTCACTAATGATATAACATCATTCAAATCCTAACAGGTATATACCTCTTCGATGGCGGCATATCAACACTTCAGCAAAGCTCCTTCAGAACACTTTGAGTGATCATGCAGAAAGGGTTCACATTTTACAGGGTATGGTGTCGAATCTTGTGACAGAATCATCCAAGTCAAAAGATCGGCTTGATATTGCTATGGAGCATGTTTCTGTTTTATTGTCAAGGATCAGAGAGCACCCAGTTCCTTCTTCAAGGTATGCAAGAAATGATTGTTTTACATAGATTTGTAGGATAAGCAGCCACATTTTAGGTCCCATGTAGAAATAGTAAAAAGAATCAACGAGGTTATGTGCAAAAGTTTTTGTTTGCTGGCTTGGCGTTTATTGTGAAAGAACTTTTGAGACTGTGTTCTAATGGAAGTGCTATTGTGGCTTGCTCACCAATCACCATGTTGCATTCTAGTGGTTAGTGCAATATTGTGATAATGTTTGTTGTTCAACAATCCTGTGTTTATAGAGAATGATTTTTTGTAGTAATTAGCGGCTTGAAAATCACTACTAAATAAGAGGTCTATCCCCAAAAAATGTTTATGGCAACATTATCTAAATGACCAAAAAATGACAATGTTCTATAAAACTTGTGGACTTGATCTAAAACATACAGGAGACTGAATACATACACAATATAAGAATGCATCGTAAAAAAAGATGAGATTACAAAGTACCCAAATATGTAAAACACTTGCAATATAGTAGTAATTAATCCCTATAAACTAAAAAGATGTAAACTCCATCTTGATTCAAGTTTTTTATTTTTATTTTCATTTTCAATCTACATCATTTATTATGGTTAGTAGAGAATCTTGTACTCATAGAAGAAAAATGTAATAGAATTTGTATCAGGCTTACAAAATGTATATTACTACATGGATCCACAAAAAAAGAATGAATTTCATTATATATCAAACACAATTTTCACAATTCATCCACAAAGCAATGTGCCATTTGATCATTGTGACAACATTAAATTTTGACATCAGATTTTGGAAAAAAATATCAGGTTTTACAAACTTTACAGGAGCTTAATGTCACGTCTGCATTCATATCTAAAATCAGATCCTAAAGTTTAGCACTCTCTTTTTGTAACGATACTTCTTCTCTGCTTCTGTTTGTCTAAATAGTAGAAATGCTTTTGAAATTCAAAAACAGCATAAACAAGGTGAATGAAACCAATCTCTGGCCACAAAACAGACGGTGAATACAAGAGACAGTTGGTGCTCTGCCACAAAAGAAAATTGCTCAAACGGGTTTCACCTGATGTCCGGATTATGATATCAGGTTCAGGTGCAACTCCCATGTACATATGCTTCTCGATATCCAACACATCAATCGTATCCTTCTCATGATGCTTCGACTCATTCAATACTTCAATTTTATCTTCACAAGATTCTTGAACGGCATGCAGAATCTCATCATGTTGGGTTATATAACAATTTATCAAATCAAATCACAAAGCACGCAACGGAAGACAAGATCTATGTAATCAATTAAT
This sequence comes from Erigeron breviscapus, assembly GCA_034093135.1. Taxonomy (NCBI): domain Eukaryota; kingdom Viridiplantae; phylum Streptophyta; class Magnoliopsida; order Asterales; family Asteraceae; genus Erigeron; species Erigeron breviscapus. The sequence goes on along the minus strand of CM067170.1, from coordinate 124,970,275 downwards.
CAACCAAGATAGAAAACGTGTACCTTAAATTGAAGAGAATAAAGCTAGAAACTTTATGAAAAGTTTAAAATAAACTTCTCTACGATTGCACACACAACGTTGGAATGATGTATGCTAGTACTTGATCACGAACCGAACAACCCTTTGTTACTAATTCCTTAATCTCGAACTATAAGCAAACCCGAAACACTTTGTGTTGCTAGCTACGGTCGAATTAAGAGAGAGGAGAGGAGAGAAAACCCTAACTTAATTGATTTGTGATTATGTGTTAAAAAACAATTAAGCTTAGGTTTATATTTATAGGCTTTAGGAAACTTGATGACCAAGGTTAGGGTTATAAAACCCTTTGATCGGCCGAAACACCCCCTAGACTATTCTAGAGGGTTTCCTAATTGTTTCCTAATTCTAACTCTCCTTCGTTAAGTCCGTTAATTAAGTACCGTTAACTTTTAACTATTTAACGGACCACCGTTAGTTTTTCGTGATCTAATTAATTAATAAACTACATTTAATATATTAATCAATTATAATTACATTCACGTTGAGGTGTGACCCCGTAGGCTTAAATATATTTCGGACATACGTTCATTTTACGTGATCACATTCTAACAGCTCCCACTTGAGCTCGTAATGAATGAAGGTAATAACATTGGTCAGTGTCTAGCAACAAAAAAGAAAAAAAAAAAAAAAAAAAAAAAAAAAAAAAAAAAAAAAAAAAAAAAAAAAAAAAAAAAAAAAAAAAAAAAAAAAAAAAAAAAAAAAAAAAAAAAAAAAAAAAAAAAAAAAAAAAAAAAAAAAAAAAAAAAAAAAAAACAAAAAAAAAAAAAAAAAAAAAAAAAAAAAAAAAAAAAAAAAAAAAAAAAATGAAGGTAATAACATTGGTCAGTGTCTAGCAACACGCCAATGCTCCCGTAAATATTTAAGTATAGTTTCTTAAAGTATATTTAAATGGTTAAGGCATTTATTATCCCTTTGTTCAGATACCGTGTTAAACATGAATACGGATCAATGTCATTTCATGATTTAACGATTTTGTTTCTCATTTCATAACTAATTAATGATTACCAAATATAATCGAGAACCATCTGGATTTATTTGGGCACGGCCATGCAAACATCTTAATTAGTCCTAATGAGGGCGCCAATGGTATCATACTTCAACTTTCAAGTTGAAGGAACAAATCCTGTATTGACTACACGTGTCAGTCATCATACTTCAATACACTTTCTGAAAATAGCCCTTTATGTACTCCCTTATTCAGGACAGTTAGAACTATATCAAGTAAGTGCAATCCATACATGCTGACCTGCTTGTATCTCAAGTCAAAGGATCAATAAAGTAACCATTTACGAATTTCACTTAATGACGTTGATCCATAAAGTGATGAATTCGTTAGTGGGGTAGTCCGATATGCATCAACTATGGATATCATGTGAGTTTGGTGGGACCATCCATTATATATTCCAAGAATATAACCAATCGCTCAGATTTGTCTTAATTTAATTATACTCCCATATAATTAATCGACAATGGACAATTTAGAATATCAATAAAATATTCAAGGATTAAACATGCAAATATAGGACACAATTTAATATTGAATGAAATCAAACATATCAAGTACTTTATTTCATTATGGAAATATAAATTGTTTAACATCCCTTATCCAAATACCGAAACAACAGATTTACATGAAATAACTAGCTAATTTAAGTCCTATGCCCTGGGCATGCGTTTCAAGCTTGGGCCTAGACAAAGCTTTTGTGAAAGGATCAGCTAAGTTAAAATCTGTGTGAACTTTGAGTAATTTGATCTCCCCTTGTTCGATCTGCTCTCGAACATAGTGATATCGTCTAGCATAATGTCTGGCACCTTTCTGAACTCCGGGTTCGTTGGCAATGATTAATGCACCAGTATTATCACAGTACATATCAATAGGTAAGTTACTTGAGGGGATCACGTCAAGCCCGCTAATAAACTTCCTTATCCAGACTGCTTCCATTGCAGCTTCTGAGGCGGCAATGTACTCAGATTCTGTTGCAGACATGGCAATTGTTTTCTGTTTATTGCTTTTCCAATCAACAGCACCTCCATTAAGAACGAAGACGAATCCTGTCTGAGATTTCGTGTTATCTCTATCAGTTTGAAATCCAGCATCACAGTATCCGGTCACTTTGAGCTCTAAGTCTGGATTTCCTCCATACACCAAAAACATATCTTTAGTAGCCCGTAGGTACTTTAGAATGTTCTTAACAGCAGTCCAGTGACTTTCACCTGGATTCTGTTGAAATCGGCTAACCATGTTTTGCGCGAACGCCACATCTGGTCTAGTGCATCTAACCGCATACATAATAGATCCCACAGCCGAAGCATAAGGGACTCTTTGCATACGCTCCACCTCTTTAGGTGTAGTAGCACCTTGTTTGACAGATAAACTAAGTCCTTCTTGCATAGGTATAAACCCACGCTTAGAATTCTCCATCTTGAATCGCTTCAAGATCTTATCAATATAAGCACTTTGACTTAGTCCAATTAATCGCTTTGATCTATCTCGGTAGATCTTGATTCCAAGAATAAATGCCGCTTCTCCTAAATCTTTCATGGCAAAACACTTTCCAAGATGGGATTTAACATCTTGCAACATTGGAATGTGTTTTCCTATGATCAATATGTCATCAACATATAAGACAAGGAAAGTAACATTACTCCCACTAGCTTTGCGATATACACATGGCTCATCGGGATTTTGAACGAAACCAAACCTTTTGATTTCTTCATCAAACCTCTTGTTCCAACTTCTTGATGCTTGCTTTAGTCCATAAATGGACCTTTGAAGCTTGCATACTTTGTTGGGATGTTTGGATCAATAAAACCTTCAGGTTGATCCATATAGACTTCTTCATCCAAGTAACCATTTAAGAAGGCAGTCTTAACATCCATTTGCCATATCTCAAAGTCATAGTACGCAGCTATGGCTAAGAGAATCCTAATAGCTCTAATGTCCGCAACTGGAGAAAAAGGTCTCATCATAGTCAACACCGAAACGTTGAGTATAACCTTTCGCCACGAGACGAGCTTTATAGGTGTGTACATTTCCATCCATGTCCGTCTTCTTCTTGAAGATCCACTTACACCCAACAGTTTGAGCATCTTTGTGGAAGATCAACCAAGCTCCAGACTTGATTGTCTTTCATGGATTTCATTTCCACCTTCGTAGCTTCAAGACATTTGTCAGATTCCGGATCTGATAATGCAGCTTTGAAATTCGGAGGCTCATCGAGATCTCCTAAAACGTCTTCTTCTACCATTAGACATAGTCTTTCAGTAGGACGTCTTGTCCTTTCGGACCTACGAAGTGGAATCGCTTCATCATCATCAACTTGAGGTTCATCACTTTGAACATTTTCCCCCCCAAGTTGATGATTGCTAGGAGCTTCAGAAGGTGACACATCTTCCTCTTGAATCTGATTAAGTTCTACAATCCTCCCACTGTTCTCTTGTACTAATTTCTTTTCAAAGAATTCAGCATAGCGAGCAACGCGAACAGTATTTGTGACAGAATTATAGAAGTCGTAACCCATCGTTTCCTTAGGGTATCCGACAAAGATGCACTTAGTAGTTCTGGGTTCAAGTTTGTCAGGCGTATCGCGCTTCACAAGTGCCTCACATCCCCAGACTCTTAAGTAAGACAAATTAGGAACATTTCCATGCCATAATTCATATGGTGTCTTGTCAACCTTCTTGGTTGGAACCATATTGAGAATGCGTACAGCAGTCTCAAGAGCATAATCCCAAAATGAAAATGGGAGAGTTGTAAGGGTCATCATAGATCTTCACCATGTCTAGCAAGGTTCGATTTCTCCTTTCAGACACTCCATTATGTTGAGGAGTGTATGGAGGAGTAAGCTGTTGGACAATTCCACACGCTTTCAGATAATCCTTAAACTCTTGGCTTAAGTATTCACCACCTCGATCCGAACGAAGAATTTTGATGGTTTTTCCGAGTTGATTTTCTACTTCATTCTTAAACTCTTTGAATGTTTCAAACACCTCATGTTTATGTTTAAGCAAGTAAACATAACCATAACGACTGAAATCATCCGTGAAAGTTATGAAGTAGCTAGCTCCTTTTCTTGACACATGTCTAAACGGGCCGCAAACATCGGTATGAATGAGTCCAAGAAGATTTTTAGCCCTTTCCGGTTTATGCGAAAAAGGTTTTCTTGTCATCTTGCCAGAAATACATGACTCGCATTTATCAAATGATTCATCATTTAATTGTAAGATCCCTTCACGTTGAAGTCTTTCAATGCGATTTTTGCCAATGTGTGCAAGACGACAGTGCCACAGATAGGAAGAGTCCAAGTCAGTCTTGGCTCTTTTGCTAACATTATATATTGAATTATTTGAATCACAACCACGCATATCAATTTCATAAATACCATCATAAGCAATAGCATCAAAATAATGAACATTATTTTTAGAAACTGAAATACCAATATCATTAAAAACATTAATGAATCCGTTGTCTTTCAACAAAGAAACTGAAACTACACCTCTAGTAATAGATGGTGCATAATGACAATTGTCTAAAACAATAATTAAACCGGAAGGAAGAACTAAATGATATTCTCCAATAGCTTCAACAGGTGCTGGTAGACCATTGCCCACGACCAACTGCAAAGCTCCGGGCTTCAGTTTCCTCCTTTTCCTAAGCCCCTGTAATTCATTACAGATATGAGTTCCACAGCCAGTGTCATAAACCCATCTTTTACGCTTAGTTAAGGAAAATAATTCAATGGTGAAGATACCTGAAGTACTAGCAACACTAGCTTGCTTCTTCTTCACATTCAACTCGGCAAGTACTTGGGACAGTTCCTCTTCCAGTGCCCGACTTCATTACAATGATGACAGCTCTGGTCTTTAGCCGGATGCTCTTTCTTAGCCGGAGGGGTTTTCTTTGGTTTAGGAGCATAAGCAACTTGCTTACCCTTGCCTTTACCATCAAACTTCCCTTTAGCTTGCTGCGATTTCTTAGCTTTCTGGATCCGACCCCCTTTGATCATAAGAACATTTGGGTCATTGGCCTTCCTTGGAATCGTTTTCTCATATTCAATGAGCATAGCATGGAGTTCATTGATGCTCTTTTTCATAGAGTGCATGTTATAATTTTGCACAAAACCCTCAAATTCCTTAGGAAGGGATTTGAGAATCATGCCAACTTTTACCTCTTTATGATAAGCATACTCCATCGATTCCATTTTGTCAAAAATGCTCTTCATCTTGAGCACATGACTACTTACCGGCTTACTAGATTCAAGTTTCATGTCATGGAGTTCCACAACAAGGTCGAATAGTTCCACTCCAGCTTGTTTTTCATACAAGGATTTTAGCTCTCTGATCATATCATATGGAGTGTAAAGTTCGAATTGTTTCTGGAGCTCGGGAGACATGCTCGCAAGCATTAAACAACAAACTTCATTGAATCTAGTGTACTGAATCCTATATTCAGCTTTTTCAGCTTGTGAAGCTGTATCAGCCGGTTCGTTTGGCCATTGCCTTTCAATGACATCAGTGCGTTCTTCAACTCGCAGAACAATTCGTAGTTGACGATACCAGTCATTAAAATTCGATCCATTAAGCTTTTCTCTTTCAAACATTTGCCGAAAAGCATTGGTGTTTGTGGAAGGATTCATTGCCATCTACAAAACAGATTAAGTTCAAAAATCAGTATTTTCGATAATAAATTCTTAAGAAATTAATTACCCAATGTTTATAAAATAAACAATTAATTTCGTTAAGGCTAGGATCCAATTGACATACAACCATTTCATCAGTTGATCTGCTAGAAATGATTGCACTCAAAAGGTAAGTGACGAGCAATAATTGCATTTACTAGTGCAATTCCTAGTAAGTGGGGGGGGGGGGGGGGGGGGGGGGGGGGGGGGGGGGGGGGGGGGGGGGGGGGGGGGACGAGCAATAATTGCATTACTAGTGCAATTCCTAGTGAGTATGGGACCTACATTTAATGCGATTCATCGCTTATGATTCCAACTTGATTCATCAAGGGATCATTATGTAGTCATGTTTTGTCCCATCTTTTGCCACGGGTCAAGGTCTCACCGCTTAACTCGCTTTAAGTCGTCCAACTAAGAACGCACAAAATTGACCACCACTGTGTACCAGTGAATGGGTTTCGCCATGGAGACCGCCATTTCACCACTGTGTACCAGTGAGTAAAACAACAGCCCCATGTGTTCTTGACAAATTGGATGGCAAATGACTTAAGTTTATTGGGTCAATCAAATTTGATGTGTGATCAAAAAGTTATGTTTGAAGATTCATGCATATCTTCTAAACATAATATGTTTATAAAACTCATTTTTATTGCCTTTAAATACAAAAGAGCTCGGTAGCTCCATTTGAACTCACAAAGAAGCGCAAGGGCAAAGGTATGCGATAAACGCGATTTAAAAACCCGCCCTTTTAGGAGGCTAGCGCACTCCGACTTATACCTCTCTTAGAGTTTGTTCAAATGGGTGAGCCGGTGTATCTTTTGATTTTAGGGCACCAATTTTATAAACAAAATCATTATTTCGATAATTATTAGTCAAGTTTATTTTTCCAAAACAATTTTGCACACAATTTTCATAAAAGGCAAAATTAAACTTACTAAAACAACTTAACTTTTAAGCATGCAATAAGTTATGGTGAGCCACCTAAACATGTTACTATGGTTTGATTATGTTCAAATCGGCTCCCTCTTCAAAGAAAAGGACCACATACATCAAGTTGCCTTGATTGCGTAAGCCTTGAACATATATAAACAAACAATTATCATATAAGCACATAGTTGCTGTCTGGAAATTTCCAGCAGCTTCACGACATGTTTAGACATGTTTCTGGTCCGATTCAGACTTCGACCAGAACTACAAAGTTTTAGCCCTATGTGTTGAGCATCTACAGTTCAAAGCACGACCTCTAACTCATTACGGTTGATTTGTTATGATTTTTTTAGTGAACAGGTGTCAAACAGAAACTTTCACAAAACATAATCACATTGTCACACAATTAAATCTTCAATTATCTAGTATAATTAACCCTAATGATCAAGATTACATATCAATATATCTAAGTAATAATCATGAATAATTTGCATGAAAAATTCATGATTTTTACTTCTTTTTAACAATTAAATAATTAAAAGGTACATCATAAACGCATGCAATTATCATAATATTGCTTAAAGATCAAAACTTGGAATTAGGGTTCCAAAAAAAATTTTTTTTATTTATTATTCAATTCTGAAATTCGAACCATATATATATATATATATAAAATTAATTTTGTTTTTAATATAAACCTTTTAATTAAATAACAAAAATTAATCTAAAACTTGTATATATATGATGTAATTTCGATTTATAAAACCCTAACCCCCCCTTCAATTTTTGATCTTTTTGGTAATTAATAATCACATAGTAGGCTCGTGATACCACTGTTGGGTTATATAACAATTTATCAAATCAAATCACAAAGCACGCAACGGAAGACAAGATCTATGTAATCAATTAATCAACCAAGATAGAAAACGTGTACCTTAAATTGAAGAGAATAAAGCTAGAAACTTTATGAAAAGTTTAAAATAAACTTCTCTACGATTGCACACACAACGTTGGAATGATGTATGCTAGTACTTGATCACGAACCGAACAACCCTTGTTACTAATTCCTTAATCTCGAACTATAAGCAAACCCGAAACACTTTGTGTTGCTAGCTACGGTCGAATTAAGAGAGAGGAGAGGAGAGAAAACCCTAACTTAATTGATTTGTGATTATGTGTTAAAAAACAATTAAGCTTAGGTTTATATTTATAGGCTTTAGGAAACTTGATGACCAAGGTTAGGGTTATAAAACCCTTTGATCGGCCGAAACACCCCCTAGACTATTCTAGAGGGTTTCCTAATTGTTTCCTAATTCTAACTCTCCTTCGTTAAGTCCGTTAATTAAGTACCGTTAACTTTTAACTATTTAACGGACCACCGTTAGTTTTTCGTGATCTAATTAATTAATAAACTACATTTAATATATTAATCAATTATAATTACATTCACGTTGAGGTGTGACCCCGTAGGCTTAAATATATTTCGGACATACGTTCATTTTACGTGATCACATTCTAACAGCTCCCACTTGAGCTCGTAATGAATGAAGGTAATAACATTGGTCAGTGTCTAGCAACACGCCAATGCTCCCGTAAATATTTAAGTATAGTTTCTTAAAGTATATTTAAATGGTTAAGGCATTTATTATCCCTTTGTTCAGATACCGTGTTAAACATGAATATGGATCAATGTCATTTCATGATTTAACGATTCTGTTTCTCATTTCATAACTAATTAATGATTACCAAATATAATCGAGAACCATCTGGATTTATTTGGGCACGACCATGCAAACATCTTAATTAGTCCTAATGAGGGCGCCAATGGTATCATACTTCAACTTTCAAGTTGAAGGAACAAATCCTGTATTGACTACACGTGTCAGTCATCATACTTCAATACACTTTCTGAAAATAGCCCTTTATGTACTCCCTTATTCAGGAGAGTTAGAACTATATCAAGTAAGTGCAATCCATACATGCTGACCTGCTTGTATCTCAAGTCAAAGGATCAATAAAGTAACCATTTACGAATTTCACTTAATGACGCTGATCCATAAAGTGGATGAATTCGTTAGTGGGGTAGTCCGATATGCATCAACTATGGATATCATGTGAGTTTGGTGGGACCATCCATTATATATTCCAAGAATATAACCAATCGCTCAGATTTGTCTTAATTTAATTATACTCCCATATAATTAATCGACAATGGACAATTTAGAATATCAATAAAATATTCAAGGATTAAACATGCAAATATAGGACACAATTTAATATTGAATGAAATCAAACATATCAAGTACTTTATTTCATTATGGAAATATAAATTGTTTAACATCCCTTATCCAAATACCGAAACAACAGATTTACATGAAATAACTAGCTAATTTAAGTCCTATGCCCTGGGCATGCGTTTCAAGCTTGGGCCTAGACAAAGCTTTTGTGAAAGGATCAGCTAAGTTAAAATCTGTGTGAACTTTGAGTAATTTGATCTCCTTGTTCGATCTGCTCACGAACATAGTGATATCGTCTAGCATAATGTCTGGCACCTTTCTGAACTCCGGGTTCGTTGGCAATGATTAATGCACCAGTATTATCACAGTACATATCAATAGGTAAGTTACTTGAGGGGATCACGTCAAGCCCGCTAATGAACTTCCTTATCCAGACTGCTTCCATTGCAGCTCTGAGGCGGCAATGTACTCAGATTGTTGCAGACATGGCAATGTTTTCTGTTTACTGCTTTTCCAATCAACAGCACCTCCATTAAGAACGAAGACGAATCCTGTCTGAGATTTCGTGTTATCTCTATCAGTTTGAAATCCAGCATCACAGTATCCGGTCACTTTGAGCTCTAAATCTGGATTTCCTCCATACACCAAAAACATATCTTTAGTAGCCCGTAGGTACTTCAGAATGCTCTTAACAGCAGTCCAGTGACTTTCACCTGGATTCTGTTGAAATCGGCTAACCATGTTTTGCGCAAACGCCACATCTGGTCTAGTGCATCTAACCGCATACATAATAGATCCCACAGCCGAAGCATAAGGGACTCTTTGCACGCTCCACCTCATTAGGTGTAGTAGCACCCTGTTTGACAGATAAACTAAGTCCTTCTTGCATAGGTAAACCCACGCTTAGAATTTCCATCTTGAATCGCTTCAAGATCTTATCAATATAAGCACTTTGACTTAGTCCAATTAATCGCTTTGATCTATCTCGGTAGATCTTGATTCCAAGAATAAATGCCGCTTCTCCTAAATCTTTCATGGCAAAACACTTTCCAAGATGGGATTTAACATCTTGCAACATTGGAATGTGTTTCCTATGATCAATATGTCATCAACATAAGACAAGGAAAGTAACATTACTCCCACTAGCTTTGCGATATACACATGGCTCATCGGGATTTTGAACGAAACCAAACTTTTTGATTTCTTCATCAAACCTCTTGTTCCAACTTCTTGATGCTTGCTTTAGTCCATAAATGGACCTTTGAAGCTTGCATACTTTGTTGGGATGTTTTGGATCAATAAAACCTTCAGGTTGATCCATATAGACTTCTTCATCCAAGTAACCATTAAGAAGGCAGTCTTAACATCCATTTGCCATATCTCAAAGTCATAGTACGCAGCTATGGCTAAGAGAATCCTAATAGCTCTAATGTCCGCAACTGAAGAAAAGGTCTCATCATAGTCAACACCGAAACGTTGAGTATAACCTTTCGCCACGAGACGAGCTTTATAGGTGTGTACATTTCCATCCATGTCCGTCTTCTTCTTGAAGATCCACTTACACCCAACAGTTTGAGCATTTTGTGGAAGATCAACCAAGCTCCAGACTTGATTGTCTTTCATGGATTTCATTTCCACCTTCGTAGCTTCAAGCCATTTGTCAGATTCCGGATCTGATAATGCAGCTTTGAAATTCGGAGGCTCATCGAGATCTCCTAAAACGTCTTCTTCTACCATTAGACATAGTCTTTCAGTAGGACGTCTTGTCCTTTCGGACCTACGAAGTGGAATCGCTTCATCATCATCAACTTGAGGTTCATCACTTTGAACATTTTCCCCCCAAGTTGATGATTGCTAGGAGCTTCAGAAGGTGACACATCTTCCTCTTGAATCTGATTAAGTTCTACAATCCTCCCACTGTTCTCTTGTACTAATTTCTTTTCAAAGAATTCAGCATATCGAGCAACGCGAACAGTATTTGTGACAGAATTATAGAAGTCGTAACCCATCGTTTCCTTAGGGTATCCGACAAAGATGCACTTAGTAGTTCTGGGTTCAAGTTTGTCAGGCGTATCGCGCTTCACAAGTGCCTCACATCCCCAGACTCTTAAGTAAGACAAATTAGGAACATTTCCATGCCATAATTCATATGGTGTCTTGTCAACCTTCTTGGTTGGAACCATATTGAGAATGCGTACAGCAGTCTCAAGAGCATAATCCCAAAATGAAAATGGGAGAGTTGTACGGGTCATCATTGATCTTACCATGTCTAGCAAGGTTCGATTTCTCCTTTCAGACACTCCATTATGTTGAGGAGTGTATGGAGGAGTAAGCTGTTGGACAATTCCACACGCTTTCAGATAATCCTTAAACTCTTGGCTTAAGTATTCACCACCTCGATCCGAACGAAGAATTTTGATGGTTTTTCCGAGTTGATTTTCTACTTCATTCTTAAACTCTTTGAATGTTTCAAACACCTCATGTTTATGTTTAAGCAAGTAAACATAACCATAACGACTGAAATCATCCGTGAAAGTTATGAAGTAGCTAGCTCCTTTTCTTGACACATGTCTAAACGGGCCGCAAACATCGGTATGAATGAGTCCAAGAAGATTTTTAGCCCTTTCCGGTTTATGCGAAAAAGGTTTTCTTGTCATCTTGCCAGAAATACATGACTCGCATTTATCAAATGATTCATCATTTAATTGTAAGATCCCTTCACGTTGAAGTCTTTCAATGCGATTTTTGCCAATGTGTGCAAGACGACAGTGCCACAGATAGGAAGAGTCCAAGTCAGTCTTGGCTCTTTTGCTAACATTATATATTGAATTATTTGAATCACAACCACGCATATCAATTTCATAAATACCATCATAAGCAATAGCATCAAAATAATGAACATTATTTTTAGAAACTGAAATACCAATATCATTAAAAACATTAATGAATCCGTTGTCTCTCAACAATGAAACTGAAAACTACACCTCTAGTAATAGATGGTGCATAATGACAATTGTCTAAAACAATAATTAAACCGGAAGGAAGAACTAAATGATATTCTCCAATAGCTTCAACAGGTGCTGGTAGACCATTGCCTACGACCAACTGCAAAGCTCCGTGCTTCAGTTTCCTCCTTTTCCTAAGCACCTGTAATTCATTACAGATATGAGTTCCACAGCCAGTGTCATAAACCCATCGTTTACGCTTAGTTAAGGAAAATAATTCAATAGTGAAGATACCTGAAGTACTAGCACCGCTAGCTTGCTTCTTCTTCACATTCAACTCGGCAAGATACTTGGGACAGTTCCTCTTCCAGTGCCCGACTTCATTACAATGATGACAGGTCTGGTCTTTAGCCGGATGCTCTTTCTTAGCCGGAGGGGTTTTCTTTGGTTTAGGAGCATAAGCAACTTGCTTACCCTTGCCTTTACCATCAAACTTCCCTTTAGCTTGCTGCGATTTCTTAGCTTTCTGGATCCGACCCCCTTTGATCATAAGAACATTTGGGTCATTGGCCTTCCTTGGAATCGTTTTCTCATATTCAATGAGCATAGCATGGAGTTCATTGATGCTCTTTTTCATAGAGTGCATGTTATAATTTTGCACAAAACCCTCAAATTCCTTAGGAAGGGATTTGAGAATCATGCCAACTTTAACATCCTTATGATAAGCATAATCCATCGAGTCCATTTTGTCAAAAATGCTCTTCATTTTGAGCACATGACTACTTACCGGCTTACTAGATTCAAGTTTCATGTCATGGAGTTCCACAACAAGGTCGAATAGTTCCACTCCAGCTTGTTTTTCATACAAGGATTTTAGCTCTCTGATCATATCATATGGAGTGTAAAGTTCGAATTGTTTCTGGAGCTCGGGAGACATGCTCGCAAGCATTAAACAACAAACTTCATTGAATCTAGTGTACTGAATCCTATATTCAGCTTTTTCAGCTTGTGAAGCTGTATCAGCCGGTTCGTTTGGCCATTGCCTTTCAATGACATCAGTGCGTTCTTCAACTCGCAGAACAATTCGTAGTTGACGATACCAGTCATTAAAATTCGATCCATTAAGCTTTTCTCTTTCAAACATTTGCCGAAAAGCATTGGTGTTTGTGGAAGGATTCATTGCCATCTACAAAACAGATTAAGTTCAAAAATCAGTATTTTCGATAATAAATTCTTAAGAAATTAATTACCCAATGTTTATAAAATAAACAATTAATTTCGTTAAGGCTAGGATCCAATTGACATACAACCATTTCATCAGTTGATCTGCTAGAAATGATTGCACTCAAAAGGTAAGTGACGAGCAATAATTGCATTACTAGTGCAATTCCTAGTGAGTATGGGACCTACATTTAATGCGATTCATCGCTTATGATTCCAACTTGATTCATCAAGGGATCATTATGTAGTCATGTTTTGTCCCATCTTTTGCCACGGGTCAAGGTCTCACCGCTTAACTCGCTTTAAGTCGTCCAACTAAGAACGCACAAAATTGACCACCACTGTGTACCAGTGAATGGGTTTCGCCATGGAGACCGCCATTTCACCACTGTGTACCAGTGAGTAAAACAACAGCCCCATGTGTTCTTGACAAATTGGATGGCAAATGACTTAAGTTTATTGGGTCAATCAAATTTGATGTGTGATCAAAAAGTTATGTTTGAAGATTCATGCATATCTTCTAAACATAATATGTTTATAAAACTCATTTTTTATTGCCTTTAAATACAAAAGAGCTCGGTAGCTCCATTTGAACTCACAAAGAAGCGCAAGGGCAAAGGTATGCGATAAACGCGATTTAAAAACCCGCCCTTTTAGGAGGCTAGCGCACTCCGACTTATACCTCTCTTAGAGTTTGTTCAAATGGGTGAGCCGGTGTATCTTTTGATTTTAGGGCACCAATTTTATAAACAAAATCATTATTTCGATAATTATTAGTCAAGTTTATTTTTCCAAAAACAATTTTGCACACAATTTTCATAAAAAGCAAAATTAAACTTACTAAAACAACTTAACTTTTAAGCATGCAATAAGTTATGGTGAGCCACCTAAACATGTTACTATGGTTTGATTATGTTCAAATCGGCTCCCCCTTCAAAGAAAAGGACCACATACATCAAGTTGCCTTGATTGCGTAAGCCTTGAACATATATTAAACAAACAATTATCATATAAGCACATAGTTGCTGTCTGGAAATTTCCAGCAGCTTCACGACATGTTTAGACATGTTTCTGGTCCGATTCAGACTTCGACCAGAACTACAAAGTTTTAGCCCTATGTGTTGAGCATCTACAGTTCAAAGCACGACCTCTAACTCATTACGGTTGATTTGTTATGATTTTTTTAGTGAACAGGTGTCAAACAGAAACTTTCACAAAACATAATCACATTGTCACACAATTAAATCTTCAATTATCTAGTATAATTAACCCTAATGATCAAGATTACATATCAATATATCTAAGTAATAATCATGAATGATTTGCATGAAAAATTCATGATTTTTACTTCTTTTTAACAATTAAAACATTTAAGATACACATATACGCATGCAATTATCACATAATCATACTTAAAGATCAAAACTTGGAATTAGGGTTCCAAAAAAAAAATTTTTTTTTTTTATTATTCAATTCTGAAATTCGAACCATATATATATATATATATAAATATATATAAATTAATTTTGTTTTTAATATAAACCTTTTAATTAAATAACAAAAATTAATCTAAAACTTGTATATATATGATGTAATTTCGATTTATAAAACCCTAACCCCCCCTTCAATTTTTGATCTTTTTGGTAATTAATAATCACATAGTAGGCTCGTGATACCACTGTTTGGTTATATAACAATTTATCAAATCAAATCACAAAGCACGCAACGGAAGACAAGATCTATGTAATCAATTAATCAACCAAGATAGAAAACGTGTACCTTAAATTGAAGAGAATAAAGCTAGAAACTTTATGAAAAGTTTAAAATAAACTTCTCTACGATTGCACACACAACGTTGGAATGATGTATGCTAGTACTTGATCACGAACCGAACAACCCTTTGTTACTAATTCCTTAATCTCGAACTATAAGCAAACCCGAAACACTTTGTGTTGCTAGCTACGGTCGAATTAAGAGAGAGGAGAGGAGAGAAAACCCTAACTTAATTGATTTGTGATTATGTGTTAAAAAACAATTAAGCTTAGGTTTATATTTATAGGCTTTAGGAAACTTGATGACCAAGGTTAGGGTTATAAAACCCTTTGATCGGCCGAAACACCCCCTAGACTATTCTAGAGGGTTTCCTAATTGTTTCCTAATTCTAACTCTCCTTCGTTAAGTCCGTTAATTAAGTACCGTTAACTTTTAACTATTTAACGGACCACCGTTAGTTTTTCGTGATCTAATTAATTAATAAACTACATTTAATATATTAATCAATTATAATTACATTCACGTTGAGGTGTGACCCCGTAGGCTTAAATATATTTCGGACATACGTTCATTTTACGTGATCACATTCTAACACATCAGTGGAAGTATATGCAACACAGATCGATAGCACTGATCTTGAGTTCTTGGCAGTTGCATCCATGGCCTTCTCAGCTGCCAACCTCAAAGAATCGCTTAAAAGTTTAAGATTTCCTATGAAACGAATTCTAACTCCATAATGCCCAACTATAATCTCCTCTTTCGTCAAATGTTCAATCTTTTCTTCCATTAACTCCATCAAAGATTCTACTTCTTGAGGATTCCGTTTAAAATTGTCTATACTAAAAGCATAAACCGTGACATGATTCACCCCAAGCTCATAGCAGTACCTAAACATTGACATTAAGGTTGAAAACCCGGCTCGGTATCCAGCTCCATCCATCAAATTGTGTTTCTTGGAGTATCTTCGATTACCATCCATTATGAAAGCAATGTGATTAGGTATTATAGATACCGAAAGGATGTTAAAAATACATTTTCTTATAAAACCACCAAAAAAGTCGGAAACTTGAGTTATTTGCTTAACATCCATACCGAAAAGTTCCAAGAAGCCGAAAATCCCATTAGGAAATTAGACCTGTATATGATAAACTAGTTTAGCTAAATTGATATCCAAAAGAAACACTAATAAACAATTTACTTGAAAAAATCAAATCCATCAAAACCCATAATAATGAATCACATTCTCAACTATACAAATAAGCTAAACATTAACCAATATCATGTATTTCATTTATTTATATACAAATAGTCAAATACAAATAAGCTCCAATAGTCCCATTGATACAATTGTTTATTCTGAAAATTTTACAAAGTAGCCAGCCATTTGCTGGTAAATAATAATAAAAGTATCAATTAATCCCACAAAAAATCAATTAATCAACTTAGTTATAATAATTAATCATCAGTATAAATAATAAAAACTTTCAATTTGTACAAGGGGAATATAACAAACCTGATTTGAGGAGATAATAGGTTATGAGAGGAAAGATGACAAGAAAGATAGAGGGTGTGTGTGTGTGTTTTTTAAGGATTAAGACCTCTTTTTATTTTAGAGCTTATAAAAAGTCTCGAAAATTTAGAGGTTCTTCATATTTAAAACCTCTTAATGAAGAGCAAAAAAACAAACAAAAGCCTCCTAGTCTGATGACTTCTGATCGAAGCAGAGGTTAGCGGTGGTTAATGAAGCAAAGGTTATTGAATTGAAGTCGAAGAGAAGATGCTAAAACATGAACTCGAAGATCTAAATCAAATATCACCGTAGCTCGAATCTCTTAGTAAACCTCTAAGAATAGATACCTAGATAATTATAAGTAAGTTGTCCTAGTCGGAAACGGAGAGTTGTTACAGTATCGATCAAGGAATGAATAATGTTAATTAGTGTATGTGTATTAGATTCATGTTCGAAAGTCTTTAAATCATTTCACCACTAAATGACTATATGACTGATGCATTAGGAAAAGTCGTCTTGAGTTTTCTCAAAATTGACGTAGACTTTTGTTATATGGAGTCACTTTTGTCATGGTACTATTAGTTACTTGTACAAAGAAAATATCAAAATATATACGCCTAAGACACACAAGGGTCATATACAGTCATAGTTCATCTTTATTCATTTAACTTACCAAACACTTGGAAATTAGAAAAAAATAAACAAACACAAAACTTTATTCATGATTGTTTATTAAGAAAGTTTTCTTTTTCATGTTTGTTTATTCGTATCCATACAAATGGACACAAACAAACAATTGCATAAAAAAGATTTCAACTTAACTTTACAATTACAAATAAAAAAGGAAAAGAAAAAACTATGAAGCGTAGAAGTAATAAAATATTTTTTTATTTGAGCATTCTTATTTCTTTTAAATACTTATGCCGATTACAATTACATTTATATATACACACGTGTATATATACTCATTCATTTAAATAAACAATGAATTTATTTGTTCCTCTACATTCATTTAACTAGATAAACAAACATGAACAATTTTGTTGTAGTGATAATCCAGTGTCTTAGATTTGTACAAAAAGCGCCATACCGAAAGCTGAATTGATCGATGGAGATTATCAAAATGGTTTCGCTACAAATACAAATAAATGGTCTAAAATCATTTATTTTGGTTAATTAGACTGTTCGTTTTCCTAATTTCTCAAAATCTTGGTTTAAATACTAGACAATATCATAGACTTGAACATGAATCAATTATTGCTCGATCTTCTTTAAGTTTGCATATTATAACATACTTTCACAATACAAATCAATTTAGAAAAATTATTATACATATGATTTTGAATTACATTACCTAATTATACAATACCTGGAATTATTTTAACTCGTTAAAAAAATTAACAAATTTTCTTCAAGAAACGAACGACGACTACTGTGATGTTATCCGCGCTCCCTCTCTGAGAAGCTTCCTGCGTCAACAACTTAGCCGCGTCTTCTGGTCCTTGGATCGGTTTCACCATAGCAACAGCTTCTTCATTCGTGACGACGTCCCAAAGCCCATCACTCGCAAGTATAAGAAACTCTAAAGACTCG
The DNA here is from genome assembly GCA_034093135.1 of Erigeron breviscapus. Taxonomy (NCBI): domain Eukaryota; kingdom Viridiplantae; phylum Streptophyta; class Magnoliopsida; order Asterales; family Asteraceae; genus Erigeron; species Erigeron breviscapus. The sequence goes on along the minus strand of CM067170.1, from coordinate 124,952,331 downwards.
TCAATCTTTTCTTCTTGAATTTCCGGATCAGCCACCACAAACTGTTTCAACAACTTATCCCCAAATGCACGTGACACGGCTAAAACACCCCCAACTCTCCAAGTCCCAGCCCACATCACAAATCCACCCGCGTCTTCAATACGTCGTCTCTCATCACTTTGGTCCGGTTTATGATCTCTTGATACAGCAAAAGCCTTCCCATTTCTACAAATAACTGCTCTAGAATCACCAACATTTGCAACTAACAAACGGTTATCAACAATAATAGCAGTAGAAGCTGTTGACCCAGCATCTCTAGTTTGACTACTTTCTAATTTTAGCAACTCTGTATCTGTATGACTATATGATTCAGCTATAGCTGATTTTGTATCCGATATAAACTTCGGATGCTTAACAAGATTATTAAAAAGATTACGTTTAACGTATTCCGCAACACGAGCACCTCCATGCCCATCAAACACTCCAAATAAACCAACTATTTTTCCATTTACACAATCTACTTTTGTCTCATAAAAATCCTCCATTGAAGACCTTTTTCCAAGGGAGCTAGCATAGCCATAGCTAAGTCTTGAATCTTGACTTTGACCACCTCCTGTGACCGTTGAAACACGGAAATTCGGATCATTTGAGTTTGCCATGGATGATATTATTGAATCTAGATAACCCATGTATCGATCGTTAATTCGTAATATGTTCGGGTCAATATTAATTTCCTGCTAAGCAAAATTTATAAAGCAATAAGAAATGTTGTGAATCATATACTAAAATTTATATCTATAGTTTGTAACAATATGAGACGATATATAGGTAGAAAAATATCATAAATATTAGCAAATTAGTACCTTATATATGTATCAAAGATCAGGAAAGCAAATAAATCAATGAAAATGAATGATATCAAAGTTATGAATTTATTGAAATATATATACAAGAAAGACGATATATAATATAGAGATATAGAAAGACTTATGATTCCTTACTCGTTTTCAGATACAAGTGGGGTGAATATGATTCTGATACTCGAAATTGCAATAGCAAAATTGATGAAATTTCTATGTCAATAAGTTGACTACACGACATCCGGTCGATAAATATATATAACTACTACACTAAATTTTGTTGTTGCAGCCCCTGTACTTTACTGATTGTTTCATTTTAAGCCTTGTTAATATATGGATTTGGTAATATACAGAATTATGATGTGTGCATCATGATTATACTTAAAATTACATGATTGGTTTGGAAACATGGCATAACTAATGTTTAAATTTTGGAAGACTATCACCGGACAAATACGAGTTGCGAATATCGGTGGATCCAAAGTCATGGAAACTATTGAAGTCATCAGTATTGTGATGGTAAAATTCCTTGCAATATGTTTATGGGTTTTGGTGTTTGCCTATAAATTTTATAATGAGAATTGAGAAGACGTAATAAACAATTTAGAAGCATAATCTATGATATAAGACAATAATTTTAAAAAATAAGCAAAAAAATAAAACAATATATTGCTCTTAAAACATTAAATTTGTATTTTGGATAATTTGTTACTCTTTTCATCTGACGAAAGTTGACCACTTTATTATATTTGTTTGTTTTGATTTATTTATTGTTCATTTTCTCCTTTTTTTTTTTCTTTTTCACTTTTGTAATAATTGTGTACCTTTTTAAAAAAAAATTGAATAATAATTGTTTTTTTCAAAAACAAAGAATAAATTACTCTCTCTTAGTTACGAAAAATATTTTTTTATAACTTGCCCTAGAAATCCAATTTGTATTATTTGCATTCCTCACTCTGCAATTTTGCCCTTTTATTAATTTCTAAGATCAGGAAAGCAAATAAATCAATGAAAATGAATGATATCAAAGTTATGAATTTATTGAAATATATATACAAGAAAGACGATATATAGGTAGAAAAATATCATAAATATTAGCAAATTAGTACCTTATATATGTATCAAAGATCAGGAAAGCAAATAAATCAATGAAAATGAATGATATCAAAGTTATGAATTTATTGAAATATATATACAAGAAAGACGATATATAGGTAGAAAAATATCATAAATATTAGCAAATTAGTACCTTATATATGTATCAAAGATCAGGAAAGCAAATAAATCAATGAAAATGAATGATATCAAAGTTATGAATTTATTGAAATATATATACAAGAAAGACGATATATAGGTAGAAAAATATCATAAATATTAGCAAATTAGTACCTTATATATGTATCAAAGATCAGGAAAGCAAATAAATCAATGAAAATGAATGATGTCAATAAGTTGACTACACGACATCCGGTCGATAAATATATATAACTACTACACTAAATTTTGTTGTTGCAGCCCCTGTACTTTACTGATTGTTTCATTTTAAGCCTTGTTAATATATGGATTTGGTAATATACAGAATTATGATGTGTGCATTACATGATTGGTTTGGAAACATGGCATAACTAATGTTTAAATTTTGGAAGACTATCACCGGACAAATACGAGTTGCGAATATCGGTGGATCCAAAGTCATGGAAACTATTGAATGTCAAGTAGTGATGGTACAATATCAGCAAAGAGTACCATAGGTTTTAATATAAAAGTGTGACCATTGCTGCCTGCAATGTCAAGTAGTGATGGTACAATATAAGCAAAGAGTACCATAGGTTTTAATATAAAAGTGTGACCATTGCTGCCTGCAATGTCAAGTAGTGATGGTACAATATAAGCAAAGAGTACCATAGGTTTTAATATAAAAGTGTGACCATTGCTGCCTGCAATGTCAAGTAGTGATGGTACAATATAAGCAAAGAGTACCATAGGTTTTAATATAAAAGTGTGACCATTGCTGCCTGCAATGTCAAGTAGTGATGGTACAATATAAGCAAAGAGTACCATAGGTTTTAATATAAAAGTGTGACCATTGCTGCCTGCAATGTCAAGTAGTGATGGTACAATATAAGCAAAGAGTACCATAGGTTTTAATATAAAAGTGTGACCATTGCTGCCTGCAATGTCAAGTAGTGATGGTACAATATAAGCAAAGAGTACCATAGGTTTTAATATAAAAGTGTGACCATTGCTGCCTGCAATGTCAAGTAGTGATGGTACAATATAAGCAAAGAGTACCATAGGTTTTAATATAAAAGTGTGACCATTGCTGCCTGCAATGTCAAGTAGTGATGGTACAATATAAGCAAAGAGTACCATAGGTTTTAATATAAAAGTGTGACCATTGCTGCCTGCAATGTCAAGTAGTGATGGTACAATATAAGCAAAGAGTACCATAGGTTTTAATATAAAAGTGTGACCATTGCTGCCTGCAATGTCAAGTAGTGATGGTACAATATAAGCAAAGAGTACCATAGGTTTTAATATAAAAGTGTGACCATTGCTGCCTGCAATGTCAAGTAGTGATGGTACAATATAAGCAAAGAGTACCATAGGTTTTAATATAAAAGTGTGACCATTGCTGCCTGCAATGTCAAGTAGTGATGGTACAATATAAGCAAAGAGTACCATAGGTTTTAATATAAAAGTGTGACCATTGCTGCCTGCAATGTCAAGTAGTGATGGTACAATATAAGCAAAGAGTACCATAGGTTTTAATATAAAAGTGTGACCATTGCTGCCTGCAATGTCAAGTAGTGATGGTACAATATAAGCAAAGAGTACCATAGGTTTTAATATAAAAATGTGACCATTGCTGCCTGCAATGTCAAGTAGTGATGGTACAATATAAGCAAAGAGTACCATAGGTTTTAATATAAAAATGTGACCATTGCTGCCTGCAATGTCAAGTAGTGATGGTACAATATAAGCAAAGAGTACCATAGGTTTTAATATAAAAATGTGACCATTGCTGCCTGCAATGTCAAGTAGTGATGGTACAATATAAGCAAAGAGTACCATAGGTTTTAATATAAAAGTGTGACCATTGCTGCCTGCAATGTCAAGTAGTGATGGTACAATATAAGCAAAGAGTACCATAGGTTTTAATATAAAAGTGTGACCATTGCTGCCTGCAATGTCAAGTAGTGATGGTACAATATAAGCAAAGAGTACCATAGGTTTTAATATAAAAATGTGACCATTGCTGCCTGCAATGTCAAGTAATGATGATACAATATCAGCAAAGAGTATCATAGGTTTTAATATAAAAGTGTGACCATTGCTGCCTGCAATGTCAAGTAGTGATGGTACAATATAAGCAAAGAGTACCATAGGTTTTAATATAAAAGTGTGACCATTGCTGCCTGCAATGTCAAGTAGTGATGGTACAATATAAGCAAAGAGTACCATAGGTTTTAATATAAAAGTGTGACCATTGCTGCCTGCAATGTCAAGTAGTGATGGTACAATATAAGCAAAGAGTACCATAGGTTTTAATATAAAAGTGTGACCATTGCTGCCTGCAATGTCAAGTAGTGATGGTACAATATAAGCAAAGAGTACCATAGGTTTTAATAGAAAAGTTTGACCATTGCTGCCTGCAATGTCAAGTAGTGATGGTACAATATAAGCAAAGAGTACCATAGGTTTTAATATAAAAATGTGACCATTGCTGCCTGCAATGTCAAGTAGTGATGATACAATATCAGCAAAGAGTATCATAGGTTTTAATAGAAAAGTGTGACCATTGCTGCCTGCAATGTCAAGTAGTGATGATACAATATCAGCAAAGAGTATCATAGGTTTTAATAGAAAAGTGTGACCATTGCTGCCTGCAATGTCAAGTAGTGATGGTACAATATAAGCAAAGAGTACCATAGGTTTTAATATAAAAGTGTGACCATTGCTGCCTGCAATGTCAAGTAGTGATGATACAATATCAGCAAAGAGTATCATAGGTTTTAATATAAAAGTGTGACCATTGCTGCCTGCAATGTCAAGTAGTGATGATACAATATCAGCAAAGAGTATCATAGGTTTTAATAGAAAAGTGTGACCATTGCTGCCTGCAATGTCAAGTAGTGATGGTACAATATAAGCAAAGAGTACCATAGGTTTTAATAGAAAAGTTTGACCATTGCTGCCTGCAATGTCAAGTAGTGATGGTACAATATAAGCAAAGAGTACCATAGGTTTTAATATAAAAGTGTGACCATTGCTGCCTGCAATGTCAAGTAGTGATGGTACAATATAAGCAAAGAGTACCATAGGTTTTAATATAAAAGTGTGACCATTGCTGCCTGCAATGTCAAGTAGTGATGGTACAATATAAGCAAAGAGTACCATAGGTTTTAATATAAAAATGTGACCATTGCTGCCTGCAATGTCAAGTAGTGATGGTACAATATAAGCAAAGAGTACCATAGGTTTTAATATAAAAATGTGACCATTGCTGCCTGCAATGTCAAGTAGTGATGGTACAATATAAGCAAAGAGTACCATAGGTTTTAATATAAAAATGTGACCATTGCTGCCTGCAATGTCAAGTAGTGATGGTACAATATAAGCAAAGAGTACCATAGGTTTTAATATAAAAGTGTGACCATTGCTACCTGCAATGTCAAGTAGTGATGGTACAATATAAGCAAAGAGTACCATAGGTTTTAATATAAAAGTGTGACCATTGCTACCTGCAATGTCAAGTAGTGATGGTACAATATAAGCAAAGAGTACCATAGGTTTTAATATAAAAATGTGACCATTGCTGCCTGCAATGTCAAGTAGTCATTGATCGTAACCAATGCTAATGATAGAGTAAGAATACTCTATCCCATGAACCGAAACTCGACAGTGTTTAGTTTTGCCTCGAGAGTAGTTACTTTATTTAAGAGTAACCTTGTCAGCTGTATATTTTCATCCGTATACAATTGGAGCGACCAAAACGGATGGGATGTCAACCCAAGATAGTACTATCCAATATTTTCATCCGTATACAATTGGAGCGACCAAAACGGATGGGATGTCAACCCAGATAGTACTATCCAATATACCCCCGTTTATGTTTCCATAATTCATGATGAGGACTTCCAGAGAGACATGGCACCAACCATGTAAAAGTACTTGCGCTCGTTTGCAAGCAAATAGTATATATGAAGCCAACCATATATACATTTCTTTAATCATAATAGTAAAGAGTTTGTATTTTACCCCGAAGGTAAAATAAATAAAACAGTGTTACAAAATATATAATCTATATAATTTTGTAAATATACATATAAGTATATAACTTTGTAAATATACATATAAGTATATCAAATAGTTTTTATGCATGTATCTCAGTCCCCGAAATAAATCATATAAATAATTGAAAAGGGGAGTATGGAAATTCACCTGTTGGTAGTAGCAAGTAATGGCAATTTAGAACAGCAGATAATCCTCGTGATAAGTTAATCTAAAACATATAAAGTATAATTAACACATAATTTATACTAAGGTTTTATTTAGTAATTTATTATCCATCAATTATTATCATGATATATTTTATTCGGATAATAATTATAAGACGTTTTATGTGTATTTTAATTATACAAGTTATTTTATTTAAATAACTTATTTAATTTAAACAACATATTTTATTTAATAATTAAATAAAATAATTTAGAAAATCTTATAAATTAATCCGACAATTTTGTAAATACATTTAAAAATGTATTTCTTTTTATTATCAAACAATTTAAGTTATTATTTTTAATAAACAAAAACCATTATTTTAATTTATTTAATTAAATAATTAAATAAAATATATATTAAATATTATAAAATTTAATTTAACACTTTTATAATATATTTCAAGTTTATTTCAGTCTATTCGTTACAAATAATCCATTTGATAGTTTATTAAATATACTGACGGTCAAGGGACTAAAACTGTAAACAGTTTAACGGTTTAGGACTGAAACTGTCAGAAAATCTAACGGTTTAGGACTGAAACTGTCAGAAATTTTAACGGTGTTTAACGGTCGTCAGAAAATGGACTAGTTTTGTAATACTTTTTATAACGGTCGTTAGTGGTAGTTAAGTATATATATTTGATTTATATAACTTTTATACCTTATATATATATATATACATATACATATTTACGTACATATATATATATACATATATATATATATATATATATATATACATATATACATATACATATATTTACATATTATATATACATATATATATATATATATATATATACATACATATATTCACGTACATATATATAAAATACTTACGGTGGTTCGTGGTGGTGACAAAGGTGGAGGTGGTGGTCATGCATGGTGGCAGTGGTGGTGGTAACAAGCAGTAGCAGTACTCGAGGGCATGTAGTAGCAGTAGGCTAGATGATGGTAGTGAAACGTTGAACGTCATCAACAGTAGTAGTTACACGAGCATCATCATGTCGAAGGTGATGGTAATCGGTTGGTGATGTTGGAACGATGGTGTTGATCAAGAAGGATGGTGGTGTTCGTGATATTGAGGTGAAAGAGCTACTGGTGGTGTGTTCGGTGATGAGAGTTGTAGTGTGGTGGTTCGTGGGTGTTTAACTAGGGTTATAGCATTAGGGTTCGTGGTGGTGGCTTTCGAATAGTAGTAATAACGAAGATAGCAGTAGTGCATCAATGGTGGTGAGTTGTTTGGTATGAGGGAGCCGAGAGATATAAGAAGATGGTGATCGGTTTTAGTTGTGATAGTGAGTTGCATGAGAAGGATGCCGAGAGGGAGGAGTCGAGAAGAAGAAGGAAGGGGAGGATGCCGTTTTTGTTAGTGTATGATCACGTAAAAATGAACGTATGTTCAGAAATGATTTAAGCCTACGGGGTCACACCTCAACGTGAATGTAATTATAATTGATTAATATATTAAATGTAGTTTATTAATTAATTAGACCACGAATTGAACTAACGACCGTTTGTTAAATGTTAATAGTTAACGGAAAATAACTAACGGTGTTAACGGAAGAAGGATTAATTGTAATTTGAATACAATTAGGAAACACTAAATGAAGGCTCTAGAATGTTCTAGGGGCCGGTTTTTGTTAATGAGTTTTAACTCATTAACTTAACTTGTTTTCATAATCCTAATCTATATCAAATACTAAATCCTAATTTGTGTCAAACACGAATTGGGTTTAGAGTGATTATAAAAAGGGAAAAGCATAGCTTCCCCCATACCTCTTCTTCCTCCTCCTTTTCTCTCTTAATTCGGCCGAGCTCCATAAACAAGAAAAGCAAAACCGGTTTAGTTGTTTGACAAGATTAAGAGATAAAGCAAACGTTGCAAGTTCGTGATCAAGCACTAGCATACATACATTCCAACGTTGTGTGTGCAATCGTAGAGAAGTTTATTTTAAACTTTTCATAAAGTTTCTAGCTTTATTTCTTCAATTTAAGGTACACGTTTCTATCTTGGTTGATTAATTGATTACATAGATCTTGTCTTCCGTTGCGTGCTTTGTGATTTGATTTGATAAATTGTTATATAACCCAACAGTGGTATCACGAGCCTACTATGTATATTTTTTAATTACCAATTAAATCAAAACTTGAAGGGGGGTTAGGGTTTTGATCTTCAAATTTTCGGATATATATATATATATATTTAAATTGTTTTGTAATTTAAATTACATTATTTAAATAAGAAACAAATAATATTTATATTATTAATATATATATAGTTCGAAATTTTCCAGAAAATAAAAAAAAAAAAAAATTTGTTTTTTTAGGGTTCCTAATCCAAGTTTTGATTAATTACATGTTTATGTGATAAATTGCATGTATATATGGTGTACCTTTAATTATTTAATTGTTAAATAGAAGTAAAAATCATGAATTTTTCATGCAAATTATTCATGATTATTACTTAGATATATTGATATGAAATCTTGATTATAAGGGTTAATTATGCTAGATAATTGAATAATTAATTGTGTGACAATGTGATTATGTTTTGTGAAAGTTTCTGTTTGACACCTGTTCACTAAAAAAATCATAACAAATCAACCGTAATGAGTTAGAGGTCGTGCTTTGAACTGTAGATGCTCAACACATAGGGCTAAAAATTTGTAGTTCTGGTCGAAGTCTGAATCGGACCAGAAACAAGTCTAAACATGTCGTGAAGCTGCTGGAAATTTCCAGACAGCAACTATGTGCTTATATGATAATTGTTTGTTTAATATATGTTCAAGGCTTACGCAATCAAGGCAACTTGATGTATGTGGTCCTTTTCTTTGAAGGGGGAGCCGATTTGAACATAATCAAACCATAGTAACATGTTTAGGTGGCTCACCATAACTTATTGCATGCTTAAAAGTTAAGTTGTTTTAGTAAGTTTGATTTTGCTTTTTATGAAAATTGTGTGCAAAATAGTTTTTGGAAAAATAAACTTGACTAATAATTATCGAAATAATGATTTTGTTTATAAAATTGGTGCCCTAAAATCAAAAGATACACCGGCTCACCCATTTGAACAAACTCTAAGAGAGGTATAAGTCGGAGTGCGCTAGCCTCCTAAAAGGGCGGGTTTTTAAATCGCGTTTATCGCATACCTTTGCCCTTGCGCTTCTTTGTGCGTTCGAATGGAGCTACCGAGCTCTTTTGTATTTAAAGGCAATAAAAAATGAGTTTTATAAACATATTATGTTTAGAAGATATGCATGAATCTTCAAACATAACTTTTTGATCACACATCAAATTGATTGACCCAATAAACTTAAGTCATTTGCCATCCAATTTGTCAAGAACACATGGGGCTGTTGTTTTACTCACTGGTACACAGTGGTGAAATGGCGGTCTCCATGGCGAAACCCATTCACTGGTACACAGTGGTGGTCAATTTTGTGCGTTCTTAGTTGGACGACTTAAAGCGAGTTAAGCGGTGAGACCTTGACCCGTGGCAAAAGATGGGACAAAACATGACTACATAATGATCCCTTGATGAATCAAGTTGGAATCATAAGCGATGAATCGCATTAAATGTAGGTCCCATACTCACTAGGAATTGCACTAGTAATGCAATTATTGCTCGTCACTTACCTTTTGAGTGCAATCATTTCTAGCAGATCAACTGATGAAATGGTTGTATGTCAATTGGATCCTAGCCTTAACGAAATTAATTGTTTATTTTATAAACATTGGGTAATTAATTTCTTAAGAATTTATTATCGAAAATACTGATTTTTGAACTTAATCTGTTTTGTAGATGGCAATGAATCCTTCCACAAACACCAATGCTTTTCGGCAAATGTTTGAAAGAGAAAAGCTTAATGGATCGAATTTCAATGACTGGTATCGTCAACTACGAATTGTTCTGCTAGTTGAAGAACGTACTGATGTCATTGAAAGGCAATGGCCAAACGAACCGGCTGATACAGCTTCACAAGCTGAAAAAGCTGAATATAGGATTCAGTACACTAGATTCAATGAAGTTTGTTGTTTAATGCTTGCGAGCATGTCTCCCGAGCTCCAGAAACAATTTGAACTTTACACTCCATATGATATGATCAGAGAGCTAAAATCCTTGTATGAAAAACAAGCTGGAGTGGAACTATTCGACCTTGTTGTGGAACTCCATGACATGAAACTTGAATCTAGTAAGCCGGTAAGTAGTCATGTGCTCAAGATGAAGAGCATTTTTGACAAAATGGACTCGATGGATTATGCTTATCATAAGGATGTTAAAGTTGGCATGATTCTCAAATCCCTTCCTAAGGAATTTGAGGGTTTTGTGCAAAACTATACCATGCACTCTATGAAAAAGAGCGTCACTGAACTTCATGCTATGCTCATTGAATATGAGAAGACGATTCCAAGGAAGGCCAATGACCCAAATGTTCTTATGATCAAAGGGGGTCGGATCCAGAAAGCTAAGAAATCGCAACAAGCTAAAGGGAAGTTTGATGGTAAAGGCAAGGGTAAGCAAGTTGCTTATGCTCCTAAACCAAAGAAAACCCCTCCGGCTAAGAAAGAGCATCCGGCTAAAGACCAGAGCTGTCATCATTGTAATGAAGTCGGGCACTGGAAGAGGAACTGTCCCAAGTATCTTGCCGAGTTGAATGTGAAGAAGAAGCAAGCAAGCGTTGCTAGTACTTCAGGTATCTTCACTATTGAATTATTTTCCTTAACTAAGCGTAAACGATGGGTTTATGACACTGGCTGTGGAACTCATATCTGTAATGAATTACAGGGGCTTAGGAAAAGGAGGAAACTGAAGCACGGAGCTTTGCAGTTGGTCGTAGGCAATGGTCTACCAGCACCTGTTGAAGCTATTGGAGAATATCATTTAGTTCTTCCTTCCGGTTTAATTATTGTTTTAGACAATTGTCATTATGCACCATCTATTACTAGTGGTGTTGTTTCAGTTTCATTGTTGAAAGACAACGGATTCATTAATGTTTTTAATGATATTGGTATTTCAGTTTCTAAAAATAATGTTCATTATTTTGATGCTATTGCTTATGATGGTATTTATGAAATTGATATGCGTGGTTGTGTTTCAAATAATTCAATGTATAATGTTAGCAAAAGAGCCAAGACTAACTTGGACTCTACTTATCTGTGGCACTGTCGTCTTGGACACATAGGCAAAAATCGCATTGAAAGACTTCAACGTGAAGGGATTTTACAATTAAATGATGAATCATTTGATAAATGCGAGTCATGTGTTTCCGGCAAAATGACAAAGAAAACCTTTTTCGCATAAACCGGAGAAGGCTAAAGATCTTCTTGGACTCATTCATACCGATGTTTGCGGCCCATTTAGACATGTGTCAAGAAAAGGAGCTAGCTACTTCATAACTTTTACGGATGATTTCAGTCGTTATGGTTATGTTTACTTGCTTAAACATAAACATGAAGTGTTTGAAACATTCAAAGAGTTTAAAAATGAAGTAGAAAATCAACTCGGAAAGACCATCAAGATTCTTCGTTCGGATCGAGGTGGTGAATACTTAAGCCAAGAGTTTAAGGATTATCTGAAAGCGTGTGGAATTGTCCAACAGCTTACTCCTCCATACACTCCTCAACATAATGGAGTGTCTGAAAGGAGAAATCGAACCTTGCTAGACATGGTAAGATCAATGATGACCCGTACAACTCTCCCATTTTCATTTTGGGATTATGCTCTTGAGACTGCTGTACGCATTCTCAATATGGTTCCAACCAAGAAGGTTGACAAGACACCGTATGAATTATGGCATGGAAATGTTCCTAATCTGTCTTACTTAAGAGTCTGGGGATGTGAGGCACTTGTGAAGCGTGATACGCCTGACAAACTTGAACCCAGAACTACTAAGTGCATCTTTGTCGGATACCCTAAGGAAACGATGGGTTACGATTTCTATAATTCTGTCACAAATACTGTTCGCGTTGCTCGATATGCTGAATTCTTTGAAAAGAAATTAGTTCAAGAGAACAGTGGGAGGATTGTAGAACTTGATCAGATTCAAGAGGAAGATGTGTCACCTTCTGAAGCTCCTAGCAATCATCAACTTGGGGGGGAAAATGTTCAAAGTGATGAACCTCAAGTTGATAATGATGAAGCGATTCCACTTCGTAGGTCCGAAAGGACAAGACGTCCTACTGAAAGACTATGTCTGATGGTAGAAGAAAACGTTTTAGGAGATCTCGATGAGCCTCCGAATTTCAAAGCTGCATTATCAGATCCGGAATCTGACAAATGGCTTGAAGCTACGAAGGTGGAAATAATCCATGAAAGACAATCAAGTCTGGAGCTTGGTTGATCTTCCACAAAATGCTCAAACTGTTGGGTGTAAATGGATCTTCAAAAAGAAGACGGACATGGATGGAAATGTACACACCTATAAAGCTCGTCTCGTGGCGAAAGGTTATACTCAACGTTTCGGTGTTGACTATGATGAGACCTTTTCTCCAGTTGCGGACATTAGAACTATTAGGATTCTCTTAGCCATAGCTGCGTACTATGACTTTGAGATATGGCAAATGGATGTTAAGACTGCCTTCTTAAATGGTTACTTGGATGAAGAAGTCTATATGGATCAACCTGAAGGTTTTATTGATCCAGAACATCCCAACAAAGTATGCAAGCTTCAAAGGTCCATTTATGGACTAAAGCAAGCATCAAGAAGTTGGAACAAGCGGTTTGATGAAGAAATCAAAAGTTTGGTTTCGTTCAAAATCCCGATGAGCCATGTGTATATCGCAAAGCTAGTGGGAGTAATGTTACTTTCCTTGTCTTGTATGTTGATGACATATTGATCATAGGAAAACACATTCCGATGTTGCAAGATGTTAAATCCCATCTTGGAAAGTGTTTTGCCATGAAAGATTTAGGAGAAGCGGCATTTATTCTTGGAATCAAGATCTACCGAGATAGATCAAGCGATTAATTGGACTAAGTCAAAGTGCTTATATTGATAAGATCTTGAAGCGATTCAAGATGGAAGATTCTAAGCGTGGGATTGTACCTATGCAAGAAGGACTTAGTTTATCTGTCAAACAAGGTGCTACTACACCTAAAGAGGTGGAGCGCATGCAAAGAGTTCCTTATGCTTCGGCTGTGGGATCTATTATGTATGCGGTTAGATGCACTAGACCAGATGTGGCGTTCGCGCAAAACATGGTTAGCCGATTTCAACAGAATCCAGGTGAAAGTCACTGGACTGCTGTTAAGAACATTCTGAAGTACCTACGGGCTACTAAAGATATGTTTTTGGTGTATGGAGGAAATCCAGATTTAGAGCTCAAAGTGACCGGATACTGTGATGCTGGATTTCAAACTGATAGAGATAACACGAAATCTCAGACAGGATTCGTCTTCGTTCTTAATGGAGGTGCTGTTGATTGGAAAAGCAGTAAACAGAAAACGATTGCCATGTCTGCAACAGAATCTGAGTACATTGCCGCCTCAGAAGCTGCAATGGAAGCAGTCTGGATAAGGAAGTTTATTAGCGGGCTTGACGTGATCCCCTCAAGTAACTTACCTATTGATATGTACTGTGATAATACTGGTGCATTAATCATTGCCAACGAACCCGGAGTTCAGAAAGGTGCCAGACATTATGCTAGACGATATCACTATGTTCGTGAGCAGATCGAACTAGGGGAGATCAAATTACTCAAAGTTCACACAGATTTTAACTTAGCTGATCCTTTCACAAAAGCTTTGTCTAGGCCCAAGCTTGAAAGGCATGCCAGGGCATAGGACTTAAATTAGCTAGTTATTTCATGTAAATCTGTTGTTTCGGTATTTGGATAAGGGATGTTAAACAATTTATATTTCCATAATGAAATAAAGTACTTGATATGTTTGATTTCATTCAATATTAAATTGTGTCCTATATTTGCATGTTTAATCCTTGAATATTTTATTGATATTCTAAATTGTCCATTGTCGATTAATTATATGGGAGTATAATTAAACTAAGACATATCTGAGTGATTGGTTATATTCTTGGAATATATAATGGATGGTTCCCACCAAACTCAGATGATATCCATAGTTGATGCATATCGGACTACCCCACTAACGAATTTATCACTTTATGGATCAGCGTCATTAAGTGAAATTCGTAAATGGTTACTTTTATTGATCCTTTGACTTGAGATACAAGCAGGTCAGCATGTATGGATTGCACTTACTTGATATAGTTCTAACTCTCCTGAATAAGGGAGTACATAAAGGGCTATTTTCAGAAAGTGTATTGAAGTATGATGACTGACACGTGTAGTCAATACAGGATTTGTTCCTGCAACTTGAAAGTTGAAGTATGATACCATTGGCGCCCTCATTAGGACTAATTAAGATGTTTGCATGGCCGTGCCCAAATAAATCCAGATGGTTCTCGATTATATTTGGTAATCATTAATTAGTTATGGAATGAGAAACAAAATCGTTAAATCATGAAATGACATTGATCCGTATTCATGTTTAACACGGTATTTGAACAAAGGGATAGTAAATGCCTAAACCATTTAAATATACTTTAAGAAACTATACTTAAATATTTCTGGGAGCATTGGCGTGTTGCTAGACGCTAACCAATGTTATTACCTTCATTTGTTACGAGCTCAAGTGGGAGCTGTTAGTGTATGATCACGTAAAAATGAACGTATGTTCAGAAATGATTTAAGCCTACGGGGTCACACCTCAACGTGAATGTAATTATAATTGATTAATATATTAAATGTAGTTTATTAATTAATTAGACCACGAATTGAACTAACGACCGTTTGTTAAATGTTAATAGTTAACGGAAAATAACTAACGGTGTTAACGGAAGAAGGATTAATTGTAATTTGAATACAATTAGGAAACACTAAATGAAGGCTCTAGAATGTTCTAGGGGCCGGTTTTTGTTAATGAGTTTTAACTCATTAACTTAACTTGTTTTCATAATCCTAATCTATATCAAATACTAAATCCTAATTTGTGTCAAACACGAATTGGGTTTAGAGTGATTATAAAAAGGGAAAAGCATAGCTTCCCCCATACCTCTTCTTCCTCCTCCATTAGCTACGGCCGAACCTCTCAAATCAAAAGGGATTTTCGGTTTTGTTTGTTTGACAAATCAAGAGAGAAAGCAAACGTTGCAAGTTCGTGATCAAGCACTAGCATACATACATTCCAACGTTGTGTGTGCAATCGTAGAGAAGTTTATTTTAAACTTTTCATAAAGTTTCTAGCTTTATTTTCTTCAATTTAAGGTACACGTTTTCTATCTTGGTTGATTAATTGATTACATAGATCTTGTCTTCCGTTGCGTGCTTTGTGATTTGATTTGATAAATTGTTATATAACCCAACATTTCAATGTCTCATATCTTATTATATATAGTATATATGCATGTATAAATATTTAAAAAGAATATTCTTCAATAATGTAAAAGCTGGAAAGAACATATATATAAAATATAAAAGTAGATTCTTCAAATTTTGATGCTTCTTAACGTGTGGGGGGGGGGGGGGGGGGGGGGGGGGGGGGGGGGGGGGGGGGGGGGGGGGCGGGGTATATATAATATATATAATTTTTATTTATAGTATTTAGTCATCGTTCGTCAGATGTTTAGTCCGTGATTTAATCTAAAAAAAAAAAAAAAAAAAAAAAAAAAAAAAAAAAAAAAAAAAAAAAAAAAAAAAAAAAAAAAAAAAAAAAAAAAAAAAAAAAAAAAAAAAAAAAAAAAAAAAAAAAAAAAAAAAAAAAAAAAAAAAAAAAAAAAAAAAAAAAAAAAAAAAAAAAAAAAAAAAAAAAAAAAAAAAAAAAAAAAAAAAAAAAAAAAAAAAAAAAAAAAAAAAAAAAAAAAAAAAAAAAAAAAAAAAAAAAAAAAAAAAAAAAAAAAAAAAAAAAAAAAAAAAAAAAAAAAAAAAAAAAAAAAAAAAAAAAAAAAAAAAAAAAAAAAAAAAAAAAAAAAAAAAAAAAAAAAAAAAAAAAAAAAAAAAAAAAAAAAAAAAAAAAAAAAAAAAAAAAAAAAAAAAAAAAAAAAAAAAAAAAAAAAAAAAAAAAAAAAAAAAAAAAAAAAAAAAAAAAAAAAAAAAAAAAAAAAAAAAAAAAAAAAAAAAAAAAAAAAAAAAAAAAAAAAAAAAAAAAAAAAAAAAAAAAAAAAAAAAAAAAAAAAAAAAAAAAAAAAAAAAAAAAAAAAAAAAAAAAAAAAAAAAAAAAAAAAAAAAAAAAAAAAAAAAAAAAAAAAAAAAAAAAAAAAAAAAAAAAAAAAAAAAAAAAAAAAAAAAAAAAAAAAAAAAAAAAAAAAAAAAAAAAAAAAAAAAAAAAAAAAAAAAAAAAAAAAAAAAAAAAAAAAAAAAAAAAAAAAAAAAAAAAAAAAAAAAAAAAAAAAAAAAAAAAAAAAAAAAAAAAAAAAAAAAAAAAAAAAAAAAAAAAAAAAAAAAAAAAAAAAAAAAAAAAAAAAAAAAAAAAAAAAAAAAAAAAAAAAAAAAAAAAAAAAAAAAAAAAAAAAAAAAAAAAAAAAAAAAAAAAAAAAAAAAAAAAAAAAAAAAAAAAAAAAAAAAAAAAAAAAAAAAAAAAAAAAAAAAAAAAAAAAAAAAAAAAAAAAAAAAAAAAAAAAAAAAAAAAAAAAAAAAAAAAAAAAAAAAAAAAAAAAAAAAAAAAAAAAAAAAAAAAAAAAAAAAAAAAAAAAAAAAAAAAAAAAAAAAAAAAAAAAAAAAAAAAAAAAAAAAAAAAAAAAAAAAAAAAAAAAAAAAAAAAAAAAAAAAAAAAAAAAAAAAAAAAAAAAAAAAAAAAAAAAAAAAAAAAAAAAAAAAAAAAAAAAAAAAAAAAAAAAAAAAAAAAAAAAAAAAAAAAAAAAATAAATTACGTATATTTAATATTGTAATGTAATGATCACAATCAGAGGCGGAGCCAGTAATTTGAGTTGAGGGGGACCAAACATTTTTATAAATGACGTGTGACGGATACACACTAAAGGTTGGGGTTCGGGTTCTTGTTGAGTATGAGTTCGGGTTGGTTTTCATGAACTACGTCATGTTTTCGATTGAAAAAAGAATCGATAGTTCTTTCTTGGACAATGATTCCACCTAAAATCATTATTTTAAAGTACTAATCAACAACTTGCTAATTATAACAAAAATGTTGTTTAATTGTGACATTGTAACTAAACAACTAGAAAAATCTTGCTTTTAAAACTATTTTTTTTATATTGCTAGTGAATCTGTTATCCTAATTCGGTGTGTCCCAAATATTTATGCTATACTATATGTTAAATAAATTCAATTGAATAATACATGTACAAGAAAAATATGATCACTCACATGAAACTATGATAGCATCGAAATCAGAAGGTTAATTTGCTAAATTAAAAAAAATAAAAAATAATAAAGGGTTAAGATAAGATATTAACATTGCAATTACTTGCAATTTGTGGTCAATTCTTAGAAATTTGAGTTTTGCTTTGAACAATTGAACAGACGCCGATATTGACAATTACCCTTCTTTTACTTTACCTTTTTAATAGAAATAGTTATTTAAAAGAGATATTTGGTTTGGCACATGTATTGGACGAGTAGGGATCTATGTGCATATCACAATTCCAAGTCTATATTATTTAAAATATTATCACGTAATATATAAAAAAACCCACTGAAGCAAAACTATGTTACTTGCGCACCACCTTGTTCATAATCCTACGAGATACATAATGTATAAAACTGAAGAAGCATCGCTAATGCCAAATAATTAAATTAACTAGTAGTAAATATAAATATAGGTAGATATGAAGATAAAGTATAATAAGTAGATGTTTTCGGTTCGGTTCGGTTTTGGTCATCGGTTTTTTCATATGAAACCGGAACCCGAACCGATCCGTTCGGTTTTTAGAATACCAAAACCAAACCAATCGGTTTGGTTCGGTTTTCGGTTTGGTTCGGTTTTCGGTTTGCTCGGTTCGGTTTTTCGGTTTTCGGTTTTCCGGTTCGGTTTTTGCTCACCCCTACATTACATGATTAGATTTAGAAGGTAAATCCGTGTTTCATATAGAAATATAGATATAGATATTATATATTTGTATAAATAGAGGGAACCCGCGCAATTTAACGACGGTGGAGGTGGTGGTGGCGGTCACGGTTGGTGACGGCGTTGGGTAGCGTTGGTGGTGACGGTAGTGGTCTGATTATTAATGTAAAATAATAGTGTTATTTTAGGATTTATAGATATATGTTATAAATAATTTCATTAAGATATTATAAATATATTATATTGAAATATTTAAATTGGTAATTAAAAAGGAGAAATAATTTAGTTAAATCAAGTTTTTTTAAAAAGAACTTGAAAAAATCATATGCTTTATAATGTAGTATAGATAAGCTTTTTTTTTCTTTATTTTGTAGGTCGTTTATAATTATTAGAAAAAAAACCTAAAAAAGCCTAGACTTATATGTGCATTAACATTTTTTTCATCGATAAAAATCTGGAAATTTTTGAAAATGTTAATATATTTACATAAATTATTTGATAATTAAGGAAATGTAAAATACATTTCAATATTGAAGAAAAAATATTTTTATTTGTAGTCTATATTTCTTATCGACTGAATCACTTTCAAGACCTAATATGTAAAACCGGTGAATCATGCAAATTTGTACAGAAACCTAAGATAATAACACGCCATCTTTCACCCATCCCCTGAAGAAATAGGGCATTGGTGTTTCTAATAAATGAGAACTAGCATGGTATCCGCGCGTTGTAGCGGATACCATTAACATGGTGTCTCATGTAGTGATTATCGGAAACAATATAAGTGGACAATCAATTAAAATTAAGACTTTCAAACAAGAGGAGGGTTGTTTTTTGTGGGGAGAGACACTTTAGACAATCCCCCTTGTGTAACTTTCAACAGATGGTATATTATTTTTATTAAGTATTAGCATGGTACCCGCGCATTGCGGCGAATACAATTGACACCACGTCATGATGGTTACCGTCAACAGTGCTATGTGTTATTTTTTTGTGTGGAGAAAACAATACTATGTTTTTTGAGTGTGTTTTTGTATGTGTTTTCGTTTTTAAGTAGTGGGTTATGTGTATTCAAGGGGTAGGGAATAAAGAGGGTATAAGTGTAATTTTGTTATATGTAACTTTCAATATTTAGGAGAGAGAGCGTTATTTGTTTTTATAAAAAAAGTGTATAGATGAAAAGGTTTGAACGGTTATATGAGTTTGAAACATAAATTTTTGACCTTTATATCAAAAAGTGATGTAATTATCTAACAATTAGTTAACAACATTTTTAACTAGAATTTGAAATGATACATATATATTTATTGTGAAATCTAGAATTATCATTGATCAACATACAATATAATTATAGAATGTAGAAGATCGAGACTCATTAGTTTTCATATATAAGATTTGATCATTAGTCATGTCAAAATTTTTTATTTATTTTAAATTTCAAAATCATAGATTACATGTTCTTTATTTATTTTTATTAATGCAATATATCTCATATGTTGTTGATTAGTCATTTGAATGGTTGTAAATTATCTTGTTAATCATAGTTAAAATTGCTTTTAGTAAGGTTCAATTTTTATTTTTTTCTTTTTTATTAACATTTTTCCTGCAAATGAAGCTAGCTCAAAAAAAAAAAAAAAAAAAAAAAAAAAAAAAAAAAAAAAAAAAAAAAAAAAAAAAAAAAAAAAAAAAAAAAAAAAAAAAAAAAAAAAAAAAAAAAAAAAAAAAAAAAAAAAAAAAAAAAAAAAAAAAAAAAAAAAAAAAAAAAAAAAAAAAAAAAAAAAAAAAAAAAAAAAAAAAAAAAAAAAAAAAAAAAAAAAAAAAAAAAAAAAAAAAAAAAAAAAAAAAAAAAAAAAAAAAAAAAAAAAAAAAAAAAAAAAAAAAAAAAAAAAAAAAAAAAAAAAAAAAAAAAAAAAAAAAAAAAAAAAAAAAAAAAAAAAAAAAAAAAAAAAAAAAAAAAAAAAAAAAAAAAAAAAAAAAAAAAAAAAAAAAAAAAAAAAAAAAAAAAAAAAAAAAAAAAAAAAAAAAAAAAAAAAAAAAAAAAAAAAAAAAAAAAAAAAAAAAAAAAAAAAAAAAAAAAAAAAAAAAAAAAAAAAAAAAAAAAAAAAAAAAAAAAAAAAAAAAAAAAAAAAAAAAAAAAAAAAAAAAAAAAAAAAAAAAAAAAAAAAAAAAAAAAAAAAAAAAAAAAAAAAAAAAAAAAAAAAAAAAAAAAAAAAAAAAAAAAAAAAAAAAAAAAAAAAAAAAAAAAAAAAAAAAAAAAAAAAAAAAAAAAAAAAAAAAAAAAAAAAAAAAAAAAAAAAAAAAAAAAAAAAAAAAAAAAAAAAAAAAAAAAAAAAAAAAAAAAAAAAAAAAAAAAAAAAAAAAAAAAAAAAAAAAAAAAAAAAAAAAAAAAAAAAAAAAAAAAAAAAAAAAAAAAAAAAAAAAAAAAAAAAAAAAAAAAAAAAAAAAAAAAAAAAAAAAAAAAAAAAAAAAAAAAAAAAAAAAAAAAAAAAAAAAAAAAAAAAAAAAAAAAAAAAAAAAAAAAAAAAAAAAAAAAAAAAAAAAAAAAAAAAAAAAAAAAAAAAAAAAAAAAAAAAAAAAAAAAAAAAAAAAAAAAAAAAAAAAAAAAAAAAAAAAAAAAAAAAAAAAAAAAAAAAAAAAAAAAAAAAAAAAAAAAAAAAAAAAAAAAAAAAAAAAAAAAAAAAAAAAAAAAAAAAAAAAAAAAAAAAAAAAAAAAAAAAAAAAAAAAAAAAAAAAAAAAAAAAAAAAAAAAAAAAAAAAAAAAAAAAAAAAAAAAAAAAAAAAAAAAAAAAAAAAAAAAAAAAAAAAAAAAAAAAAAAAAAAAAAAAAAAAAAAAAAAAAAAAAAAAAAAAAAAAAAAAAAAAAAAAAAAAAAAAAAAAAAAAAAAAAAAAAAAAAAAAAAAAAAAAAAAAAAAAAAAAAAAAAAAAAAAAAAAAAAAAAAAAAAAAAAAAAAAAAAAAAAAAAAAAAAAAAAAAAAAAAAAAAAAAAAAAAAAAAAAAAAAAAAAAAAAAAAAAAAAAAAAAAAAAAAAAAAAAAAAAAAAAAAAAAAAAAAAAAAAAAAAAAAAAAAAAAAAAAAAAAAAAAAAAAAAAAAAAAAAAAAAAAAAAAAAAAAAAAAAAAAAAAAAAAAAAAAAAAAAAAAAAAAAAAAAAAAAAAAAAAAAAAAAAAAAAAAAAAAAAAAAAAAAAAAAAAAAAAAAAAAAAAAAAAAAAAAAAAAAAAAAAAAAAAAAAAAAAAAAAAAAAAAAAAAAAAAAAAAAAAAAAAAAAAAAAAAAAAAAAAAAAAAAAAAAAAAAAAAAAAAAAAAAAAAAAAAAAAAAAAAAAAAAAAAAAAAAAAAAAAAAAAAAAAAAAAAAAAAAAAATCCTGCAATTAACTCAAAAAAAAAATACCAACAACACATACAAGTCAAGTCCGCTCGTTTTCCTTCTCTTTTCAGACTGACTCAATATTTCAAGGTATTTACATTAATCTGTTCATCATTAATAATTAAATGATTTTATATATTTTTGATTTTGATGATCATGCTTCAGTACAGAACATATCAATGTTAACATAATTTTATGCCTTAGTGTGTATCTTATATGACCGATTGTATATTCGTAAGGTATAAATGTATAATACTTTTATCATTATTATTATTATATTGTTGATAATTTTTTTTTTTTTTTTTTTTTTTTTTTTCTATGTTAATTTGTTATTTTTTTTTTTTTTTTTTTTTTTTTTTTTTTTTTTTTTTTTTTTTTTTTTTTTTTTTTTTTTTTTTTTTTTTTTTTTTTTTTTTTTTTTTTTTTTTTTTTTTTTTTTTTTTTTTTTTTTTTTTTTTTTTTTTTTTTTTTTTTTTTTTTTTTTTTTTTTTTTTTTTTTTTTTTTTTTTTTTTTTTTTTTTTTTTTTTTTTTTTTTTTTTTTTTTTTTTTTTTTTTTTTTTTTTTTTTTTTTTTTTTTTTTTTTTTTTTTTTTTTTTTTTTTTTTTTTTTTTTTTTTTTTTTTTTTTTTTTTTTTTTTTTTTTTTTTTTTTTTTTTTTTTTTTTTTTTTTTTTTTTTTTTTTTTTTTTTTTTTTTTTTTTTTTTTTTTTTTTTTTTTTTTTTTTTTTTTTTTTTTTTTTTTTTTTTTTTTTTTTTTTTTTTTTTTTTTTTTTTTTTTTTTTTTTTTTTTTTTTTTTTTTTTTTTTTTTTTTTTTTTTTTTTTTTTTTTTTTTTTTTTTTTTTTTTTTTTTTTTTTTTTTTTTTTTTTTTTTTTTTTTTTTTTTTTTTTTTTTTTTTTTTTTTTTTTTTTTTTTTTTTTTTTTTTTTTTTTTTTTTTTTTTTTTTTTTTTTTTTTTTTTTTTTTTTTTTTTTTTTTTTTTTTTTTTTTTTTTTTTTTTTTTTTTTTTTTTTTTTTTTTTTTTTTTTTTTTTTTTTTTTTTTTTTTTTTTTTTTTTTTTTTTTTTTTTTTTTTTTTTTTTTTTTTTTTTTTTTTTTTTTTTTTTTTTTTTTTTTTTTTTTTTTTTTTTTTTTTTTTTTTTTTTTTTTTTTTTTTTTTTTTTTTTTTTTTTTTTTTTTTTTTTTTTTTTTTTTTTTTTTTTTTTTTTTTTTTTTTTTTTTTTTTTTTTTTTTTTTTTTTTTTTTTTTTTTTTTTTTTTTTTTTTTTTTTTTTTTTTTTTTTTTTTTTTTTTTTTTTTTTTTTTTTTTTTTTTTTTTTTTTTTTTTTTTTTTTTTTTTTTTTTTTTTTTTTTTTTTTTTTTTTTTTTTTTTTTTTTTTTTTTTTTTTTTTTTTTTTTTTTTTTTTTTTTTTTTTTTTTTTTTTTTTTTTTTTTTTTTTTTTTTTTTTTTTTTTTTTTTTTTTTTTTTTTTTTTTTTTTTTTTTTTTTTTTTTTTTTTTTTTTTTTTTTTTTTTTTTTTTTTTTTTTTTTTTTTTTTTTTTTTTTTTTTTTTTTTTTTTTTTTTTTTTTTTTTTTTTTTTTTTTTTTTTTTTTTTTTTTTTTTTTTTTTTTTTTTTTTTTTTTTTTTTTTCTTTTTTATAAACATAATAATATTTTGAAGCGCAAAAGTTCCTAATTATATTTATTTATAAGTTTAATGTGTAACTTGAAAATAAAACATATTTAAGTATGAAAAATTTAAATATTTTGTTAAGCTTGTCTAAATGCATATATTAATGTTTATTATTTTCATATTTTAAAAAATTTAACTATTTTAAATTCTTAATGCATAGATTTTTTGGAATTTAATGCTTAGCTGTTACTTAATTGTTCTTCAAGCAATTTTAGTATAACTTTGATCCACAAATGAAGGATGTCAAATTTCTCAATAGGAGTAGATCGGCGAGGACACCCTTGACCCCGGGCGCCTTCTTGGCACCAACCATTGTCCACCTCACAAGGAATAGCTCCACACAACTCCCCCAGGGGCATGCTGGAGGCAGGGCTTGAACCCAAGACCTCCTTCTCTCACCTTCCAGTTGGCCTATGTGTTTTGCGGATGCAGGTACCAATTGAGCTTTGCTCAATTGCTTGGTTTAGTTGGATCATATAACAATTTCTGCTGTATTTGAGTAGTTTAAGAAGATCCGAGATGTAACAATGGTTTAGTTAGATCATTCAACAGTTTCTGCCAGATCTCAGTTTCATACTGCTGGACCTTCAGCCGTTTATGATCAGTTTTATGGCTTCATTTTTATATCTATAAGTTTGAGAATCCAGTTTTATCCTTCTTTTTTGTTTATATTTTAGGTGTGTTTAAGTGTTTGTCAATTAAAATGTTAGGTTATAAATCTGAGACATAAATTGAAGGGTTGGAGGTAAAAATAGATTCAGTGTTATGTTCACTGCTACGCTGATGTGACAATGTAAAACTGAGATATGGGATAAAACTGGGTTTTGGGTTGGAGATGGTCTTCAACGTGTGCAGGATATTAGACACGGAAGGTAATTGATTGCCAGTCGAAAGAACTTCTTAGTTGGAAATTTCATTGGTTAATCACTGCTCTGAATCTAGAGGTGATTTGCACACAAGCTATTCATAACCAACCTACTTGTGCATTGTTGGTTTTTGAATTTTCAACTAGATATTCAGCAGGTTGGGTGTTTGATTCTCTTATAAAAAAAATTCTTATAAAATTAGAACTTTTCATTATAGGAAAAGAAAGTGATTCATTTACATATAAAATGAAATGGTGAGATATATTCTATATTATTGGTGTGTTTGTATGAATCAGAGTTTGTTGTTTACAAAACTATAAATCATTTCCCTAGTGGGAGCTATGAAATATTATTGTGATTTTTCGTTATATTATAATCAGTCCGTGTACAGTTTTCGTATGACATTACCCATCTGACCCCCTGCTAATAATATCCCTTCATACTGACATCCGCACAACCTTTGTTTGCAAAACATGGATAATATATATGTTGAGAACTCTTAAACAGGTGCAATGTCATATGTAGCATGTATTTGACAACCATGACACAAGAACCACCAACTGATGGTGTATCTGTTTTTCTATGTGCAGGAACTATTTAGGAAAAATCCAGATTTCCCAAACATATAAAATACGTTAATAATGCAAGAGGGTATTACTTAAAGATGCTTCATTGATGTACATTGGGCACGCAGATGACTCAACAATAATGGATTTCTTGTTGATGTAGATTTCATAGAAGAAGAGGTTGGGGTTAGTGAGTATACCCGATGATTAAATGAGAAACATTGTGTTTGCGTGAAGCCTGGCCCTAAGTTTATTAGCATCAATGGAGCGTTTAGCCGGGAATGGTTTGGATGGAGACGAGGTGAACTTTAACAATCACAATATCACTAGTTTGAGCTCAGAACTTCCGTTTTCCCCATTTTTAGCAAAATTGTTCTTACAGGAGAACAATAGTTTGACAATGATACCTCCCTATTTCTTTCAGCATATACCAGTCCTTCAAGTACTAGATTTATCCCGTACAAGCATACAATCTTTGCCTCCATCCATTTCGAGGTTATATTTACTTGAAAAACTTATCTTACAAGATTGTTCTCTCTTAATGGAAGTACCACCTGAAGTTGGAGCACTTAAGCATTTGAAGCTGTTTGATCTCGAAGGAACTGAGCTTATGTATCTTCCTAAACAAGTTGGAAATTTAGAGACTTTGGAATATTTGCGGGTATCTTTGTCAGCATGCGCAGATGACCAGAAAGATAGATATGGCATACAGTACATAATTCCTCGAATGATGATCTCCAAGCTCAGCAAGCTAAAGGAGTTAAGTATAAGTGTGGATCCAGAAGCTGAATGGTGGGAGGTTGAACTATTGGAAGCTATTATGGGAGATCTTCCTTTCTTACCAGAAATTAAAATTCTAAAGCTGTACTTACCAACTGCTAAAGCATTGCAACAGTTCTTAAGGCTTGAAAGGTTTCGAGTGCCTATATTTTCAAGTTTATGGAATTATAGATTTATAATTGGTCACTGTGAACAGCTTCCATTTTCTGTGCAACTTGATATGGAAGAGAGTTTTCTGAAATTGGAGAAATGTGTGAAATACATGAATGGTGAAGGTTACACTAATGAAACTGCAGAGTTAATTAGAGATGCTGAAGCTTTGTACTTACGCCGTCATTGGAATGCTGAGAAGCTCTCTGTGTTTGACACAAGGAGGCTGAAATATTGTTTTTTAATGGAGTGCAATGAGCTGCAAACCCTGGTTGACCAAGGGGATTTATATACACACAATAACAAATCAACAAGTCATAGTGAAGACGAACTTGGATCACTGCAATACTTGAGCATTCACTTCATGAAAAAGCTACAAAGGATTTCAAAGGGCCTAATTGGCAGAAAAAGTCTATCATGTCTAAGTATTCTAGCTCTGCATACATGTCCCAAGTTGACTAGCATTTTTACGGCATGTTTGCTCAGTAATATGCAAAGCTTGACTGAACTTATAGTTGAAGACTGCCCTAAAGTTAAATGCCTTGTAGATTTGGGGGAGTTTACCCCTTGGAGTAATGGTCCATTTCTTTTAAGTTTAAAGAGGGTATCTCTTGTACACTTACCTGAGCTAGTGAGTATTTCTGACGGTGTCAGCATTGCACCACAATTGGATACTTTACTCATTTTTAATTGTATGAAGCTCAACTATCTATCTGACATGGAAATACCTAGAGGTACAAAGGCTATTAAAGGAGAGATTGAGTGGTGGGATGCATTAAAGGATGGCAAGTTAACGTGGCACAATGTCTTTGTACACCTCAAACGAGATGGAGGTTTGATGGATCAGTTAGCAGAAGATACAAACTCTCTCAAACATTTCCTCGACCTTGAAATGATCCCATCACATCATGGTAAATTTCATGTTGATCCACTTCATATCGATAGTTTTCTATCTTCTAAAGAAATCCAAAAAGCTGAAGATACAGAATGTGATATAAAGGCTGTCAATCACCAGCTTGCCTCTGCCGAGAAGTAAGTCATATGTGTGTGCATATATGTTTATTGTGTCATTGTTGATTTAAATGTAGGTAAAATATTGCTATTTTATGACATTTGCCCATAAATGAATTACCTACGACTTATTGTAAAATATGTTAATAGAAAACATTAATGGTCACTTTTGAGTAGCTAACTAGACAATGATCCGTTGGTCCAATGGTGAGGTACTCAGGTCTTATCCTCTAGGTTGGGGGTTTGATTCTTGCCAGGTGCAAAATAGCCCCCAAGTTAATTTTCCGAGTGGTTGGGAGCCTAGTAGAGTTTTCCCTTGGGATGCCTATCCAGTGTGGATGTAGCGAGGCTAGGTTTAGACAACGGACTACCCACGCTAGCTAGGCTTTTATCATGTTATGTTGGGGGGCGTTGCCTTATATCAATAAGTAGCCATTCCCCAAAAAACTAAATAATGTACTTTTGTGTGTTTCTAATTTTTGATCTAGTGATATAATGTTAGTGATTTGGCTCTTTAATTAAGATAGATTAATAACTATTAAGTATAGTAAAGGAAATTAATGGTAATTTAATGAGTAATAATTGTAGTAGTATAAATTAATTGTTAGAAACTTTGATGACCAATGATGTGTGCAGAAACATAGATTTTGTTATAAAGACATGAAACCTTTATAATTATATAACAAGTCCACACCCTCTCCTGGATAGTGTATACACACATTTCAGGTATATGTGTATACATATAGATGTTGATTTACTTGGAAGCTTCAAATAAATTTCCAATCATACTCTTCCTATATATTTGACAGTTAACAGTTACACTTTGCTTTGATTCCTAAATTTGTTGTTACGTTTATTGATGTTTCGTAATGCGATACAAACAATGTTTTAGTGGCGAGTATCAGGAGGAGGAAGGGGATGAATCAGGACTCTCTAATAGAGGACAAGATGGTAGAAATGTGATGATGCGTCTTTCACCTGAAGACGAGGCAAAGTTGGAAAACTTAATTCATCTACCGGTACTATAACCTCTTCTTTGCTTATATTTTGGTAGATATGTGTTGTAAGTAATCCTTTGAGAATTGTCTGCAAGTCATTTGTTTATCATAAGATAATTTTATATTCAGTAAATGCTTACATGTTTTGTAATATTAGGTGCGACAGGAGGTGGGGCATGCATATACAAAATTATTTGGCAAATTATCAAGGTTTGTATCTCCAGCTCATTTGGCAAAAAGATTTTGTTCCATTCTTCAGCATAAAATGAGTGTTACTTTTCCACTGAATAATTCTTATCGATTATTTTGCATCTATAATAGCGGTGCCTTTTTTCTATCTTCTATTTTACAGTCCTCCTGATTCGCTTGAATCACGTAGTACAACGTCCTTGCAGCTTCGTTTTCAGACTAAGCTGCTTCCTATGTATTTCACTGGCTGTAGGATCGAAACTGGGGATCGCAGTCCTATCAAAATAGTGTTATTTGATGTTAGTTCTAATAGGATTGTATCACGCGGACCCTTATCGTCACTGAAGATAGTGATTGTTCCTCTTGTTGATGATTTCTGTTTTGATGATCATGAAGATTGGTCCCAAGCTGATTTTGATGCTAAAGTTATATATGCAAGAGTGGGAGAAAGGCCACTGCTGATTGGGGATCTGGTACTAACTCTGAAAGAAGGTGTTGCGGATTTAGGTGATGTAGTTTTTACTGCTAGCGAAAGGTGGATTAAGAAACGGATGTATAGGTTAGGGGTAAAGGCACAAAAAGCTACCAGTGGAATTAGAATTAGAGAAGCAAGAAGTGACGTATTTGTGGTAAAAGATCATAGAAATGAGTGTAAGTCTCTCTTTCTTTGTGTAAAATGTCTCCTTTATTGTCTATATGTTTTCAACCTTTTCTACTAGCTACCTGGATGTGCATGTTGAAAGAAAATTATTGTTAATGGTTTTCTTACTTTATTTAGACTTCAAGAAGCACCATCCTCCATCCTTGGACGATGACATATGGCGCTTGGAAAAGATAGCAAAAAACGGGGTTTTGCACAAGAAGTTGCGTTCACACAAAATATATACATTGAAAGACTTTCTACAAGTGTACAATACTAGTGAGGCGTCATTGTGCATGGTTATAGATTCTTCTTTTTAACTATCTTACATATTTGTTGCTATGAACTTGTTAACGACTCACTTCCATTAAGCATATCGGTTCCCTATTATACACTAAGCCAAGCAACTAACACGAATGATTCAAGGTATAATCCGAATTCGATATGCTTTCTAGTTATTGACCAGGTATGTATACAGGGTGTACCAACGGCTAACCCTCCACCCAATCAACTTCCATTAAGCATATCGGTTCCCTATTATACACTAAGCCAAGCAACTAACACGAATGATTCAAGGTATAATCCGAATTCGATATGCTTTCTAGTTATTGACCAGGTATGTATACAGGGTGTACCAACGGCTAACCCTCCACCCAATCAACTTCCATTAAGCATATCGGTTCCCTATTATACACTAAGCCAAGCAACTAACACGAATGATTCAAGGTATAATCCGAATTCGATATGCTTTCTAGTTATTGACCAGGTATGTATACAGGGTGTACCAACGGCTAACCCTCCACCCAATCAACTTCCATTAAGCATATCGGTTCCCTATTATACACTAAGCCAAGCAACTAACACGAATGATTCAAGGTATAATCCGAATTCGATATGCTTTCTAGTTATTGACCAGGTATGTATACAGGGTGTACCAACGGCTAACCCTCCACCCAATCAACTTCCATTAAGCATATCGGTTCCCTATTATACACTAAGCCAAGCAACTAACACGAATGATTCAAGGTATAATCCGAATTCGATATGCTTTCTAGTTATTGACCAGGTATGTATACAGGGTGTACCAACGGCTAACCCTCCACCCAATCAACTTCCATTAAGCATATCGGTTCCTTATTATACTCTAAGCCATACATGCGCAATCCATGATGTCATTAACTTGTTATAATGTTGGGCGACCATAAAAGAGTTGATCGGGTTCTTTTAGGGTTGCCACAATATTATACTAAGTTAATAACATAACTTCATTTTGCTCTAAAGCATCCAACAAACATCAATCAGTAGCAACAATCCATATCAATCACATCCATTTCAATCAATGCACACATTAACTACATTGTACCCATTCCACATTCATCACGTTGAATTCAAGCCATCACATAAGTGGTCTTAACTACGAACTCACAATATACACTTTCTAGGGTTCACAGAATTCACGTTGCATACAAATTTCCTAACCATGCATGCTATATGAAGAGTTTTAACTTAAGCCGTAGTCTAGGTCAAACCGCCTAATTCTCTACGACCACGCATGGGCCACCATTCTGTAACACCCCAAGCCAAGGCTCAGAATATCACGGAAATCATATAGCACAAGGTGGAATTAATGTAGAACATGACTAAATGCAAATAAAGGATTCAGTGAATCCAACCAATAAAAGAAACAAGTATCAAAAATATAGCAGAAGCAAGTAATCGTCAAAGTTTACAAAACAACATCAAAAGAAAGCTATCAATCCTAAGTATAATGCAACAGAAGGTAAATGGATCCTTGATCCATATAAGTCCAGTCCGGGTTCGACAGCAAGCAAACAAATCAAACTCCACGTCCTGGATAACCTGGTTACCTGAAAAGTGTACTAAGCATAGTCAACACAAGGTTGGTGAGTTCGTAGTAATGGTCCATTAGAAACCATTGCCAATCATCATAATATACGAGTAGAGGCAAAACATGACTAAATGCAAATAAAGGATTCAGTGAATCCAACCAATAAAAGAAACAAGTATCAAAAATATAGCAGAAGCAAGTAATCGTCAAAGTTTACAAAACAACATCAAAAGAAAGCTATCAATCCTAAGTATAATGCAACAGAAGGTAAATGGATCCTTGATCCATATAAGTCCAGTCCGGGTTCGACAGCAAGCAAACAAATCAAACTCCACGTCCTGGATAACCTGGTTACCTGAAAAGTGTACTAAGCATAGTCAACACAAGGTTGGTGAGTTCGTAGTAATGGTCCATTAGAAACCATTGCCAATCATCATAATATACGAGTAGAGGCAAAACATGACTTACAGTGAGCCTCTATGAACAACACAACAATATCCACAACAAGGTACACAAAACAAGTAAAACGCGAATTAACATTATACTCAAGTAACGTACATAACATCAACTCAAAACAGGTATCATATCCTCTTCAGTGGGATTCATATACAACATATCCTCTTCAGTGGGATTCATATACAACATATCCTCTTCAGTGGGATTCATATACAACATATCCTCTTCAGTGGGATAGATACACAACATAAGCTCACATCCTCTTCAGTGGGATAGATACACAACATAAGTCATATCCTCTTCAGTGGGATTGATATACAACATATCCTCTTCAGTGGGATTCATATACAACATATCCTCTTCAGTGGGATTCATATACAACATATCCTCTTCAGTGGGATTCATATACAACATATCCTCTTCAGTGGGATAGATACACAACATAAGCTCACATCCTCTTCAGTGGGATGCATATACAACATATCCTCTTCAGTGGGATAGATATACAACACATCCTCTTCAGTGGGATTCATATACAACATATCCTCTTCAGTGGGATTCATATACAACATATCCTCTTCAGTGGGATTCATATACAACATATCCTCTTCAGTGGGATTCATATACAACATATCCTCTTCAGTGGGATTCATATACAACATATCCTCTTCAGTGGGATGTATACGATACTTATGCATCAAACAACATCCATACATCACAAGTCCGTCAATCATCAAACACCAAACTAAAATAAACTATACGTACATACACTTCGGAGGATTCTTACTTTCATCGAGTTCTAGATGCTTATGTATAGGGTCACCCGCAGCCTTCCCACCACATCTAAAACCTTTTGAAAGTAAAACCAACCTCTATGTATACACTACTATCCTAATTTATTTAACAATATCACAATCTCATACAAACCCATCAAACACTAAAGCAAAACTATCCATCATTCATCCAATGTCACCAACTAGACATTTTGTACGTGAGTAAAATCGAACAACACCAACAATCATTTACAAACACAAATAAACAAGTAATCACATAAGTTTACACTTTTCAGCCCGAATCTCAAGCGAGTAGGGAACTACGGAACTCACCTTGATTTCCAAGCAAACGACAAGTTAATATTGAGCTATAAATGTCCAACGACCGCCACGTGCCCACAACCTATCAATATATATCATGGTGTCATCAAAATCAACTCTATAACCCTACACAAGTTGGTTAAGTAAGTTTGAGTCGCGCCAAAATCCCACAACGCCTTAATGAAAGAAAGAAAGAAAGAAAGAAAGAAAGAAAGAAAGAAAGAAAGAAAGAAAGAAAGAAAGAAAGAAAGAAAGAAAGAAAGAAAGAAAGAAAGAAAGAAAGAAAGAAAGAAAGAAAGAAAGAAAGAAAGAAAGAAAGAAAGAAAGAAAGAAAGAAAGAAAGAAAGAAAGAAAGAAAGAAAGAAAGAAAGAAAGAAAGAAAGAAAGAAAGAAAGAAAGAAAGAAAGAAAGAAAGAAAGAAAGAAAGAAAGAAAGAAAGAAAGAAAGAAAGAAAGAAAGAAAGAAAGAAAGAAAGAAAGAAAGAAAGAAAGAAAGAAAGAAAGAAAGAAAGAAAGAAAGAAAGAAAGAAAGAAAGAAAGAAAGAAAGAAAGAAAGAAAGAAAGAAAGAAAGAAAGAAAGAAAGAAAGAAAGAAAGAAAGAAAGAAAGAAAGAAAGAAAGAAAGAAAGAAAGAAAGAAAGAAAGAAAGAAAGAAAGAAAGAAAGAAAGAAAGAAAGAAAGAAAGAAAGAAAGAAAGAAAGAAAGAAAGAAAGAAAGAAAGAAAGAAAGAAAGAAAGAAAGAAAGAAAGAAAGAAAGAAAGAAAGAAAGAAAGAAAGAAAGAAAGAAAGAAAGAAAGAAAGAAAGAAAGAAAGAAAGAAAGAAAGAAAGAAAGAAAGAAAGAAAGAAAGAAAGAAAGAAAGAAAGAAAGAAAGAAAGAAAGAAAGAAAGAAAGAAAGAAAGAAAGAAAGAAAGAAAGAAAGAAAGAAAGAAAGAAAGAAAGAAAGAAAGAAAGAAAGAAAGAAAGAAAGAAAGAAAGAAAGAAAGAAAGCCTTCTATTGAAAACTGAAAGAAAGAAAGAAAGAAAGAAAGAAAGAAAGAAAGAAAGAAAGAAAGAAAGCCTTCTATTGAAAACTGAAAGAAAGAAAGAAAGAAAGAAAGAAAGAAAGAAAGAAAGAAAGAAAGAAAGAAAGAAAGAAAGAAAGAAAGAAAGAAAGAAAGAAAGAAAGAAAGAAAGAAAGAAAGAAAGAAAGAAAGAAAGAAAGAAAGAAAGAAAGAAAGAAAGAAAGAAAGAAAGAAAGAAAGAAAGAAAGAAAGAAAGAAAGAAAGAAAGAAAGAAAGAAAGAAAGAAAGAAAGAAAGAAAGAAAGAAAGAAAGAAAGAAAGAAAGAAAGAAAGAAAGAAAGAAAGAAAGAAAGAAAGAAAGAAAGAAAGAAAGAAAGAAAGAAAGAAAGAAAGAAAGAAAGAAAGAAAGAAAGAAAGAAAGAAAGAAAGAAAGAAAGAAAGAAAGAAAGAAAGAAAGAAAGAAAGAAAGAAAGAAAGAAAGAAAGAAAGAAAGAAAGAAAGAAAGAAAGAAAGAAAGAAAGAAAGAAAGAAAGAAAGAAAGAAAGAAAGAAAGAAAGAAAGAAAGAAAGAAAGAAAGAAAGAAAGAAAGAAAGAAAGAAAGAAAGAAAGAAAGAAAGAAAGAAAGAAAGAAAGAAAGAAAGAAAGAAAGAAAGAAAGAAAGAAAGAAAGAAAGAAAGAAAGAAAGAAAGAAAGAAAGAAAGAAAGAAAGAAAGAAAGAAAGAAAGAAAGAAAGAAAGAAAGAAAGAAAGAAAGAAAGAAAGAAAGAAAGAAAGAAAGAAAGAAAGAAAGAAAGAAAGAAAGAAAGAAAGAAAGAAAGAAAGAAAGAAAGAAAGAAAGAAAGAAAGAAAGAAAGAAAGAAAGAAAGAAAGAAAGAAAGAAAGAAAGAAAGAAAGAAAGAAAGAAAGAAAGAAAGAAAGAAAGAAAGAAAGAAAGAAAGAAAGAAAGAAAGAAAGAAAGAAAGAAAGAAAGAAAGAAAGAAAGAAAGAAAGAAAGAAAGAAAGAAAGAAAGAAAGAAAGAAAGAAAGAAAGAAAGAAAGAAAGAAAGAAAGAAAGAAAGAAAGAAAGAAAGAAAGAAAGAAAGAAAGAAAGAAAGAAAGAAAGAAAGAAAGAAAGAAAGAAAGAAAGAAAGAAAGAAAGAAAGAAAGAAAGAAAGAAAGAAAGAAAGAAAGAAAGAAAGAAAGAAAGAAAGAAAGAAAGAAAGAAAGAAAGAAAGAAAGAAAGAAAGAAAGAAAGAAAGAAAGAAAGAGAGAAAGAAAGAAAGAAAGAAAGAAAGAAAGAAAGGAGAAGAGAGAAGTGTGTGGTGAAGGGGGAGATAAGGGGAGTAAATGGGTCAAGAGGGCTGGTGGGTCGTGGATCACCCACGGGTCGGCCCGTTTCTCTTTTCAATCCAACATATCCTCTTCAGTGGGATTCATATACAACATATCCTCTTCAGTGGGATTCATATACAACATATCCTCTTCAGTGGGATTCATATACAACATATCCTCTTCAGTGGGATTCATATACAACATATCCTCTTCAGTGGGATTCATATACAACATATCCTCTTCAGTGGGATTCATATACAACATATCCTCTTCAGTGGGATTCATATACAACATATCCTCTTCAGTGGGATTCATATACAACATATCCTCTTCAGTGGGATTCATATACAACATATCCTCTTCAGTGGGATTCATATACAACATATCCTCTTCAGTGGGATTCATATACAACATATCCTCTTCAGTGGGATTCATATACAACATATCCTCTTCAGTGGGATTCATATACAACATATCCTCTTCAGTGGGATTCATATACAACATATCCTCTTCAGTGGGATTCATATACAACATATCCTCTTCAGTGGGATTCATATACAACATATCCTCTTCAGTGGGATTCATATACAACATATCCTCTTCAGTGGGATTCATATACAACATATCCTCTTCAGTGGGATTCATATACAACATATCCTCTTCAGTGGGATTCATATACAACATATCCTCTTCAGTGGGATTCATATACAACATATCCTCTTCAGTGGGATTCATATACAACATATCCTCTTCAGTGGGATTCATATACAACATATCCTCTTCAGTGGGATTCATATACAACATATCCTCTTCAGTGGGATTCATATACAACATATCCTCTTCAGTGGGATTCATATACAACATATCCTCTTCAGTGGGATTCATATACAACATATCCTCTTCAGTGGGATTCATATACAACATATCCTCTTCAGTGGGATGTATACGATACTTATGCATCAAACAACATCCATACATCACAAGTCCGTCAATCATCAAACACCAAACTAAAATAAACTATACGTACATACACTTAGGAGGATTTTACTTTCATCGAGTTCTAGATGCTTATGTATAGGGTCACCCGCAGCCTTCCCACCACATCTAAAACCTTTTGAAAGTAAAACCAACCTCTATGTATACACTACTATCCTAATTTATTTAACAATATCACAATCTCATACAAACCCATCAAACACTAAAGCAAAACTATCCATCATTCATCCAATGTCACCAACTAGACATTTTGTACGTGAGTAAAATCGAACAACACCAACAATCATTTACAAACACAAATAAACAAGTAATCACATAAGTTTACACTTTTCAGCCCGAATCTCAAGCGAGTAGGGAACTACGGAACTCACCTTGATTTCCAAGCAAACGACAAGTTAATATTGAGCTATAAATGTCCAACGACCGCCACGTGCCCACAACCTATCAATATATATCATGGTGTCATCAAAATCAACTCTATAACCCTACACAAGTTGGTTAAGTAAGTTTGAGTCGCGCCAAAATCCCACAACGCCTTAATGACTCTCCCGAGCATGAACTATAACACTTTGACCCGACATTTTTAGAAATGGAAAAGGATTCAGATCAAAAGGACTTTACCATGAGAAAGTAGACTCTCTCACGATTCCAACGATAGGTCATATGACTCAATTGGACTTACGGATCAAAAGTTACGATATTTCAAAATAAATCAAAACAAATTAACGGATCATCACCAATGGTGCAACTCTGTGTCTGCCAAGGAAGACGTGGAACATGTTGATCCACTTCATATTGATAGGTTGCTATCTTCTAATGAAATCCAAAATATTGAAGATACAGACTGTTATATGAAGGCTTTCAATCACTTGATTGCCTCTGCTGAGAAGTAAGTCGTATGTGGTGCATATATGTTTGTTGCATTATGGTTAATCTAAGTAAGTCTATCATACTATCATAGTATATGTTATACTTCTTTTTTAATAATGTTATGCATGCAATGACCTTGAATGGCAGTGTTAAAGATCAAGAACCCAAAGTTCCTGAACATCAAGATTATACTGAAGTTTACGCTTCAGCATTTTTTTTTTTTTTTTTTTTTTTTTTTTTTTTTTTTTTTTTTTTTTTTTTTTTTTTTTTTTTTTTTTTTTTTTTTTTTTTTTTTTTTTTTTTTTTTTTTTTTTTTTTTTTTTTTTTTTTTTTTTTTTTTTTTTTTTTTTTTTTTTTTTTTTTTTTTTTTTTTTTTTTTTTTTTTTTTTTTTTTTTTTTTTTTTTTTTTTTTTTTTTTTTTTTTTTTTTTTTTTTTTTTTTTTTTTTTTTTTTTTTTTTTTTTTTTTTTTTTTTTTTTTTTTTTTTTTTTTTTTTTTTTTTTTTTTTTTTTTTTTTTTTTTTTTTTTTTTTTTTTTTTTTTTTTTTTTTTTTTTTTTTTTTTTTTTTTTTTTTTTTTTTTTTTTTTTTTTTTTTTTTTTTTTTTTTTTTTTTTTTTTTTTTTTTTTTTTTTTTTTTTTTTTTTTTTTTTTTTTTTTTTTTTTTTTTTTTTTTTTTTTTTTTTTTTTTTTTTTTTTTTTTTTTTTTTTTTTTTTTTTTTTTTTTTTTTTTTTTTTTTTTTTTTTTTTTTTTTTTTTTTTTTTTTTTTTTTTTTTTTTTTTTTTTTTTTTTTTTTTTTTTTTTTTTTTTTTTTTTTTTTTTTTTTTTTTTTTTTTTTTTTTTTTTTTTTTTTTTTTTTTTTTTTTTTTTTTTTTTTTTTTTTTTTTTTTTTTTTTTTTTTTTTTTTTTTTTTTTTTTTTTTTTTTTTTTTTTTTTTTTTTTTTTTTTTTTTTTTTTTTTTTTTTTTTTTTTTTTTTTTTTTTTTTTTTTTTTTTTTTTTTTTTTTTTTTTTTTTTTTTTTTTTTTTTTTTTTTTTTTTTTTTTTTTTTTTTTTTTTTTTTTTTTTTTTTTTTTTTTTTTTTTTTTTTTTTTTTTTTTTTTTTTTTTTTTTTTTTTTTTTTTTTTTTTTTTTTTTTTTTTTTTTTTTTTTTTTTTTTTTTTTTTTTTTTTTTTTTTTTTTTTTTTTTTTTTTTTTTTTTTTTTTTTTTTTTTTTTTTTTTTTTTTTTTTTTTTTTTTTTTTTTTTTTTTTTTTTTTTTTTTTTTTTTTTTTTTTTTTTTTTTTTTTTTTTTTTTTTTTTTTTTTTTTTTTTTTTTTTTTTTTTTTTTTTTTTTTTTTTTTTTTTTTTTTTTTTTTTTTTTTTTTTTTTTTTTTTTTTTTTTTTTTTTTTTTTTTTTTTTTTTTTTTTTTTTTTTTTTTTTTTTTTTTTTTTTTTTTTTTTTTTTTTTTTTTTTTTTTTTTTTTTTTTTTTTTTTTTTTTTTTTTTTTTTTTTTTTTTTTTTTTTTTTTTTTTTTTTTTTTTTTTTTTTTTTTTTTTTTTTTTTTTTTTTTTTTTTTTTTTTTTTTTTTTTTTTTTTTTTTTTTTTTTTTTTTTTTTTTTTTTTTTTTTTTTTTTTTTTTTTTTTTTTTTTTTTTTTTTTTTTTTTTTTTTTTTTTTTTTTTTTTTTTTTTTTTTTTTTTTTTTTTTTTTTTTTTTTTTTTTTTTTTTTTTTTTTTTTTTTTTTTTTTTTTTTTTTTTTTTTTTTTTTTTTTTTTTTTTTTTTTTTTTTTTTTTTTTTTTTTTTTTTTTTTTTTTTTTTTTTTTTTTTTTTTTTTTTTTTTTTTTTTTTTTTTTTTTTTTTTTTTTTTTTTTTTTTTTTTTTTTTTTTTTTTTTTTTTTTTTTTTTTTTTTTTTTTTTTTTTTTTCCTTTTTAGACTCCATTTAATTACAACTGGTTATAGGAATCTGTTTTTTTTTTTTTTTGAAGAATGAAACCCAAAGAGGTACTAACATGGGATAAACATTTTAAACAGGAATTATTACCGTTGTTCAGCAGAAGGATGTCTGGTCAAAAAGAGAGTCGAAAGAGATGTAGAGGATCCACAATATGTAATCACGACCTATGAGGGCATCCATAACCATCAACATCCTTCTAGAGATGTAGAGGATGCACAATATGTAATCACGACCTATGAGGGCATCCATAACCATCAACATCCTTCTAGAGATGTAGAGGATGCACAATATGTAATCCCTATGAGGGGATCCATAACCAATTAATTATCAATGTCCTAACTTCCGATAAGATGTATCACAATCAGCCTCTCTATGTAAAGGCAAATTAGTAGCACTCTTTTTGATACACTTTCCATAATATAAACAAATCCATAGCATATTTAATACATAGGTATGATAAATTAATTAACATACGTGATACCTTTATCAATTCTCATTCTTTATGTTTTCTTCCGTTGCAAGTAAAAAGTTGTATTGCTAATCCTTTTTTTTCTTCGACCAAATATTATGGATCTGGGAGACAGTTGAATGGTGGCTGCTGGCTGCTGGGTGCTTGTGTGATCTGTATGAACCTGGCTCTAGATACCACTTGTTAGGAATAAATTGAACACGCACACTGATACAAGAAGCCGAAAATAACAAGGACACTAGATTTTTAACGTGATATCTCACACTAAACTGTGAACTAATTCATGGGAGTCAAGGTTTTCTGATTATTGATCCACACAAATACATGAAGAGATTGTTTATATACGCTACAAATTAGGGTTGCTAAACTTGTTCCCTAAGTTTCCTAACAAAAACGGAAGGGGCCGGTATACTTGGCTCAAATAGATAAGGCATGCTGCCCTATTAGTCTCTGAAATCAGTAACCCTTTGAGTGGGCCAATGACAACAACTGCCAACAACATGCGTGTAATTTAGGAGTAGCAGGATGATAGAATGTCGTTCTAACAAAAGTACATCATACGTTTATTAAGAATATGAGTTTTAGAGGGTCGTACATCTCACAGCCTAATATTCTTTAGTATACATAATCAAGGTTGTGAAAAAGGTAAAGAAAAACAGAGCCACACTGACTGATTGTTTAAAGATGAGCCAAAAACTTAATATATTTCATCGGTTGACATTAAGCCAGTAGCAGACTAACCAATAACAATTTAGTACATTTACCCACTAAATGCATTAAAACTGCCTCCAAACATAACCATCAAATCATATTTTGAACTATATAAATTTGCTGAATGAAAGAGATACATAAAAGATGTCCAATGAATTGTATACAAGTAGTAAATTGTTGACACACTTGTTGCTATTTATTTAATACAACACTGTAACTACAAACAAGTAAAAAGAGATAATTTTAACTCCATATAGCAGTAATCAGTTTCAGAGTGAATACTAATTACATGTGCCCTGTGGAGATTGTTATGCCTGTTGCCTGAAATAGAAAACATAGACGTAAACAACTCAAATTGGATAATTCATGTAAAAGAATAGTTCTTATCGGAAGATTTAAATAAAATAACTAGCCTGGATGTCAAGGATCCGATTCAGGATATACCGGATATGAAATATAGAAGTAGTACATGATATAAATTTGAAGCTAAACAAAAATAGAGTAATTTAGATTGCCAAAAAGAAATCTACCTGAAGAAACAACGCCTACTAAGCTGTTCTTTGACATTCGAGTCTGACCATCTTAATGCCTCCCACCAATCCTCCTCTACTTCAATGCTCTGAAGCTGCATTATGTTGTTGCTATCAAGAGGCAACTCTTTCAATGCGGGACAATTATGTATCCTTAAGATCTCTAAGGAAGTGCATTCGAGTCGTGAACATATCGTTTGCAAACTTGGCATGTTACTAAGAATTAACGTACTTAGTTTTGGGAAAGCAGATGAACCAATACCTTGAGAACACATAACAATCTCTTCAACCCTGCAACAATCTTCAACTTCTAGATATTGGAGCTCTACTAGATGTTGAGATATAACATTGCAAAATACAACGGTCATTATGGGGCATTTTGATAGAACCAAAGTCTTGAGTTTAGAGAGGCTTCCTAGTTGTACATGACCCTTCAAAAAAATTTCCAATTTCGGCATGTGTTTTGCATCCAACCTTTCCATGTTAGGCCATAATGATAGGTCACTTGTATGAACGTAGTTAACAATTGTCTTCATTTGGTTGCAACTTTGAATTAGACAGCCTTGAACATTATCCATGCTTTCAATGACATTGCTTGATAGGTGTTCAACATCATTATGGTTGGTCAACTCAAATGCATGTACTTTGGTAAGTACTTTATTAATCACATCATCTTGGCCCCTTCCATTGTGATATTTTGCATACCTATCATAACGGTAAAATTCAGGGATTTCAGGGCCATGAGCCATGAAGTAACCAATGTAAACTTGAAATGAATGTGTCTCAAGATCTTTCCTTCGCTCAAGAAAGCTTCTAAGTTGGTGTTCTTTGGGCACATAAATCTTCACAGTGTCGTCCACAACTTGTATGATATCTATAACTCTGTTGTGAAAACGAAATTGGAAAGAAATCAACATTGGCAAGGTACTGACCTTTTCAACTACATCTTCAATTAAGTCCTTACACCAATCTTCCAATCCCGAATCTACATCAATGATTAAGTCTTCAAGTCCTTGTAGCTTAAAAATCACATCATTGTTATCTTGAGTTGACATGGTGAAGGATACTAACAATCGTCTTATTCGAGTTAGCCCTTCCATCTGATAAGGTAATTTAGCAACTCCAGTGCCACGGATATCAAGAACTTCAAGAGACTTCAACCGTCCTATAAAACCAGAAAGCTCCTTTAACACGGTACAACCATTTAGATAGAGAACTTTAAGATTTGACAGATTGTATATTGACGATGGAAGTGCAATTATCTCTGTCATGTAAAGATCTAAAACGAGAAGGCTACACATGTGTTGAAAGAATGAATCAGGAATCTTCTTATGCTTCGAATATTTTTGAACAAAAAGTGTGGAAAGTTGGGAGGAATGGGGGGCATCGGGAAAGCTATCGAGTGAATTGTTAGCCAAAGAGACCCATTTCTTATCCGTCCATATATCCACACATGCACGCTTTCGTGCAACACCATTAACTTTCTGTGTGGCGTCACTAGTCCTCACCAAACACTTATCCTTCATTTCTTCCGACAAAATATTTAATGCTGTCGCTCGGATCAATTTATGCATCCTTACGTGTTGTCCAGTCTCGCCTTCCTCAAGTAAAATTACGTTTTTGAGATGTCGCAGTATATTCCGTCCACCAACTTTTGTACCATAACTACTACTTTTAAGAAAATTTTCAGCTGCCCAACAATCCAATAGGCCCTCAGTGGAAATTTCAGTGTCCTCTGGATACAAGGCACTGTAAAGAAAACATGGCTTTTGTTCAACATTCAAGTGATCACAACAGAACTTAAGCAAGTCTTTCATTGGCTCATTGTTTCCCTTATCCGGCCACCTTCTTAACGTTTGTAA
Source organism: Erigeron breviscapus (assembly GCA_034093135.1). Lineage (NCBI taxonomy): Eukaryota > Viridiplantae > Streptophyta > Magnoliopsida > Asterales > Asteraceae > Erigeron > Erigeron breviscapus. The sequence goes on along the minus strand of CM067170.1, from coordinate 124,910,636 downwards.
TCCATCACTCCAACTTATCTCATTGAGTTCACTCTTTTCTATTGCTTTGAAGATACGTGCTGCCATCTTTATCATCAATGGATGCCCCCCGCATAAAGAGATGGCTTTGTAAGCCGTGCGTTCAAGCTGTGCCTTATCTTTAATATCATTAGGGAGAGCCAGTAGCCTATGAAACATGTTCCATGATTCACCTTGAGATAATTTCTTCACTTCAATGTTGGAACATGAAGGAAGCCGAACATGCCGATATTTTGTTGTCATAACAATCTTGCTACCTTTTGCACCACTAGGAATACCAATCGTGTCCAAATCAAGTTCTGCCTTAACGTCATCCAAAAGTAGCAGATACTTTACAGCCTCTAGTTCCTCCTTTATTCTTTGAGCAATTTTAGAAAAATAGGTGATGCCTTCTATTTCCACCATAAGTCTTTCTGCAATCACATGTTGCAGCATCTCTGTACTCAAATTCTCCTTGTTATTATCCTCACCCGAAACCGTCACCCATATTACTCTTTCATACATATTAGCAACTTTTTCATGGTTATTCAAATTTTGCATTATTGTTGTTTTTCCTGCCCCCAACATTCCTAGCACTCTGATTGCTTTAAAATCTTCATTTGACAAATCTTGAAGTACTTTATCCAATACACCTTGAAGGGTAGGAATATAAGAGATATCGGGGGTAGTCATCTTTACTACCCGGTCAACAACTTTGTGAACCAAAGTATCCGCCAATTGATTACCCTCCAACCCAAGTTCACATATTTCTAAGCTAATGCTTGCCAACTTTTTGCTCAACTTTGACCGGGGAAGTACATGAATCCATGTTGAGGTTTCTTGTTTCTCTGTGAACCTCCTTTCAAGTTCTTGTGCAACCTTCTCAACAGCCTTCACCCTATGAAACCAGTCGTCCATGGTCCGCTTCTTTGTTGACATATATGTGGAGGTTCTATCTTTCAAGTCATCCCTCAATGCACAAAGGGTCTTCATTTTCGCCTCAAAGCATGAATAGTTCTCATTCATACTTATCGAAGCTTCCGTCATTCGGTGGATAGAATCCCATACTGTCTCACCAGTCTTTGGCAGCACAGCTGAAACTACCTCCTCGGCCATCAAACTGCTAAGAACCTATAATTTAATCAGTAAGTTGGGCTTCTGAAATATAAAAATTTATGATCATTTTGTGGTTTATAAATGCACAGCAAAAATCAACACGCAAACCCAAAATTTCATGTGAATGACTACAAATTACCCAAATCATCTAATGTAACGCATGTTATATATGGCATGTCCCCAAAACGTGGCTCCAAATTAGACTACGATCTACTATTACTATTATAGAAAATAGTAGGTCTTCCGTCCCAAATTAATGTCACAATATACATCTAGATTATGCAAAAACTTATACCGAAATTTATCTTAGTTCATTGAACAGTCAGGTTGATTATCGCTTCAGAGTTCAGATCAGAGGAAATAATATACAGAGTATGAGCTAACTGTTAAAATAAATGTCATAGTTAATTAAGGGTTGCTAGTTTATTATTTTAGTTTACTTTTGGTTATTTTCTAGTTGTATATGTAAACAAGAAGTGGTCATTTGGCTGACCGAGTTTAGTGGGTAATGTGCTAGTTTTTAGGAGGTAGTGGCAGTACATGGTATTTTTCTGTTCTTGTTTTGCCTACATAAGGCATTTATGTACTTTGTTTTATTTAGTCAGAAATTTAGTGAGTAAAACATTGTGTGTTAAGTGTTAGTTATATAATTCTGATTCAACAATTGGTATCAGAGCCGGAGGGGTTAACCACCGGCGAAAGCGTAGGAGGGGCGGCTGGCCGCTGCCGCCGCCCCCTCCAAAATCTGTGTGTTCATGTAGTGGGACCAGAAGCAAATAAGAAGACCTGGTTTTGTGTGGTTGTCGAAGAAGATGATAGCCGCCGGCAGAGAAAGAAAACCCGGCGGAGAATATTTACCGGCAGAGGAAGAAAACTCGATAGCAGATAGAGAAAACCCGACAGAGAAAGTTCGCCGGCAGAGAGGAATACCCGGCGGAAAAGAAGATCCGGCAAAGGAAGAAGTAACCGGCGGAAGAGGAGAAGAATCCCGCCGCAGTTGTTGACATGTTGTGTGAAAGGAAGGCTACCATGAGCACCACCTAGTAGGGTGGTCCGCCTATTCTGGCGGCGATGATAAAGAGAGCAACCTCTGATTTATGTTGACAGATTTATGTTGACATGGTGTGTGATGTATGTCGCGTATCGACATAGAAGATAAAGACCATATCCATTCGATTGCAGTTGTTAGAGAATCCGATCGAAGACAAAATGGTCAGTGACCCAGTGAGGAATGAAACCCTGCGAAAGAAAAGTACACTCACTGGTAGGAAGGCGGCTGGAAAGGTGATGACGGCTGATGAGGTTTGCCGGAAAAGTGATGATTTGCCAAAGAAGAAAACCCGGCGGAAGAAGAAATCACTCGCCGGAGAAAGCTACGCTGGCAGGAAAGAGCACCGATAAGGAAGCAAAGGCTGCAGTTTGGCAGCCGCTTAGGGGTCGAGTAACCAGAAACAAGGAGGAGATATTTGTGATGTGATGTTAAGAATCTGCGTTGGGGAGACATCTGTTTCTGTCGTTGCCGGAATATTCACCGGAACTCTAATATCTCATTGTGTTTATGTATTGGTCATATTGCAGAATGTTGGTTCCAGTTGAGCAACATAATTATGTGAAAATGGGATATTGTGAAGAGAGAAAGAGTTAGATGTGGTACTTGGCGTGTTATAATTCTGAAGATATAAGTCATTCACGTGGGTTGACAGTTCCTTTATCACTTTCATGACATGTAGTACAAAATCATGTGATGGATTTGGTGATAAACCAGATAGTGAAAATGGTCCACACAAAATGACAAGAAGGGGCCCTACATCCAATACTAATAACCTATATATGTAAAGGTTTTCTTTTATTTTGCAGATGTTAATTCTCTAAATTTTGAAGATGTGATTGTGTATCACGAGTTTATCACCATCGAGTAGAAATCCGGTCAATGTTGATGTTCCATCATCGTGTGTGTCGGGATAGCTATAAATGTTCGTGCATTGAAGAGCTATCACCGTGTGTGATCGAGATGGCTATGAATCTCCGTGTGTCGGAGAGCTATCACCGTGTGTCGGGATAGTTTGGTAAGTTGACCAATGTGTGCGTGTCGGGTGGCTATGATCTCCGTGTGTCGGGGAGCTATCACCGTGTATCGGGATAGTCTAGTAGGTTGTTCGAAGGAAGGAAAACTCGTTTAAAGGCGGTGGTAAAGGATCTGACAAGATCTTGGTAACCCTTTGAAATATTTGGGTGTTGAGTTTCCGTGTAGCTCGAGGACCACTTCAAGGACAGTTCGAGGGTCACTTGAAAGATAGTTCGAAAACCAGTGTGATTCAGCCATATGTGAAAGACACTAAATGATGGGAGTGATAACCATGGTATTTAGAGAAAGGTTTGGAAGAATTGGAGATTGGATGTTGAGAGGGAATGTTGAAATCGCTGAAGCATGTCAAGATCATGAAAGTATGGACTATGACATTTAGAGAGGGTGTTAAAATAAATGTCATAGTTAATTAAGGGTTGCTAGTTTATTATTTTAGTTTACTTTTGGTTATTTTCTAGTTGTATATGTAAACAAGAAATGGTCATTTGGCTGACCGAGTTTAGTGGGTAATGTGCTAGTTTTTAGGAGGTATTTTTGTGTTCTTGTTTTGCCTACATAAGGCATTTATGTACTTTGTTTTATTTAGTCAGAAATTTAGTGAGTAAAACATTGTGTGTTAAGTGTTAGTTATATAATTCTGATTCAACACTAACATAGTGGCGTCTACAGGTCACAGACCCTACATATTGCATGACTCAAGATTTGATCTTTAATCATGTATACTTGCAAAATAACCCTCTATACTTTTTAGAGGTTTTTTTTCCCCCCCTAAAATTCCCATGTTCTATTCGTTCTCTGCCATCATACGTTTTTAATTCCTCTTTAGGTCATTGTAAGTTGTCAATTTGCCCCATTTGCATCATTATATTACTGAACTTTTTTCGTTTTGTCCCTTCCAGGATGATGTAAATGAAACAATTTGCCAACTTATAATTACCTAAACGAAATAAGAAAAGTAGGATAGTATCGAATGGACAAAACGAAAAGTACAGATGGAGTTGACAAAAAAGCACTGCAACCCGTTTAAATTTCACAAGCTTAGAAAAAAAATGGTCCATATGTCTAAATTAACTTAAGTACATAACTCCATATAATCATATATGCCTAACAAATAAGATTAGAACACATGACATATACTCCAAGTTTATATTTCATTGAACATATCATTGATCTCCCGATCGAGTTCTTGTTTCTGCACTTTGTCATTTATGTTTTGCTTTATTGTTTTATAGAATAATAAACAATGAACTTGAGCTATTGAAAGATCGAAAACAGGACGCTTACTTACTTACTTGTGCATACTAAGAATCTTTTAAAAACATATAACAGAAGATAAATGTAATATTCACACAGAAAGACTATAAATACTAAAGAAATAATGAAAAAAAATCAAATCATAATTAATCGAATGTTTGAATTCAAGCTGTGGATACCTGACTAGATAAGGATGCCAAAATCCATGTTTCTAATCCATCTGATGAATGTTTTTTTAAGGACTTTTATTCACAAAATGCTTTCAGGGTTGGTGCAAAAAATTAGTAAATACTATCCGACGACCAAGACTTGGCATATGAGTTGACTGACTTTTCCATCACTAGAAAGCGACAGGATATATATATTTCCTTTTCACCTCTACTTTTTATTGTTATATTTCTTTTCTTTTTAACATTTCAATTTTAAATTTAATACCCCATCATCTCAAAATATCCAACTATACTTATCAAAACCAAATAAATAATACTAGTATGGTACCCCTACATATCAACGGTGAACATGTCGTGATATATTATTATTTTTGATTTTCGTTGATAATATATTGGTTGTGATATATAAAGAATATATTTGTAACAATGGACCGACACCATAAGCTCGCAAAATCGATGGGATTAGTCCGATATAAAAGTGAAAAGGAGAGATAATGATGCGGGGTCCCAATTCTATCAAAGCCACTTTTTTTTCTAATTAAATAATACACATTGGTAGAGCATTAAAACCGATTCAACATAAATGCAGGACATAAATGTTGGTAGGTATTTGTGACAATCTTCAAAATCCGTATAGAACAACCTACCCGAACTTATCTAGGCATTTATCCCTAGAAGTTTATTAAGAGAAATGTTGGTAGGTATTTGTGACAACCCTCAAAATCCGTATAGGACAACCTACCTGAACTTATCTAGACATTTATCCCTAAAGGTTTATTAAGAGAATTTGCCTTCTAGACATTAAAACATAGTGATACTTGCCTTCTAGTACAATGAAATGCCCATAAATAACTAGTTATCTTAGAAATGACAAACACAATAATTATGAATATTCAAGACAATCTCAAAGTAAACGAATAATAAAAATCTTATAATAATGTAACTTAAACGATCAAGTATCTAAGAAATCATATAATCGAACAACTCAAATAATAGTAATATACATTAAGAATTTATAAGAAATTTAACACAACCAAATATATATGCACACGGCTACATACATGTATATACATATACATCTGAATTTTTACATTCTTATAAAACCATTGAATATTAACCACTAAATAATACTTACACAACTCTAAGACAACTAAGTAATTTAAATAATTACACTACACATATATTTATACAAACACTTATATTCTTGCAAGAACTAATATTTGCACCCAATACAAATACATACATACATACATACATATATATATATTGATATATATATATATTAGATGTCTTAAAATAACTTATATATATATATAGGTATCAGAGCATAAAATCGATTTTAGGATCTAAAAGACTAGGACAGGCTCATGTTTTTGTGGCAAAGGATGTAAGTCCACGTTATTTTTATGAGAACCCGCTTAGGTGAAGAAAATAAAATTTGGTTTTATGTTTTAATATTAAAAATGGAATTGGTTGATTTTTAGTCAAAATTAAACCACGGTTTGTTTGGTTCATTTTTTGGTATATGTCTTTATCATGCACTTACTTTATGTTTAAATAAATTAGCTTTCGTTTTCATGTTATTAAAAAAGGGATATATGACTATCATATGAAAAGGAAATAAGGATTAATGGAAAAAGACTAAGAGATAGGAACTTTAATAATCATTGATTTCAATACATCAACTTCGACGCTCAAAAAACTTGAATTTTTGAATCTTGAATACAAAGAAAAGTTTGATAAGAATAATATATATCTAGAAAATTATAAAGTTAATTGTAAGTTTAATAATAGTTTTAGACATAGTTTACATACAGATAATATACACTTAAACGGTGTAACAGATTTAATAATAAATTTAGGAATAAATTTAGAAAAACAGTCTAACAATACAATACATACCTTAGAAAGATTAACAAGATATATTTATAAAACAGAAACACCAATTAAAATATTAGAAAACTTATCATACATTAAAGAACAAAATAATCAAATTATAAAAGAATTAAGAGATATTAAGAAAAACATTCCTAGTAAACAAGAAATACAACAGTTAAGTTATTTATTAGAAAATAATAAACCAACAGCTATAATAAATAAGATAGAAAAACAGGTTACAAATCAAGTAGAATTATTAGAAACAGTTAAAAAGATAGTTGAAAGTTAAAAAACTGGATTTAGTAGAATATAAAAAAGCTTTAGAAGACGCTAATAAATATAAACAAATAGAAAATACAGAAGAAATTACAGGTTTTACCAAGTATTCGGGAACAGGTAAAAGCGATAAAATATATCCAAGTTTGTTTAATTTTATAATTAGTTTATTATTACAGATTATTGAAAAGTTAAATAAATTACTTTATAAAGATAATCAAATAATTGAAAGATTAGACAAATTAGGTAAAAACAAAGAAGCTAGACAAGAATTAGATAGTGAAGTTGATAAACTCACAAACGCATTAAATAAATTAAAAATTAACGATATTAAAATAGAGAAAAAGCAACAGCCCTATAAACATTGGTTACCAAGGAAATGAATAATAATAGATCTTTTTTAGGAAGAAGTCGTACAATACAGGAAGCCAGAGCTTCAACTAGTAATATACATGACACTATTTCATCAGAATCATTGATAAATAGAATTATTAGAAGAGGATCAAGTTCAAACAGTAATCAAAATATTGTACAATTAGAAGAAGAAATAGATTTAGACAGAAATATTAATCTATATAATCAACATCAATTAGAAATACTAAATCCAAAAGTATTATATCAACTAGGAAGGTTACAGATAAATACATCATTAATAAAAAGCTCTAGAGAAGAAAGTTTGAGAGTAATTAACAGGACAGTTACTATAGATTTGTTTGCTCCAGATACTATACAAAAAATAAAACAGTCAGGAAAACATTTTTCACATATAGGATTAGTAGTTATAGGAGTAAAAGCTTTGGGTAGAAAAAATTTAGGAACAAAATTATTAGCATTATTATTAGATAAAAGTTGGACATCAGATTTAAAAAAGGCAATAATTTCAGGAATGGAAGTAGATCTTAGCCAAAATACAGCATTATTTTATTGTGCACCAGATATATTAAAAAATATAAAAGATTTACAGAATATTAAAATAGCTTTACAAACTAAAGGTTATGAAAATTATCAAGGTGATAATCTTGTAGTTAGTATAGGAGTATTAGGAAAAGCAAGTAATAGATCAGGTATGAAATATAAAATAAATATTGAAGGAATAGTTAATACTATAGCTTCAAAATCAATACAAATGATAAATCCAACAAAAATAGATCCTGAAGAATTAGCAGGACTAGAATGGAATTTAGATGAATTAAAAGAACAGAATAATGAGATTTTAGTACCAAAAACAAGTATTATATATGAAGGATTAAATGGATCACAGAGTCTTAGATTTGTTAATTTTACAAAAGAAGTTCCTAAAGATGAAAATAATACAGAGACAGAATATAGTTATATGGCTATAATAGATTATGATACAAAACCAATATATGATACAGAAAATGAAGAAGAAGATAATGAAAATATATTAGATATAGGATTTAATAAATTTATAGAAGAAGAATATGATTATAGTTTAATAGAATGTTTAGAAGAAGAGGAAAGTACAATATATAAAACAGAACAAATTAATAAAACAATAGATCAAATAATAAATAGAAAATTTACAGAACATGATATACAAGAACAAGTAGATGACATGTTAATAGAATGTATGACAGAATTGGGATTAACATATGAACAAAGTTATAATAAATTACAAGAATATTTTAATTTACCACTAGTTACAGATATTTCAGAAGGAAAAGTTATGATATCAGATTTTTATAAACAAGAACAAACATTTGTTAATATACAAGATACAGTAATGATCCCAAACAATAAAAGACCAATACTATATTACAAGATTCAGCCATTAGAAATTTAGAACAATTAAGTATAGCAAATATGAAATATATTAACGAATATACACAAGATTTCATTAGATTATTAGCACAAACAGGACAGGGAATGGATGACAACTTATGTGATAAATATTTCATAAAATTACCAGGAGATTTAGGAAAAGTAATACATGAATCATGGAAACAGAATAATAGTAATATACAGAATTTAGGAATAGGACCTAGAGTTACACATACATTTGTAATATTAGAAGAAAAATGTAAAGAATTAGTATTACAAGAACAAATAAAAAAGAATGCTTTTGCGTATTGTAAAACAGCTATTTATACACCACAAGCTTATGGACACAATGACTATAAGAAGAAAAAATTAAGAAAAAGTACAACATACAAAAAGGAATATAAACCATATTATAAAAATAAATATGTTAAAAAACCACAAACAAGAAAATGTAGATGTTTTATATGTGGAAATGAAAATCATTTAGCAAATAAATGCCCTGATAGAGGAAAAAATATAGAAAGAAGTAATTTAGTAGAACAAATAGGCGAATATGAAATAGAATTAGTAGAAGCAAGGGATTCAGATAATGAATCAATTTACAGTATATATAGCGATAATGAAGATGATAAGACAGTAGCAAAAGTAACTTATACATATATGAATACTGAACAAAAAGAATGTATACATAAATGGATAAATAGAAGAGGAAATAATCATATAAAATGTTACATATGTGGAAAATGGCCAAGTATAGAAAAAAGATCACAATGTGCTAGTTGTTTTAATGAGATATGTTGTTTATGTCTTAAAGAAATATTCAACATAGATATAACGGAAGAACAATCAATACAAGTAAATACAGGAACATATAATGATAAAATAAAATTTTTAGAATTAAAAGCAGAATTACATGATTATAAATTAAAAGAATTAGAAAATAAAATAAATCACTTACAAGAATTAATTGAAAAAAGAAAACAATTAGAACAAGAAATAACACAAATGAATGAATTAATGCCAGAAGAAACTACACATTTACAAACAACTACAGGATTTACAAATATGATACATTTACAGTGTAGATTATGGATAGATAATAATATATTTTTTGATCTAACAGGAGTATTAGATACAGGAGCTACTAAAAACTTAATTTCTTATAGCTTAATACCAGAAAAATATCATAAGAAATTACCTTATTTATTAAATAATAGAACAATAGAAAATAGAATAATACCAATTACTCATTGTTTAGAACAAACAAAAATACAGTTTTTAGACTTTTCAGGAAATTATAGTATAAAATATGAAATGCCACAAATAATAATTAATCCACAAAATATAAAATCAAAAGATTTTGTTATAGGATTAAATTTTATATTTAATTTACAAGGAGCTATTACAATTTCTAAAAATATGATAACACTTAGTAAAAATACTTATAGTTATCCAACACTTAGATATACACAAACATCAGAGTTTGCACACAAGCGTCGTGGACAAGGAAATTTAGAATTTCTAAAAACACAAGATAAAAATTCACCAAAAATAGAAAATGAATCTATAAAATTATTAACAGAATTCATGTCACATGAATTAGAAAAAGGGAAAGATGTTAGTAAAAGTATAAATTATCCTATAATATTACACTTAGAAAAAATAGGATTAATAGGTGAAGATATTAAAAAATCAACAGTTAAATACATTTGTAAATTTAAATTAAAAAACCCAGACATTATAATCAGAACAGCAAATATAGAATATAGTCCATTAGATAAAGAAGAATTTAAAAAACAAATACCAGAAATGTTAGAACAAAAATTAATTAGAAAATCTGAAAGTCCTCATAGATCAGCAGCCTTTGTAGTAAGAAACCATAATGAAATTAAAAGAGGAAAAGCTAGAATCGTATACAATTATAAAAGATTAAACGATAATACAGAAGATGATGGATATAATATTCCAAACAAAGATAGTTTGATAAATTTGATACAGAAAAAGAAAGTATTCTCAAAATTTGATTTAAAATCAGGATACAATCAATTACAGTTAGAAGAAAATTTTAAACCATGGACAGCATTTACATGTTTTGAAGGCCAATTTGAATGGAATGTTCTTAGTTTTGGTCTAAAGAATGCACCATCAATTTTTCAAAGATTTATGGACAGTATATTTCTTAAATATGATTTTTGTCTAGTTTATATTGATGATATTTTAGTTGCCAGCGAAACAGTGCAGGAACATGAGAGACATTTACAACAGATCTTCGAAGAGATTAAAAAAAATGGTATAGTAGTTTCAAAAAGAAAAATGGAGTTATTTAAAAGAAAAATATCATTTTTAGGACTAGAAATAGGTAATGGTAAAATAGAGTTACAACCACACATTTCTACAAAAATATTAGAATTTCTAGAAAAATTTGAAAATCTTAAACAAATTCAAGCATTTTTGGGATTAGTTAATTATGCTAGAAAATTCATCCCAAATCTTTCAAAATTAGTAGGACCCTTATATAGTAAAACTACTAAAAATGGTCAAAAGCATTTTAATACAGAAGATATAAAGTTAGTAAAATCAATTAAAGAAGCAGTAAAACAAATTAAACCTTTAGAATTACCATTAGTAACAGATTATATATGGGTTAAGTGTACGGAAATGTAATCAACTAAGGCCGAAAAGTTATTGTGTACATGAACTTACAAAAGGTTTATTGTATACATGAACCCTGCTATTTTTCTATTGTATACCGAAACCGGCTAAAGTCTTGATGTGGGCCGGTTAAGTGCATGAAAATGTAATAAACTATGCCCAAAAAGTTATTGTGTACATGAACTTACAAAAAGTTATTGTGTGCATGAACTTACAAAACTTCTATTATTGTGTGCGGTGGTTTGACATCGTTTTTCATCAGTGATTGTGTTTGTTATTCATTTATTTGACATCATCATCATCGAGATATGGAGATCCGATTTTATTTTTTTTTAAATTCTTATGGTTCTAAATTTTGATGAATGTGTGTAGTTAGAACTAGTTTTTTGACCCCAGGGGGACGTTGTCCGGGATCGACACTGCGTCATGCAAGCATTTATACATACAACGGTACCTAAAAGTTTGGACACATAAAATTTACTATAGTTTAGTTAGAAACCTTAATGTAAGAGATAGAGAGTAAAGAAAAAAAAAGATTTGATGATTAAAGTTAAAAACCAAAGTTAATTGATAAAAATTAAAAACTTTAAAACTAAACTATAATTAAGTTTGTATACAAAAAGTTAGACTAAAGTTAAAAAACCAATAAGTTAAGTGGTACAAATAAGTTAAAAGCGTTAAATTAAGAGATAGAAAGTAGAAAAAAAAATAAAAAAAAGCTGATGATTAAAGTTAAAATCCAAAGTTAATTGATAAAAATTAAAAACTTTAAAAGTAAGTTAAGTGGTAAAAATAAGAAACTATAAAAATATACAATCGTAAAAAAAAAAAAAAAAAAAAAAAAAAAAAAAAAAAAAAAAAAAAAAAAAAAACTGCAGAAAATGACAAAATAAGAATAAGACAAAATTGCTGACGTCATGCTGACGTCAGCAATTTTGTAAGAATTCACAAGGGTTACCGGCTAAGGGAATAGCAGGTAAAACGTGTACTCTATAACCATTTTTTAAGGGTTCATGTATACAATAAACCTTTTGTAAGTTCATGTATACAATAACTTTTCGGCCTTAGTTGATTACATTTCCGTGCACTTAACCCATTATATAATTATAGAGGTAGATGGATGTAAAGAAGGATGGGGAGCAGTTCTTCTTAGTAAACCTGATAAATATAGTTCTAAAAATACAGAGAAAATATGTTCATACTCAAGTGGAAATTTTAATAAAGCAGGAACAAATTGGACAAGTTTAGATTTTGAAATACAAGCATTAATAAATGCAATAGAAAAATTTAAAATATTTTTACATAAAGAATTTACAGTTAGAACAAACTGTGAAGCAATAGTAAAGTTTGTTAAAAATGATTAAAGTAAAAAAGTTAATAGAACTAGGTGGGTAAATTTGCAAAACATTATACAAGGATGTGGTTATAAAATAAATTTTGAACATATCAAAGGAAAAAATAATGGCATAGCAGATATGCTATCTAGAAACATTAACAGACTTTTTAATGCAGATGGATCCAAAGGATAGAGGCAAAGGAAAGATTATACAACCTAGACAGTTTAAAGGATCAACAGATAAAACAGAGAAGTTAATGCAATCTAGTACAAAAGCATATACTTCTGAACAGAATTTGGGATTAGATGATATAATCCTACAGGCACAGTTACAGTCTCAACAGCTACAACAAGTTCCTACAGTTTATCCTAGTCCTCATTTGAGAACTAAATCACAGTATAATAATGCACAAGGAAGGCAGTTTGAAAAGGCAACTCCTTCACATGTGTCACAGTTTAAACAGCCTACAGATTCCATATTTTTTGGAAATTATGTACTTCAAAAGTGTACAGATATTAACAGAAAGTTCAGACCTCTTGTAGGTGTAGAACTTACAGAAAAACAACAGTGTTTAGTAGATAATCTTTGGCATATTCAAACAATACAGAATGCAGCATCTTTTAAAGTACAGATTTTAAATGCTCTATGCATTTATTTTAGTGAACAAACCATAAAACAGTCTGAACAGCAAAAGAAAATTTTTACTCATTATGTTATATTCCGAGGATAAAAACTTGGAATCTTTAACAAATGGGAAACAGTTGTACAGTATATACGAGTTCCAAATCCTTTGTATAAAGGTTTTTACAGTTTTACAGAAGCTTTAACAGCAGCCAGAAACCAGTTTGGTTTACAAAACTATTTTATAGAACCTGAAGAAGTTAAATCTTTTTCAGAAATGGCAAAGACTCATCCTGAGCACATTATAAAAGCTCAAGAAGAAACTATTGTAAATTTACAAAAACAACTTTTGGAACAAAAAACAGAAACAAAATCTTCACAGTATGACATAGAAAACAAAGTTTTAAAAGAAAAAGAAAAAATTCTTTTAGAAAAATTAGAAGTTCTTCAAAAGAAGCTTGAAGAAAAAGAAAAAGAAACAAATACATTTATCTACAGAGATTTCAATAGTTTTAAAGCAAGAATCTTAGATGTTCCTTTTCAAGAAACTCTAAGACCACTCCTAGAAGAATTTCCAGAAGCAGAGCAAATGATATCAGACAAGGTTCGAAGAGAATTTCCTTTAATTCTCTTTGATTTACAATTAGAAATATTAGACATAGCATTCAACGAAAAACACTACAATGGAGTCAAGGTGATACAAAGCTATAGAAGTGAAGAAGTTTCATACATGTTATTACAAATAAACTACGACAAGACAAGTATGACAGATGATCAAATAGCTACATTCTATCATTATGGAATGATAGACTATTTAGAATTCAAATACAGCAGAAGAGCAGAACTCCTTCTCAACAAGCTTGGAGAAAAATTACTCCTTACAGCAGGAAACATTGCAACACACAGCATGGAAGTAATTGGTTGCAAAATAGTCTCTTCATTTCTAGAAATGGACAACCATACATACAGACCTGCAAGAAAAAGAATTTTTATTAGCGAAATACCAGAACAAAGACAAAAATTAAAACTTGCAAATTGTAATTCAAATATTGTAGTAGAATGGTGGCAATATCGTCCAGAAGAGATCTTAACTGCAAACCCAAAAGAACAAATAGAATTAGCAAGAAAATGGATAACAGAAGGACAGAAGACGCCTTTGGTAAACAAGAACATTATCATACATCCTAGAGTTTCACCATATAAATTGTTAGCAGAAGGACATTACATACAAATTTGGGGACATAGCCATTGGCAGATGACTTTACCATTCGTAGGAGAAAGTGAACAGATTGATATTTGGGACATAATCAATACAGAAGCAATAGAAAACGAAGACTCAATGGATGCACATTCACCAGTGTCAATAGATGTAACACCCGTGAAATTTGACCCGTTGACTTTTTGTGTAATTTGACTAACAATTTAAGTTAATGAATTAATTGGGTCGTTTCGTGAATCAAATGACAATGTAGTATATTCGGGTCGATAATATGTGTTGGTCGGTACTTAAATGTGTAGCTAATTGTGTTGTGGTTTGAGAAGGGAAACGGGTCGGCCCGTGGGTAGTCCATGACCCACCAGCCCCCCCCCCCAAGACCCATTTCCCCTTATCCTTTTTCCTTATCCTCTCATTTCTCTCTATCTTTTCTATCCTCTCTCCAGTAAAAGAACCCCTTTTGTTCTTCATCAATTCTTGCATCAACTTAGTGATTGGAACTCTTATAACATAAGAATCTTAGCCATCTTAACCTCGTTTGCTTCCTATTGAAGAATCAAAGTTAAGTTCTTGCCCTTTTATCCTTTTGACCTAATTTCGGGTTCTAAGCTCAAAGAGAAGTTTTGGTAAGTCAAATTCATTCCATTCACTCCCATTTATGCTTGTTCATATGTTTCTAGTTGATTTGATGTGATTTCGAGTCTTTAAAATGGTAAAATGGAAATTTAGGGTTAGGGTTAGGGTTTGAAGGATTTGTGGACGATTTTGATGTTTTGGTCGAATTTGTGGGTTGGGTTATGTGTATTTGTGTTCAATGATGCTTTGTTATGCTTCAAATCGAGTTAAAAGTCGTTACAAAGTGTTTTGGGTCGTTTTGGGTTAAGATTTGGGGTTTTTGGTTCGTGGCACCTGCATAACCTGCAGGTGCTGGCTGTAGTTTGTGGTCACTGCGGCGCAGTGAGCCTTCCCCTGGCTCACTGCGGTGCAGTGTCTTGTTACTGGCCCTGGTCCAGTTTAGCCACTGCGGCGCAGTGGGCATGGTTCTTGCTCACTGCGGCGCAGTGCTTTGTTTCTGGTCCTGGTTCAGTTTAGCCACTGCGGCGCAGTGGGCATAGTTCTGGCCCACTGCGGCGCAGTGGATAGTCACTGTGTTTATATGTGTGTCGCTTTTCAACTTGTTTGAGATTGTATAGTTGACATGGCGGTATTATGATGAATAATTATAGGTTGTGGACGTGTGGAACCCATTACTCGTTTGTAATCTAATCCTAGCTTCTTAGCCAATCAAGGTGAGTTTCGTATCTCCCTACTCGCTTGAGATTCGGGCTGAAAAGTGTAAACCTGGCGTGTTTATTGGCATTTATTGATTTGTTGATTGTTTGACTGGATTGTTGGATTGATGTGACAGTTCGTTTCGTTTGATTGACTTGGGTTATGTTTTAGTTAAGTATTACATTTATATTAGGATAGACGTACATACATGGAAGTCGGTTATGCCTTCATTGGGTTTTAGATGTGGTGGGAAGGCTACGGGTGACCCTATATATAAGCATCTGGGACTCGAAGAAAGTAGAATCCTCTGAAGTATATGTACGTATAGTTGGTTTAAATTGTGATTAGTGATTAATTTTGATTGATGCATATGTTGTGCATAAGTCCCACTGTTAGGGGACTTGACTTATGTATATTGAAATGCAGCCTTGTCTCTCTGTCGATAAGTGTGCCCCGTTGCGATTATTGATTGTTGGATTAGGTTTGACGGTTATTGATTGTTGGCACAGGTTGTCAGGTATGGGTTGTTGGTCTACGAATTATGCATTTACATTTGATTGTAAGCATTGCATACATTGTTCATGAGCCCTTGGCAGGGGATTGCCGACATCCTGATGCATAGATGTATGCACTCTTTATGGATGTAGTTCCTGACCCCGAGTATATAGACATATATATCTCGATGATTTTGAGATACATCCTTGTTCATTGTGATGACAGAAGGGTATCGTTGCATTGGTGACTGCGTTCACGCATAGGATAGACATGTTGGCTTATTCATGCATTTGGCACTTACATTGATTTATATATCATTGTGCTTTCTCATTACACATTTACTTGTCTTGTGTAATCTTGTGGTGAGACGATAATGTGTTGCTTAGAGGCTTGATGTAAGTTATGTCCAGCCTCTATTGATATATTGTGATTATTGATGCTGGTTCTTTATGAACCGTTACTACGAACTCACCAACCTTGTGTTGACTATGCTTAGTACACTTTTCAGGTAATCAGGGTCTCCCAGGGCGTGGAGTTTAGTTGCTTGCTTGCTGTGTACCCGGACTTTGGACTTTATGGATCAAGGATTCATTGGCCTTCCTTTTGCATTATACTTAGGATCGTCTGCCATCTTTGGATGTTATTTTGGTTAACTTTGATGGCTATTTGCTCCTGTTGTATTCTGTTACTTGTTTCTGGTCTTGGATTCACAGAATCTTTAATTGCATTTAGTTGTTCTATTGTAATTCCACCTGGTGCTATGTGTTTTCTGTGATATTCCGAGCCTGGGCTTGGGGTGTTACAGAATGGTGGCCCATGCGTGGTCGTAGAGAATTAGGCGGTTTGACCTAGACTACGGCTTAAGTTAAAACTCTTCATATAGCATGCATGGTTAGGAAATTCGTGTGCAATGTAAATTATGTGAATCCCCGTGTGAGTTCGTAGTTAAGACCTCTTATGTGATAGCTTAAATTCAATGTGATGAATGTGATTATTATGATTTGTTGTTGTTATCTGTTGGAACTAATTTGATGATTTAGGGCAAAGTGAAGTGATGCCATTAACTTAGTATAATATTATGGCAACCCTAAAAGAACCCGGTCAACTCTTTTATGGTTACCCGATACTATAGCAAGTTCATGACATCATGGATTGCGCACGTGTGACTTACAGTATAATAAGGAACCGATATGCTTAATGGAAGTTGATTAGGTGGAAGGTTAGCCGTTGGTACACCTTGTATACATACCTAGTCAATAACTAGGAAGCATATCGAATTCAGATTATACTTCGAATCATTCGTGTTAGTTGTTTAATGGCATGATGAAATGAACATGATTACTTAAATTAATGATGAGGTATGGTATTAAATTCAACGTGATGATATAATATGTGGAAACCCCTTATGATTCTAACACCCTTGCCTTAGCACAACGTTATGAAATGAGTATGTGGTATCGGTATGAGAGCATTGACTACTTGTGTGACTAACATGCGAGCATTTGAGACTAACTCTCGGGTCAACGTGTCACTTGTTTTATAGAAATGGAGAGACCAAGGAGAGTCCGAACGAACTTTAGGGCTGAAGAGGAAGAACCTCAACCGGAAGCTCAACCGGAGGTACAGGGAGGTAGGGGCCGTGGTAGAGGCCGTGGTAGAGGCCGTGGTAGGGGCCGTGGTAGGGGTCGTGGTGGAGCTCCTGAGCCAAACTTGGCTGAGGTAATCGCTCAAATGGTCGCCGACATCATGCCAACCATCATCGCTCAAGTCACGGCAAGTCTTGGGCAAAATAATGTGGCTCAAAACAATGAAGCCCCAGAAAACGTAAACAATGAAAATGTTCAACATCATGCCGAAGAAAATGAAGAAGAGGGACCAGTGGGAGTTGGTATCGGGATGCCCGTGAATAACCAATATGGGGGATACCGTCAGGGGTGTATATTTAAAGACTTTAAAAGTTGTGGGGCACCGGAGTTCGATGGGAAAGGGGGCCCCACGGAATGTATAAGGTGGTTTGAGGCGATAGAGGCGGTGATTGAAAGGAGTCATTGCACCTATGATGACCGGATTTCCTATACATCCGGCATGTTCAGGCACGACGCCTTGAGTTGGTGGAACCAGAAAATAACTTTGGGGCGGACCCAAAATTTGGAGTGGATTGACTTCAAAGACAAAGTAAAGGCAAAGTTTTGTCCTCCGTATGAACTACAAAACTTAACAATTGAATTCGCAAATCTAAACATGGAGGGAGCCGATTACAAGGGTTATGTGAGACGATTTCAAGAGTTGTCCACCCTCATTCCTCACTTGGTGGGTACCGAGTCACAGGCCATCCAGAAATTTGTATTGGGCTTGAATCCTCAAGTCCGATCTTATGTGAACTCCAACATGCCTACTTCTTTGGCTAATGCGGTCAACCAAGCCGGGAGTGTGACTGAGGATTTATTAAGGAGTGGTGTTTTGAGCAAATCCTCATCAAACAAGAGGAAAGAAGTGGGAGAGTCGAGCGGGGTAAGGAAAATGGGGAAATTTGATCCCAAAAATGCAAATAGGGGTAGAATAATGGCGGCGGTGGAACCGGCTAGGAGGGCTTATACTGGGCCTCATCCTTTCTGTGGGAGATGCAACAGGCATCATCCCGCCAATAACCAATGTGGTGCATGCTTTAATTGCAATCAAGTCGGGCTCGAAGCTAGAAATTGTAGAGCTCCAAGGACGGGCCCAATGAATGTGGCTCCCGTTCGGGCCGTCCTTCCTCAAGGCAACCTGTTGATGCACGTTGATGTGACAACAGCAACTTAGATTTGATTATGTCTTATTCGCATATGTAATTGATAGATTATGAACATAATGTTTTGGTATTGATCGATTACATGTTTAGGTGTTATATATGTTTATATATGATGTTTGTTTTGTATGTTATACAAGTACAAACATAATGTACGTTAGGATTCCTTGTACGTGAAATACTAGGAATATAACTATAAGCTGATTTACAACTAACAAAGATAATCTTCGTTAGGCACTAACGAAGATAATCTTCGTTAGATGGGCTGGGCTGCTAAGTTCGTAGGAACAAAGCCCAGCAAGCCCAATATCATCAGAAACATATAAATACGAACGAAAACCCTAAATTGGTGATGGACGTTCAGTATACACACCCTAAGGCGACTAAGTTCGTTTGTGATCTATAACAAACGAATATAGAGCAATATAAGGCTGATTATATACTGGTAATTAGCAATATTATAGATAACTAATCAAACAGTTATCTCGTGAGGATTCCGCACTCACGACATAACCATAGACGATCTCGAGAGCGATCCATAGCTATCGAGGGACTCACAAGTGGTATCAGAGCATTTCGATATCTTATCGAAGGTTCGAGATCGTTTGTTTGATCGTTTTCTCTCAAAAACTGTTCGAAAAACCCTTCCGTCGTTATCTTCGTTCTTTCTACGAAGATAGCAAACGAACTTAATCTAAATTCGTTTGCAGTCCTTGTTACGAAGATAGAAAACGAAGTTCCCTACCTTCGTTTTGAATCTTCTTACGAATTTAACTTACGAAATTAAGTTATCTTCGTTCAGCTTTCTCTTACGAATTTAACTTACGAAATTAAGTTATCTTCGTTCAGCTTTCACCTTACGAATTTAGCTTACGAACTTAAGCTATCTTCGTTCAGTTCCCATCTAACGAACTTAGAGTCATCTTCGTTCTAACCTTCACTTGCGAATTTAGCTATCTTCGTTCAGATTTCTTCTTACGAATTTAGTCTTATTTTCGTTCTCTTTCTTATTTTCGTTCCAATGGCTTCTTCTTCGACAGTCAACAGTGCCGTTGCACAATACCTAAATTCTCTGGTTTATCATGATCATCTAGTCGGAAGGACCAATTCTCCACCGAAGTTAGTTTCATTAGCTGATTTCTGGGCGTGGAGAGGTCGATTCGAAGATTTTATACAAAGAGAAGATTTAAATATGTGGCTTATGATTACTGAAGGATATGAGTGGCCTACTCTTACTGTCAATGGTGTTACTTCGACTTACAGAATGGCAGAATTAAAGGGTGACGAAAAGGCCCTCTATGCAGTCGAAGTAAAGGCTCTTTCGACTCTTCGTATGTGCATTCCACAAGATTTGGTGCATCTGTTTCCCAAACAAGAATACAAAACTTCTAAGCAGTTGTTTGACGCTATTGAAGCTCATTGTGAAGGAGATCCACTACTGAAGAAAAACAGAATTAAAATGCTTAAGAAACAATTTGACTGTTTCAACGCTACCAAGAACGAACAAGTTGAAGATCTTATTCTAAGATATCAACATCTTCTTGCCGAGTTAGCGTACTTTGATCTTAAGTATACTCCTACTGAGATTGTGGATAAATTCTTGGATGGACTACCGAAGGCCTACAAGGAGTTTTGTCATGGATTACAAGAAAGAAGTGATTATGCAACCTTGAAGATTGATGGTGTAATTTCCACTCTTAGAAATCGAGTAATGAAGGACAAAGCAAAGGATCTTCAAGACAACTTCACTCAAGATCCGTCTCTGTATCATGCTACCATGAAGAATCCAACCGCTGATGCAAACGCATTCTTCTCTGGAGTTGGTAGTTCTGGCGTAACAGAGAATACTGATGGAGATGATCTTGTTGGTTTCATGGCTTCTGATGTTGGGAACAAGGGCAAAAAGACTGCTGAAGGTTTAAAGACTGGAAATTTAAAGATCGGTAACATTACATCTTCTTCAGCAGGTTACAAGTCTATGCCAATGGATATGAAATCAGCTGAGGGGAGGATGAATGTCTTTGCTGCTATGTGTGCTGCACATGAAGCATTTGTTGAAGGTAGGATCACAGATCCATCTCTCATCGAGGAAGATTATGACCAGATTGATCCTGACGATGTTGAAGAAATGGATCTAAAATGGCAACTGGCCATGATTACAAGGAGAGCTGAAAAGTTTATGCGAAGAACGGGAAGACAGCTTACTGGAGGTACGACGGGTTTTGACAAGTCAAAAGTGAAGTGTTACAATTGTGATGGATTTGGACATTTCGCCAGAGAATGTCAACGACCCAAGAGAAATGTTAATGCTACTCCTACACGTCAGGATAATCGTCCGTTCAACAATAATGCGAATAGAGCTCTTCTGTTGACTAATGATCCTACTGTGAATGACAAAGCTATTGTGGCCGTTCAACCTGATGGTTCATATGTCTGGAATCTTCCACAAGACGAGACCAACAATGCTTATTTGGCTGAAATCATTGATGATGTGGCACAGATAGTTGATACTCCGGAAGATTTCTTGGACACTACACATTATCACAGTGATGAACAATTATATGAGAAGTTTCAAAGTTTGTCATTGGAATCTTCTAAGGCTGCTGAATATGATACTGAGTCTGAGTCTGAGGATGAGTTAGAGGTGAAAGATTCAGAACAAGTGAACGTTGCTGAGATTCAACAAAATTCTGCTGCTGAAAAGGTCGAGAAGACGATTGAAGAGCAGATGAAAGATTTTGAGATTCCTGAAGGGATGACTGTAGATGACTTTGTTGCCTACATGGCCGATTGTAAAGAAGCTGATCAACAGGTATCTTATTCCTTACATACTATTGTTCATGTTTGTAAAATTGTGAATAAAATGTATGATGAAATTGAATTGAAGAATAATCAAATTAGGAATTTAGAATCTATTGTTAATGCTGCACAATCAGAGAGAGATAGGCTAATTAAAAAGGATTTAACAGTCAATGATAAAGAAAGATTTTTCAAGGAAAAGATTAAGTCCTTAGAGTCTGATCTAAGTGCAATGAAGGACAAAGTCAAACAGTCGGTAGCTGTAGAAAGAGTAGGCGGTGAAGCTTACTCGTTGTTAGCAAAGAAGTGTGCAACTATCGAAAAAGAACTAGCTGATGCTAAGATAGAGATTTTGGATTTAAATGCTAAATTAGATTCTGCTAGGCATTCTGAACTGTTACTGAATATGGCCAAATTTGAGGATTCTTCCACTAAGAGTCTAGACCCAGTTAAGATCTCTTATAACGATGTTCCTCCACCTTTCAACAACAATTATACCTCTGTTGAACCCAACATTCCTGAAGTTCTACTTCAATCTAGTACTGAAGCTAGTAAACCAAAAGACTCAATTCCTGAAGCCAAGTTGCCTAAGGAAACAAAAGAGTCTGTAGGAGGTTCGTCTCAACCTAAAAAGGAAGAGAAATTGAAAGGTATTGTTCAAAATAAGTCTATTCCTTTTGGTCAGAAAGATAGTGTTACACACTTTACTCTTCACAAGAGTCATAGGGTATATACTGAGTTAGAATTCCCTTTAGAATCTATTGACCCTAAAAGGATTGATAAAGTCTGGGATGTGTCTGTTGAGGACATGAAGAAATTAAGTCAGTCGCGTCTCACTCCATTGCCTAGGCAGACTAAAATTAGAAAATCTGAGGATAGATCAGCTGTTGATGAAGTAGCTACTAGGACTTTGAAGCAAATCCTTATGCCTGCACTTAAGAAGTCTCCAATAGGTAAGGATGAGATAGATGATGCTAGAAAGTCTAGGAATTCACCAACTAAACGTGACTTTGATGATACTAGAAAAACAAGTAAGACAGTGGACACTAGGACTAAAATTGAATCTGTAGGTACCGATAAAAAGGTAGATACAAAGAAAAAGGTCAAGGTCCTTTCTTGTTTTGCTTGTCATGAAAAAGGTCATGTTTACAGTGTATGTCCTAATAGACCTCGGAGATCAGGTTCTCCTTCAAAGGTTTCAACATCAGAAGGAAAAAGAGGGTTGGGTAATGATAAACTGGTTAATGAGACTAAAGTTCAATCCTCTCCAAAACCGTTTACTATACCTCAACGAAGAGAATCTTCACCAAAAGGTTTTACAGGAGATGTTCATAGGAATTCAACTCAAAAGAGGAAAGTATCACCTGAATCTAGGAGTATATCACCTAGAGAAGATAGATTCACGACCCCCACTGGGAGTTCGAGTCGGTCTCAAACATCTCCAAGTTGTAATTCATTTTATGACCGGGTTCACTTAAGTGTTCGACCTTCTTTTGGCCCTCATTCTCCTAGATCTTCTCCAACGAGAGGTCCGAAGACTTCTCCAGTGAGAAGACAAGATGAGAATCGTGTTCCATCCAAGGCTTCTAGCAATGGATATTGGACTGAACTTCTTCTCAAGGATGAGAAGGGTCGACCCAAACCAATGAAGGTTTGGGTCCCAAACGAAAACTAACTTTTCTCATTTTATGTGCAGGGAGTTCCTAGGAAACCAATTCATTTGTGGTACCTTGACAGTGGATGCTCCAGGCACATGACAGGGGACAAGAAGCTTTTGTCCAATTATGTTGGTATACATGGGTCATATGTTAGTTTTGCTGGATCCAAGGGCGGTAACATCACCGGTCAAGGAGATGTCGTCAATGGACAACTTACTCTAGAGCGAGTAAACTATGTGGAACAACTTACTCATAATCTTATGAGTGTCTCACAGATCTGTGACAAGGGCAACAATGTTCATTTCACAGAAAAGGAGGCATTCATCTTGAAGCCGGGTTTTGTTATTCCTGAAGAATGGATAATGCTCAGAGCTCCGAGAAAGAGAGACATCTATGGTTTAGTTTTAGGTTTTGATAATCCAAAGGAGCCCCTTTGTTTGTTGAGCAAGGCCAATGAGTCGGAATCTCTCTTATGGCATCGCAGAATGGGACATATCAACTTTCGGAAGATGAATTATCAACTGTCTACTCATTTGCATGAAAATGGTTTTACTCGAGGTTCTATTCACAGCACGTTGTTCATCAAATGGAAAGGGAAGGACTACTTGCTTGTACAGGTTTATGTTGATGATATCATTTTTGGTTCATCTGATAAGAACATGTGCAAAGAGTTTGAGCAGAGCATGAAGGCTAAGTTTGAAATGAGTGCTATGGGGGAATTAACCTTCTTCCTTGGATTACAGGTGGATCAACTGAAGGATGGGTTTTTTATTCATCAGAGCAAATATGTTTAAGATCTTCTTACTAGGTTTAAAATGACCGATGCTAAAGATGTAATTACTCCCATTCAGACTAATCATGGGCTGTGTCCTGATAAGCCTAATGATCCAGATGTCGATGCTACTCAATATCGGGCTATCATTGGTTCCTTAATGTATTTGACAGCTTCACGTCCGGACATTACCTTTGCTGTTTGTATGTGTGCTAGATATCAGGCTAATCCGAAAGAGTCGCATTTGAAGGCTGCAAAAAGGATTCTTCGCTATGTGAAGGCCAATCCTCGTCTAGGGCTTTGGTATCCCATGCATGGTTCCTTTGAATTCAAAGCTTATACTGATTCGGATTATGGTGGCTGTAGTTCGGATAGGAAATCAACGTCAGGTGGATGTCAACTTTTAGGGGGGAGAATTATATCGTGGCAGTGCAAAAAGCAGACATCTGTTGCACAGTCTACCTGTGAAGCAGAATACATAGCTGCTGGTCAATGCTGTTCTCAGGTACTTTGGATACAGCAACAATTGCGCGACTATGGTATGGATATCTCAGACTCTCCTATTTGTATTGATAATAAGTCTGCCATAGATATTACTAAGAATCCGAAAAACTTTAAAGTCACCAAGCACATAGATATAAAGCATCATTTTTTACGTGACTGTTTTGAGAAAAAGCTTATTCATTTAGAAAAGGTTATTACTGATGATAATCTTGCTGATCTTTATACTAAAGCTTTTGACAGACCTCGTCATGAGTTGTTATATCAACTCAATGGTATGAAGAATGCCGAGTAGTTTCTCTCAAAGAACTTAAATTTTCTTTTTGTGTCTTTGTAGTTTAAGTCGTACATATATAGAGTCAAAAATACAAAAAGAGTTGTCTTAGTATAAGTCTGTATATATCTAGTGTCAATAATAAAAAAAAAAAAAAAGGGGTCACTGCACTATATGATTAGACGTGACGATACTTTAGCTTTTAAGCTTGTTTAATCGTAATATAACTGCTCAGTTCAGTGATTACAATTAAGGATATATCGGTAGGCACAAAGTACCAAGGTTTCCTTCAATCTGAACTTAATTTATACAATGTTCTTGTGGGAAACACGTCAGCATATGGCCTTGAATATGGACTTTTCAAGTGAATTGTGCCATCCTTAAAACTTGAGAAAGATTTAGCATTTGGTTTGCGATTGGATGTGTTTGTAAACCATAGGGGGGATTCGCATGCATTCGTGTATGTCAATCTAAACAGAACAAAATGGGTTTTAGCTTCTAAAGCAACTATTAAAACCATCATGATCTCGATTGGCTAAAACAAAATACCGAAGAATAAAGAAATAATGAAGAATAATTCTGAAGTATCAAATTGCTGCACATCAATGAAGTTAATGTCAAGGAAGCAATGAAGAATAGCCAATTCGAATCATGCACTAAGCATCAAATGTGTTTGTAAACCATGGGGGGATTCGCATGCATTCGTGTATGTCAATCTAAACAGAACAAAATGGGTTTTAGCTTCTAAAGCAACTATTAAAACCATCATGATCTCGATTGGCTAAAACAAAATACCGAAGAATAAAGAAATAATGAAGAATAATTCTGAAGTATCAAATTGCTGCACATCAATGAAGTTAATGTCAAGGAAGCAATGAAGAATAGCCAATTCGAATCATGCACTAAGCATCAAATGTGTTTGTTCTGACTCTTGATCGAAAGATCATTAACCATGGTGACTTCGAAGTTGTAACGCTTATAAACACATCTGGTTAAGGACTTTAATGCTCTGTCAATTTTAAGTGTATGCTTGACTGTGGGTCACATAAGTTCGCAAACCTATAATTGTGGCATGAGTAACTTACTAAGTTACATGGTGACTGTCCTTGGCTCAAGTAATACGAAAGTGTCACAAACCATAAAGGAAACTGGAAGTACCGAGTGTTTAAGAGGACAAACATACCGGTAATCGTTGTTGGGTCACTGTTCATAACTAATAATAAGAGAATTATTTATAACTTGGTGACATTTTAGGGTTTGACGATGAAATGACCTCCCTTGATCTTTTGTTAGATTCATTGTTATTTCGTATTTGTTAACCCTGTTTTTGTATGATTTTAGCTTGAAATTTTCTGCATTATTCTGTTATTTTTATTCTGATTTGTTGAGTCAACATAGTATTTTCATAAGTTCTTATTGCACGAGAGATCCTATTCCAATTCTGAGTATATGTTTTACTGAATTCATTCATGAGAATTCTTGATGAGGTTGTGTGGTTTGTGTCAAAAGAAGATTTTCTGATATGGACATTAATTTGTTTAAGTTTAGAAAATGATCTTTTGTTGTCTTGCCACTGCGAATTCTACTGGTTTTTTGGTGTGTCCCTCTCATAGGCCTTTGGATTTTCTTCGAGGGTAGGAGTCTCCTTGTGGTTTTCCATTTCGAGCTCTTTACTGTGATGTGCGCATTTGAAATTGGTGTCTTCAATTTGGCGGGATAATAGAAAATGATATTTTAAGTGTTTTGTGAAAAGTCAAAGTTATTTGAAATCTCACAAATTTTCAGTTGTTACAAGTTAAGAATTTAATTTATAACTTGGTGACATTTTAGGGTTTGACGATGAAATGACCTCCCTTGATCTTTTGTTGTCTTGCCACTGCGAATTCTACTGGTTTTCTAGGTGTGTCCCTCTCATAGGCCTTTGGATTTTCTTCGAGGGTAGGAGTCTCCTTGTGGTTTTCCATTTCGAGCTCTTTACTGTGATGTGCGCATTTGAAATTGGTGTCTTCAATTTGGCGGGATAATAGAAAATGATATTTTAAGTGTTTTGTGAAAAGTCAAAGTTATTTGAAATCTCACAAATTTTCAGTTGTTACAAGTTAAGAATTTAATTTATAACTTGGTGACATTTTAGGGTTTGACGATGAAATGACCTCCCTTGATCTTTTGTTAGATTCATTGTTATTTCGTATTTGTTAACCCTGTTTTTGTATGATTTTAGCTTGAAATTTTCTGCATTATTCTGTTATTTTTATTCTGATTTGTTGAGTCAACATAGTATTTTCATAAGTTCTTATTGCACGAGAGATCCTATTCCAATTCTGAGTATATGTTTTACTGAATTCATTCATGAGAATTCTTGATGAGGTTGTGTGAAGATTTTCTGATATGAACATTAATTTGTTTAAGTTTAGAAAATGATCTTTTGTTAGATTCATTGTTATTTCGTATTTGTTAACCCTGTTTTTGTATGATTTTAGCTTGAAATTTTCTGCATTATTCTGTTATTTTTATTCTGATTTGTTGAGTCAACATAGTATTTTCATAAGTTCTTATTGCACGAGAGATCCTATTCCAATTCTGAGTATATGTTTTACTGAATTCATTCATGAGAATTCTTGATGAGGTTGTGTGGTTTGTGTCAAAAGAAGATTTTCTGATATGGACATTAATTTGTTTAAGTTTAGAAAATGATCTTTTGTTGTCTTGCCACTGCGAATTCTACTGGTTTTTTGGTGTGTCCCTCTCATAGGCCTTTGGATTTTCTTCGAGGGTAGGAGTCTCCTTGTGGTTTTCCATTTCGAGCTCTTTACTGTGATGTGCGCATTTGAAATTGGTGTCTTCAATTTGGCGGGATAATAGAAAATGATATTTTAAGTGTTTTGTGAAAAGTCAAAGTTATTTGAAATCTCACAAATTTTCAGTTGGACAAACGAATTAATTTATAACTTGGTGACAAACGAACTTAGATTTGTGACAAACGAACTTAGAATTTTGTGACAAACGAACTTAGAATTTTGATGACAAACGAACTTAGAATTTTGTGACAAACGAACTTAGAATTCTTGTGACAAACGAACTTAGATTTTGTGACAAACGAACTTAGAATTCTTGTGACAAACGAACTTAGAATTCTTGTGACAAACGAACTTAGATTCTTGTGACAAACGAACTTAAATGATGACAAACGAACTTAGAATTTTGACAAACGAACTTAGAATTCTTGTGACAAACGAACTTAGATTTTGTGACAAACGAACTTAGAATTCTTGTGACAAACGAACTTAGATTTTGATGACAAACGAACTTAGAATTCTTGATGACAAACG
Source organism: Erigeron breviscapus (assembly GCA_034093135.1). Lineage (NCBI taxonomy): Eukaryota > Viridiplantae > Streptophyta > Magnoliopsida > Asterales > Asteraceae > Erigeron > Erigeron breviscapus. The sequence continues at coordinate 124,882,363 of CM067170.1, read as the reverse complement.
AACTTAGAATTTTGTGACAAACGAACTTAGAATTCTTGTGACAAACGAACTTAGATTTTGATGACAAACGAACTTAGAATTCTTGTGACAAACGAACTTAGAATTTTGTGACAAACGAACTTAGAATTCTTGTGACAAACGAACTTAGATTTTGTGACAAACGAACTTAGAATTCTTGTGACAAACGAACTTAGAATTCTTGTGACAAACGAACTTAGAATTTTGTGACAAACGAACTTAGAATTTTGTGACAAACGAACTTAGAATTCTTGTGACAAACGAACTTAGATTTTGTGACAAACGAACTTAGAATTTTGTGACAAACGAACTTAGATTTTGATGACAAACGAACTTAGAATTCTTGTGACAAACGAACTTAGATTTTGTGACAAACGAACTTAGAATTTTGTGACAAACGAACTTAGATTTTGTGACAAACGAACTTAGAATTCTTGTGACAAACGAACTTAGATTTTGTGACAAACGAACTTAGAATTCTTGTGACAAACGAACTTAGATTCTTGTGACAAACGAACTTAGATCTGATGACAAACGAACTTAAATGATGACAAAACGAACTTAGACTTTCCTTGTGACAAACGAACTTAGAAGTTCTTGTGACAAACGAACTTAGAATTTTGTGACAAACGAACTTAGAATTCTTGTGACAAACGAACTTAGAATTCTTGTGACAAACGAACTTAGAATTTTGTGACAAACGAACTTAGAATTTTGTGACAAACGAACTTAGAATTCTTGTGACAAACGAACTTAGAATTCTTGTGACAAACGAACTTAGAATTTTGTGACAAACGAACTTAGAATTTTGTGACAAACGAACTTAGAATTCTTGTACAAACGAATTTAGATGATGACAAACGAACTTAAATGATGAAAAACGAACTTAGACTTTTCTTCAACTAACGAACTTAGAAGTTCTTGAGACAAACGAATTTAGATGATGACAAACGAACTTAAATGATGAAAAACGAACTTAGACTTTTCTTCAACTAACGAACTTAGAAGTTCTTGAGACAAACGAATTTAGATGATGACAAACGAACTTAAATGATGAAAAACGAACTTAGACTTTTCTTCAACTAACGAACTTAGAAGTTCTTGAGACAAACGAACTTAAATTTTGATGACAAACGAACTTAGACTTTTTCTTCAACTAACGAACTTAGAAGTTCTTGTGACAAACGAACTTAATTTTGCTTGACAAACGAACTTAGATTTTGATGACAAACGAACTTAGAATTCTTGTGACAAACGAACTTAGAATTTTGTGACAAACGAACTTAGAATTCTTGTGACAAACGAACTTAGATTTTGACAAACGAACTTAGATTATGATGACAAACGAACTTAAATGATGAAAAACGAACTTAGACTTTTTCAACTAACGAACTTAGAAGTTCTTGTGACAAACGAACTTATTTATGCTTCAAAAGCTATCTTCGTTCATTGTTACCAACGAACTTAACATCTATCTTCGTTTATTTTTATCAAACGAATTTATAGTCTATCTTCGTTCATCCCTTACTAACGAACTTAATGTTTATCTTCGTACATTCTTACCTTACGAACTTAAAGACTACTTTCGTACTATTTCAACTTATGAATTTAGTGATTAAGTTTATTTCAGCTGTAATTCATTTACTCTTATAATTGTTTTACATTAGTAGCAATACAAAAGTTTTAAACTTTGTATTATATGCTAAGGTTGAAGATAATTTGATTCCTTTTGAGTATGAGATAAATTTAACAAGACCTTTTAATCCAAACGATCATCCAGTTCCTCTCAGAGATGATGATCCACTACAAGAGGTTGATCGGCTTGTGCCTGGACAAAGACTTGGTGAATATATAGTCACTAGGGATACTTTGAAACCTATCATGTATTGGACTCACATTTCAGATAAAGATGCTGCGAAATATAAGACAATAATCTGGAGTTGGTTCTATGATGAAGAATTGAAGTTGTTCATTCTTAAAAGACCAGAAGGCTGTCAATATTTAGCATGGCGTGAGAGTCACTTCAGAAGTTTGTGTGAAGAGGACTTACATGAACTTGGAAATAACTGGATTATCAATCCAAGTGGATATGGTCTTGCTGATGTTATTGGTAAGAAACTTCATGAGGATTTCAAGTTGAGATTGAATATGAAAGACTCAGAGAAACCGAAGTTTCATATTGAATCAAGAAAGAAGAAGAAAGTGGTTAAGCCAGATAGAAGCGTTGAGTATATTCAACGTGATATCAAGTGTATGATCAAAGTCCCTGCCAAGAAATGGGCACAAGATGTCTTGGATAAAATGGACAATTGGGAGATTGATCGAGATTCTGGTGAAGCCAAGATGTATGCAGATTCGGAAAAGAAGATTTTGCTGAGAAGGATGTATGATCCAATGCAGTTGGTCAACTTCTCAAGAAATGATTTGAGGAAATTATACGATACAGAATGTTCATTTTTGCCATTTTGGAAATATGAAGAAAGTCGATATCATAAGATTATCCAAGTCTGCTTACATGAAAATATCCATGCAAATAGCAAGCGATTGTTATTTAATGGATGACAGAATTTTGAAGACTGAAGAAATCGAAGGTGCTGCTGTCAAGGGGGAGTTTGTTGATGCACGTTGATGTGACAACAGCAACTTAGATTTGATTATGTCTTATTCGCATATGTAATTGATAGATTATGAACATAATGTTTTGGTAATGATCGATTACATGTTTAGGTGTTATATATGTTTATATATGATGTTTGTTATGTATGTTATACAAGTACAAACATAATATACGTTAGGATTCCTTGTACGTGAAATACTAGGAATATAACTATAAGCTGATTTACAACTAACGAAGATAATCTTCGTTAGGCACTAACGAAGATAATCTTCGTTAGATGGGCTGGGCTGCTAAGTTCGTAGGAACAAAGCCCAGCAAGCCCAATATCATCAGAAACATATAAATACGAACGAAAACCCTAAATTGGTGATGGACGTTCAGTATACACACCCTAAGGCGACTAAGTTCGTTTGTGATCTATAACAAACGAATATAGAGCAATATAAGGCTGATTATATACTGGTAATTAGCAATATTATAGATAACTAATCAAACAGTTATCTCGTGAGGATTCCGCACTCACGACATAACCATAGACGATCTCGAGAGCGATCCATAGCTATCGAGGGACTCACACAACCAACGAAGAGGAGAATGTTTTGAATGTGGTAGCCGTGACCACTACCGTAATAATTGTCCTCGATGGGTGGGACAACAAGTTCAAGTAGCCGTTCATCCCAACCAACTACAAATGGTCGGGCCTAATCAAAACCGGGGACAACAAGGCCACCAAGTGCAACCACGCGGCCGAGCATTTGCGGCCAATGTAAATGAAGCCCGCAATGATCCCAACGTAGTAGCAGGTACTTTTCTCCTAAATGGTCTCTATGCAACCGTCCTATTTGATTCCGGGGCCGATTATAGCCTCGTGTCTTCTAACTTTGTGCCTTTGATTGATGTGCATCCGTGTGCTCTAAACTATGTGCTTGACATTGAAATGGTAAATGGGTCACTAACTAGAATTAGCCAAATACTCCGTGATTGTGTCTTGACTTTAGAAGACGTCGATTTCTTCATCGATCTTATGCCTTTAGATATTGGTAGTTTTGATATTATAGTGGGTATGGATTGGTTAGCGGCGGTTAATGCGACGATTGATTGTGGTGAGAGAGTTGTTAAGATACCTTTGGCTAACGGTAAAATTCTTAGGGTTCAAGGCGAAATCTCCGATTCCTCTAATTCCAAGGTCTTTAGTGCTACCGCCACAAAGGTAGAATTGAAGACCGTCCCTATTGTTTGTGATTTCCCCGATGTTTTTCCGGATGACTTACCGGGATTATCTCCAACTCGGGAACTTGATTTTCGTATTAATCTTATCCCCGAAGCCGCGCCCGTAGCAAAAGCCCCGTATAGGCTAGCTCTAACCGAAATGCAAGAATTACAAGCTCAACTCAAGGAACTCCAAGAGAAGGGTTTCATTCGCCCTAGTCAATCTCCTTGGGGTGCTCCTGTTCTCTTCGTCAAAAAGAAAGATGGGTCCTTCAGAATGTGTATCGACTACCGAGAATTAAACAAGCTTACAGTGAAGAACCGGTATCCTCTCCCTCGAATTGATGACTTATTTGATCAACTTCAAGGTGCTAAGCACTTCTCAAAAATCGATCTTCGCTCGGGTTATCATCAACTCCGAGTACATGAAGATGATATTCCCAAGACGGCTTTTCGCACAAGGTATGGTCATTTTGAATTCACCGTGATGCCTTTTGGGTTGACTAATGCACCGGCGGTGTTCATGGACTTGATGAACCGGGTGTGTCAACCATACTTAGACAAGTCTGTCATTGTGTTCATTGATGACATACTTGTATACTCGAAGACGAAGGAGGAGCATGTTGAGCACTTGCGTGAAGTGCTTGAATTACTAAGGAAGGAGAAATTGTATGCGAAATTCTCCAAGTGTGAGTTTTGGTTGGAAGAGGTCCACTTCCTTGGTCACGTAGTGAGCAAGGATGGTATTCATGTGGACCCAAGCAAGATTGAAGCGGTCAAGAATTGGAGAAGACCCGAAACGCCATCCGAGATCCGCCAATTCCTTGGATTGGCGGGTTACTATAGAAGATTTATTGAAAACTTCTCCCGTATTGCACAACCACTCACTCTATTGACTCAAAAGGAGAGAAATTTTGAATGGGGCGAAAGACAAGAGAACGCCTTCCAAACACTTAAGGATATGCTATGTGATGCTCCTATTTTGACACTACCGGATGGGATAGAAGATTTCGTGGTTTATTGTGATGCTTCGGGGCAAGGGTTGGGTTGTGTTCTTATGCAAAGGGGTAAAGTCATTGCTTATGCCTCTCGTCAATTGAAAGTGCATGAAAAGAACTACCCGACACATGATTTGGAATTGGGAGCGGTTGTGTTTGCCTTGAAGTGTTGGAGACATTATCTCTATGGCACCAAATGTGTGATTTATACCGATCACAAAAGTCTCCAACACATCTTTAACCAAAGCGAATTGAATATGAGGCAAAGGCGTTGGTTAGAACTATTCAGTGATTATGATTGTGACATCCGTTATCACCCGGGCAAGGCAAATGTAGTAGCCGATGCCTTGAGCCGAAAGGAGAGAGTGAAGCCAAGACGGGCTAGAGCTATGAGCCTCACGGTAGGGCCAAATATTCGTGATCGGATCATTGAAGCCCAAATTCAAGCCACCCTACCGGAAAACTTTGTAAATGAAAACCTAGACGGTATGGAGCAACTTTTCGACCGAAAGAACGATAATGGACTATACATGGTTGAAAGACTTTGGATTCCTATCTACGGTAACTTGAGAACGCTTATTATGAATGAAGCTCATCAATCGCCTTATTCGGTCCACCCCGGGTCGGATAAGATGTATTTTGACTTGAAGGAATTGTATTGGTGGCCGGGCATGAAGCGTGACGTGGCTAAGTATGTGAGTGAGTGTCTTACTTGCTTACAAGTTAAGGCCGATCACAAGAAGCCACCCGGATTGTTGGTACAACCGGTGATGCCCGAATGGAAGTGGGAGCATATTTCAATGGACTTCATTACTAAACTACCGAAGACAAGAAGCGGCCGTGACACGATTTGGGTGATAGTAGATCGGTTAACGAAGTCGGCTCACTTTTTAGCCATTCGTGAAACCGATAAATTTGACACTTTGGTTCGCTTGTACATCAAGGAAGTAATATCTAAGCATGGAGTGCCGATTTCTATCATTTCGGATAGAGATGCCCGTTTTAAATCAAAATTTTGGGAAGCCTTTCAAAAAGCCATGGGTACTCGACTTGACATGAGCACGGCATTTCACCCTCAAACGGATGGGCAAACCGAGAGAACCATTCAAACACTTGAAGACATGTTAAGGGCGTGTGCAATCGATTTTGGTGGAAGTTGGGAAGACCATTTGCCGCTAGTTGAGTTTTCATACAACAATAGTTACCATGCTACCATTCAAATGGCACCCTTTAAAGCATTGTATGGTAGGGTATGTCATTCTCCTCTAGCTTGGGCGGAAATTAGAGAGAGTCAACTTATCAGGCCAGAAATTGTGATTGAAACAACCAAGGTAATATCTCAAATTAAGGAGAGGTTGCAATTGGCCCGTGAACGTCAAAAGAAGTATGCCGATGTGAGACGAAGACCGTTGGAGTTTGAAGTTGGTGAATTTGTACTTTTGAAAGTTTCACCTTGGAAAGGCGTCGTACGATTTGTGAAGCGGGGAAAACTTGCACCAAGGTATGTTGGTCCTTTCAAGATTCTCGAACGGGTTGGGAAGGTTGCTTATCGACTAGAATTGCCTCAAGAGCTTAGCGGTGTGCATGATGTGTTCCATATTTGTAACTTGCGCAAGTGTTTGGCGGATCCTACACATCATGTGCCTATGGACGAAATTAGGGTCGATTCGAATTTGAACTTTGTTGAAGAGCCGGTAGAGATTTTGGACCGTCAAGAAAAGAAGCTCAAAAAGAAGCGCTATACCATTGTGAAGGTAAGATGGAACGCTAGGCGGAGAGCTGAGTTCACTTGGGAGCGAGAGGATCATATGAGGTCTAAGTATCCGCATTTATTTGATAATTAGGGTTTTGTTGAATTTCGGGACGAAATTCTTTTAACGGGGGAATAATGTAACACCCGTGAATTTTGACCCGTTGACTTTTTGTGTAATTTGACTAACAATTTAAGTTAATGAATTAATTGGGTCGTTTTGTGAATCAAATGACAATGTAGTATATTCGGGTCGATAATATGTGTTGGTCGGTACTTAAATGTGTAGCTAATTGTGTTGTGGTTTGAGAAGGGAAATGGGTCGGCCCGTGGGTAGTCCATGACCCACCAGCCCCCCCCCCAAGACCCATTTCCCCTTATCCTTTTCCTTATCCTCTCATTTCTCTCTTTCTCTCTATCTTTTCTATCCTCTCTCCAGTAAAAGAACCCCTTTTTTTCTTCATCAATTCTTGCATCAACTTAGTGATTAGAACTCTTATAACATAAGAATCTTAGCCATCTTAACCTCGTTTGCTTCCTATTGAAGAATCAAAGTCAAGTTCTTGCCCTTTTATCCTTTTGACCTAATTTCGGGTTCTAAGCTCAAAGAGAAGTTTTGGTAAGTCAAATTCATTCCATTCACTCCCATTTATGCTTGTTCATATGTTTCTAGTTGATTTGATGTGATTTCGAGTCTTTAAAATGGTAAAATGGAAATTTAGGGTTAGGGTTAGGGTTTGAAGGATTTGTGGACGATTTTGATGTTTTGGTCGAATTTGTGGGTTGGGTTATGTGTATTTGTGTTCAATGATGCTTTGTTATGCTTCAAATCGAGTTAAAAGTCATTACAAAGTGTTTTGGGTCGTTTTGGGTTAAGATTTGGGGTTTTTGGTTCGTGGCACCTGCATAACCTGCAGGTGCTGGCTGCAGTTTGTGGTCACTGCGGCGCAGTAGTCTGGCTCACTGCGGCGCAGTGGGCATGGTTCTTGCTCACTGCGGCGCAGTGCTTGTTACTGGCCCTGGTCCAGTTTAGCCACTGCGGCGCAGTGGGCATGGTTCTTGCTCACTGCGGCGCAGTGCTTTGTTTCTGGTCCTGGTTCAGTTTAGCCACTGCGGCGCAGTGGGCATAGTTCTGGCCCACTGCGGCGCAGTGGATAGTCACTGTGTTTATATGTGTGTCGCTTTTCAACTTGTTTGAGATTGTATAGTTGACATGGCGGTATTATGATGAATAATTATAGGTTGTGGACGTGTGGAACCCATTACTCGTTTGTAATCTAATCCTAGCTTCTTAGCCAATCAAGGTGAGTTTCGTATCTCCCTACTCGCTTGAGATTCGGGCTGAAAAGTGTAAACCTGGCGTGTTTATTGGCATTTATTGATTTGTTGATTGTTTGACTGGATTGTTGGATTGATGTGACAGTTCGTTTCGTTTGATTGACTTTGTTAGAGCACATAAAGTGCATAAATTGTTGTCCGATGCAATAATTCTAAAAGGCTGAGAAATTCGTACATATATGTCTTACGAACTTTAAGTTCGTAAGAACTAATAAGTTCGTATGGCCCAGCACAGTTTGTACGAGTTTGACAGCCCAACCCATGTTCAGCCTATAAATAGAGATCTTAGGTTTAGGTTTTCAGTTGATGATTTAGTTGCAACGTTAGTCATTCACTAGGTTCTCGAGGTAGAGATCTATACCTTGAGATGCCGCCCAAAGAATCAGATGTCTACTCGTTTTATGTATTGTAATCTTATGATTAATACAAGATATGAGTTTTACATCTGAATTTATCTCCTGTTCTTATTATCATCGTGTGTATTTTCGTGTTTATCACCATATTCATCATTTAAACCTAAAGACGATTATAGATGGATTCCGCACATCTATGACTGTATAGATCTCGTGTTAAACGATCCGGGAACGTGTCTCAACATGTTTTTCAACAGACTTGGGTTATGTTTTAGTTAAGTATTACATTTATATTAGGATAGACGTACATACATGGAAGTCGGTTATGCCTTCATTGGGTTTTAGATGTGGTGGGAAGGCTGCGGGTGACCCTATATATAAGCATCTGGGACTCGAAGAAAGTAGAATCCTCTGAAGTATATGTACGTATAGTTGGTTTGAATTGTGATTAGTGATTAATTTTGATTGATGCATAAGTTGTGCTTAAGTCCCACTGTTAGGGGACTTGACTTATATATATTGAAATGCGGCCTTGTCTCTCTGTCGATAAGTGTGCCCCGTTGCGATTATTGATTGTTGGATTAGGTTTGACGGTTATTGATTGTTGGCACAGGTTGCCAGGTATGGGTTGTTGGTCTACGAATTATGCATTTACATTTGATTGTAAGCATTGCATACATTGTTCATGAGCCCTCGGCAGGGGATTGCCGACATCCTGATGCATAGATGTATGCACTCTTTATGGATGTAGTTCCTGACCCCGAGTATATAGACATATATATCTCGATGATTTTGAGATACATCCTTGTTCATTGTGATGACAGAAGGGTATCGTTGCATTGGTGACTGCGTTCACGCATAGGATAGGCATGTTGGCTTATTCATGCATTTGGCACTTACATTGATTTATATATCATTGTGCTTTCTCATTACACATTTACTTGTCTTGTGTAATCTTGTGGTGAGACGATATTGTGTTGCTTAGAGGCTTGATGTAAGTGATGTCCAGCCTCTATTGATATATTGTGATTATTGATGCTGGTTCTTTATGAACCGTTACTACGAACTCACCAACCTTGTGTTGACTATGCTTAGTACACTTTTCAGGTAATCAGGGTCTCCCAGGGCGTGGAGTTTAGTTGCTTGCTTGCTGTGTACCCGGACTTTGGACTTTATGGATCAAGGATTCATTGGCCTTCCTTTTGCATTATACTTAGGATCGTCTGCCATCTTTGGATGTTATTTTGGTTAACTTTGATGGCTATTTGCTCCTGTTGTATTCTGTTACTTGTTTCTGGTCTTGGATTCACAGAATCTTTAATTGCATTTAGTTGTTCTATTGTAATTCCACCTGGTGCTATGTGTTTTCCGTGATATTCCGAGCCTCGGCTTGGGGTGTTACAATAGACAGTACACACAGAGATTTCTAGAAAATGATGTAAGGCATGACGATTCAACCTCAATGATTCAAGATTCGTTGGCCGACATATTCTTTTTTCTTTTCAAAAAGTTTTTTGTTTTCTTGTAATCAATATTATTCGCTTTTGTTTTACACGTCAATATGTAATTATAGAGATAGAGACATCCATAGAATAATTAGGATTCTCTAGCCTATATAAGGCATTCCTTTCTTTCATTTTGTACACAACAAGAACATATTACAATATTCATAATATAAAAGCCTTATGGCAGCTTAAATTTTCTCTCCGATTCTCTTAGTTTAATTCCTTAAATCCTTAAATCCCTTTGTACTTCATATTATATCCCACAAAACAAAAAAAAAAAAACTTTTAATAATAACCATCGTCTTAGTCTCCGCTGTGCATATCTCTTGTGTTTCTTACTATCCTTCCGTTGTGAATACCTCTGTAAGTTGTATATTTGCATTAAGCAATCTATATGTATATTTGCATTAAGCAATTTATATGGTTTAAAATATATGTTTATATTAAGATTATTATTCATATAGATTTATCTATTACTATAGTATTAGGATATGTAAATAAAAATACTATTAATATATAATCCATGTATATATATTTTTAGTGGTTTAACGGAAACCCAAAAAATCTGTCATACCCCCCTTATTTTATCAGGTCTAAAAAATGGCGGATTTTTTGGGTTTCCGTTAAACCACTAAAAATATATATACATGGATTATATATTAATAGTATTTTTATTTACATATCCTAATACTATAGTAATAGATAAATCTATATGAATAATAATCTTAATATAAACATATATTTTAAACCATATAAATTGCTTAATGCAAATATACATATTAATGCAAATATACATATAGATTGCTTAATGCAAATATACAACTTACAGAGGTATTCACAACGGAAGGATAGTAAGAAACACAAGAGATATGCACAGCGGAGACTAAGACGATGGTTATTATTAAATGTTTTTTTTTTTTTGTTTTTGTGGGATATAATATGAAGTACAAAGGGATTTAAGGATTTAAGGATTTAAGGAATTAAACTAAGAGAATCGGAGAGAAAATTTAAGCTGCCATAAGGCTTTTATATTATGAATATTGTAATATGTTCTTGTTGTGTACAAAATGAAAGAAAGGAATGCCTTATATAGGCTAGAGAATCCTAATTATTCTATGGATGTCTCTATCTCTATAATTACATATTGACGTGTAAAACAAAAACGAATAATATTGATTACAAGAAAACAAAAAACTTTTTGAAAAGAAAAAAGAATATGTCGGCCAACGAATCTTGAATCATTGAGGTTGAATCGTCATGGCTTGCATCATCTTCTAGAAATCTCTGTGTGTACTGTCTATTGACACTGGTGAATGTGCATCCATTGAGTCTTCGTTTTCTATTGCTTATGTATTGATTATGTCCCAAATATCAATCTGTTCACTTTCTCCTACGAATGGTAAAGTCATCTGCCAATGGCTATGTCCCCAAATTTGTATGTAATGTCCTTCTGCTAACAATTTATATGGTGAAACTCTAGGATGTATGATAATGTTCTTGTTTACCAAAGGCGTCTTCTGTCCTTCTGTTATCCATTTTCTTGCTAATTCTATTTGTTCTTTTGAGTTTGCAGTTAAGATCTCTTCTGGACGATATTGCCACCATTCTACTACAATATTTGAATTACAATTTGCAAGTTTTAATTTTTGTCTTTGTTCTGGTATTTCGCTAATAAAAATTCTTTTTCTTGCAGGTCTGTATGTATGGTTGTCCATTTCTGGAAATGAAGAGACTATTTTGCAACCAATTAATTCCATGCTGTGTGTTGCAATGTTTCCTGCTGTAAGGAGTAATTTTTCTCCAAGCTTGTTGAGAAGGAGTTCTGCTCTTCTGCTGTATTTGAATTCTAAATAGTCTATCATTCCATAATGATAGAATGTAGCTATTTGATCATCTGTCATACTTGTCTTGTCGTAGTTTATTTGTAATAACATGTATGAAACTTCTTCACTTCTATAGCTTTGTATCACCTTGACTCCATTGTAGTGTTTTTCGTTGAATGCTATGTCTAATATTTCTAATTGTAAATCAAAGAGAATTAAAGGAAATTCTCTTCGAACCTTGTCTGATATCATTTGCTCTGCTTCTGGAAATTCTTCTAGGAGTGGTCTTAGAGTTTCTTGAAAAGGAACATCTAAGATTCTTGCTTTAAAACTATTGAAATCTCTGTAGATAAATGTATTTGTTTCTTTTTCTTTTTCTTCAAGCTTCTTTTGAAGAACTTCTAATTTTTCTAAAAGAATTTTTTCTTTTTCTTTTAAAACTTTGTTTTCTATGTCATACTGTGAAGATTTTGTTTCTGTTTTTTGTTCCAAAAGTTGTTTTTGTAAATTTGCAATAGTTTCTTCTTGAGCTTTTATAATGTGCTCAGGATGAGTCTTTGCCATTTCTGAAAAAGATTTAACTTCTTCAGGTTCTATAAAATAGTTTTGTAAACCAAACTGGTTTCTGGCTGCTGTTAAAGCTTCTGTAAAACTGTAAAAACCTTTATACAAAGGATTTGGAACTCGTATATACTGTACAACTGTTTCCCATTTGTTAAAGATTCCAAGTTTTGATCCTCGGAATATAACATAATGAGTAAAATTTTTCTTTTGCTGTTCAGACTGTTTTATGGTTTGTTCACTAAAATAAATGCATAGAGCATTTAAAATCTGTACTTTAAAAGATGCTGCATTCTGTATTGTTTGAATATGCCAAAGATTATCTACTAAACACTGTTGTTTTTCTGTAAGTTCTACACCTACAAGAGGTCTGAACTTTCTGTTAATATCTGTACACTTTTGAAGTGCATAATTTCCAAAAAATATGGAATCTGTAGGCTGTTTAAACTGTGACACATGTGAAGGAGTTGCTTTTTCAAACTGCCTTCCTTGTGCATTATTATACTGTGATTTAGTTCTCAAATGAGGACTAGGATAAACTGTAGGAACTTGTTGTAGCTGTTGAGACTGTAACTGTGCCTGTAGGATTATATCATCTAATCCCAAATTCTGTTCAGAAGTATATGCTTTTGTACTAGATTGCATTAACTTCTCTGTTTTATCTGTTGATCCTTTAAACTGTCTAGGTTGTATAATCTTTCCTTTGCCTCTATCCTTTGGATCCATCTGCATTAAAAAGTCTGTTAATGTTTCTAGATAGCATATCTGCTATGCCATTATTTTTTCCTTTGATATGTTCAAAATTTATTTTATAACCACATCCTTGTATAATGTTTTGCAAATTTACCCACCTAGTTCTATTAACTTTTTTACTTTGATCATTTTTAACAAACTTTACTATTGCTTCACAGTCTGTTCTAACTGTAAATTCTTTATGTAAAAATATTTTAAATTTTTCTATTGCATTTATTAATGCTTGTATTTCAAAATCTAAACTTGTCCAATTTGTTCCTGCTTTATTAAAATTTCCACTTGAGTATGAACATATTTTCTCTGTATTTTTAGAACTATATTTATCAGGTTTACTAAGAAGAACTGCTCCCCATCCTTCTTTACATCCATCTACTTCTATAATTATATAATCTGTTACTAATGGTAATTCTAAAGGTTTAATTTGTTTTACTGCTTCTTTAATTGATTTTACTAACTTTATATCTTCTGTATTAAAATGCTTTTGACCATTTTTAGTAGTTTTACTATATAAGGGTCCTACTAATTTTGAAAGATTTGGGATGAATTTTCTAGCATAATTAACTAATCCCAAAAATGCTTGAATTTGTTTAAGATTTTCAAATTTTTCTAGAAATTCTAATATTTTTGTAGAAATGTGTGGTTGTAACTCTATTTTACCATTACCTATTTCTAGTCCTAAAAATGATATTTTTCTTTTAAATAACTCCATTTTTCTTTTTGAAACTACTATACCATTCTTTTTAATCTCTTCGAAGATCTGTTGTAAATGTCTCTCATGTTCCTGCACTGTTTCGCTGGCAACTAAAATATCATCAATATAAACTAGACAAAAATCATATTTAAGAAATATACTGTCCATAAATCTTTGAAAATTTGATGGTGCATTCTTTAGACCAAAACTAAGAACATTCCATTCAAATTGGCCTTCAGAACATGTAAATGCTGTCCATGGTTTAAAATTTTCTTCTAACTGTAATTGATTGTATCCTGATTTTAAATCAAATTTTGAGAATACTTTCTTTTTCTGTATCAAATTTATCAAACTATCTTTGTTTGGAATATTATATCCATCATCTTCTGTATTATCGTTTAATCTTTTATAATTGTATACGATTCTAGCTTTTCCTCTTTTAATTTCATTATGGTTTCTTACTACAAAGACTGCTGATCTTTGAGGACTTTCAGATTTTCTAATTAATTTTTGTTCTAACATTTCTGGTATTTGTTTTTTAAATTCTTCTTTATCTAATGGACTATATTCTATATTTGCTGTTCTGATTATAATGTCTGGGTTTTTTAATTTAAATTTACAAATGTATTTAACTGTTGATTTTTTAATATCTTCACCTATTAATCCTATTTTTTCTAAGTGTAATATTATAGGATAATTTATACTTTTACTAACATCTTTCCCTTTTTCTAATTCATGTGACATGAATTCTGTTAATAATTTTATAGATTCATTTTCTATTTTTGGTGAATTTTTATCTTGTGTTTTTAGAAATTCTAAATTTCCTTGTCCACGACGCTTGTGTGCAAACTCTGATGTTTGTGTATATCTAAGTGTTGGATAACTATAAGTATTTTTACTAAGTGTTATCATATTTTTAGAAATTGTAATAGCTCCTTGTAAATTAAATATAAAATTTAATCCTATAACAAAATCTTTTGATTTTATGTTTTGTGGATTAATTATTATTTGTGGCATTTCATATTTTATACTATAATTTCCTGAAAAGTCTAAAAACTGTATTTTTGTTTGTTCTAAACAATGAGTAATTGGTATTATTCTATTTTCTATTGTTCTATTATTTAATAAATAAGGTAATTTCTTATGATATTTTTCTGGTATTAAGCTATAAGAAATTAAGTTTTTAGTAGCTCCTGTATCTAATACTCCTGTTAGATCAAAAAATATATTATTATCTATCCATAATCTACACTGTAAATGTATCATATTTGTAAATCCTGTAGTTGTTTGTAAATGTGTAGTTTCTTCTGGCATTAATTCATTCATTTGTGTTATTTCTTGTTCTAATTGTTTTCTTTTTTCAATTAATTCTTGTAAGTGATTTATTTTATTTTCTAATTCTTTTAATTTATAATCATGTAATTCTGCTTTTAATTCTAAAAATTTTATTTTATCATTATATGTTCCTGTATTTACTTGTATTGATTGTTCTTCCGTTATATCTATGTTGAATATTTCTTTAAGACATAAACAACATATCTCATTAAAACAACTAGCACATTGTGATCTTTTTTCTATACTTGGCTATTTTCCACATATGTAACATTTTATATGATTATTTCCTCTTCTATTTATCCATTTATGTATACATTCTTTTTGTTCAGTATTCATATATGTATAAGTTACTTTTGCTACTGTCTTATCATCT
Source organism: Erigeron breviscapus (assembly GCA_034093135.1). Classification (NCBI taxonomy): domain Eukaryota; kingdom Viridiplantae; phylum Streptophyta; class Magnoliopsida; order Asterales; family Asteraceae; genus Erigeron; species Erigeron breviscapus. The sequence goes on along the minus strand of CM067170.1, from coordinate 124,867,039 downwards.
TCATTATCGCTATATATACTGTAAATTGATTCATTATCTGAATCTCCTGCTTCTACTAATTCTATTTCATATTCGCCTATTTGTTCTACTAAATTACTTCTTTCTATATTTTTTCCTCTATCAGGGCATTTATTTGCTAAATGATTTTCATTTCCACATATAAAACATCTACATTTTCTTGTTTGTGGTTTTTTAACATATTTATTTTTATAATATGGTTTATATTCCTTTTTGTATGTTGTACTTTTTCTTAATTTTTTCTTCTTATAGTCATTGTGTCCATAAGCTTGTGGTGTATAAATAGCTGTTTTACAAAACGCAAAAGCATTCTTTTTTATCTGTTCTTGTAATACTAATTCTTTACATTTTTCTTCTAATATTACAAATGTATGTGTAACTCTAGGTCCTATTCCTAAATTCTGTATATTACTATTATTCTGTTTCCATGATTCATGTATTACTTTTCCTAAATCTCCTGGTAATTTTATGAAATATTTATCACATAAGTTGTCATCCATTCCCTGTCCTGTTTGTGCTAATAATGTAACACCCCAACATGGCGGAATCATGGGGTATCACTTAGAAATAGCACATCACGACATGGGAATTATGTAGAGTCAACTATATGAAAACATAAGATCGAAACGATCCATAAACTCGTACAAACGTATACATTCATCAACATTCATCAAATACACGTTCAATCAATAATTAAAGGAAGTTCAAATCAATAATAGTTGATCCTAAAAGTAACCCATTAAAGGGAGAATAAGGATCACGGATCCAGAAGTCCAAAGCTAGTCCAATTCTAACAAGCAAGCAATGCAATCATCCATTTTTCCTCTGATTAACTTGATTACCTGAAAAGTGTACTAAGAGCGTCAACATAAAGTTGGTGAGTTCGTAGGGACATATAACAAGGAATAAACGTATCGGGAATACAACCGTTAACGATATACGGGGATTAGAATACCTAATCACATCAAGAAAACCCTAAAAGGGTATACGTTAGCACAACATCAACACATATCACGATTTAACAACATCCCGGCATGACTTACATGTCTTCCAAAGGCGTGTACAACAACATGACTTATGTGTCTTTCAACAGCATGTATAACGGCATGACTTACATATATTTCAAAGGCATGATCACAACGTTTACATTTCATACAATACAACATTTAACAACAACGATTCCATATACGATTAACAACGTTTAACAAGCACGTTCTACAAATACGATTCCATATAACGATTAACAACGTTCAACAAATACGATTCCATATAACGATTAACAACGTTCAACAAGCACGTTTAACAAACACGTATATGTACACTTTTCAGCCCGAATCTCAATTGAGTAGGGAGGGTTTACGAAACTCACCTGAAATGAGTAATAAATTCCCAAGTCGAAAGAAAGTAGAATCAATGTCCACGATAGCTGAAACCTATCATACACGTATCACATTAATCCTAAAGCATCTCAAGAGGTAAGGTACTATGAATATTGACCTAATTTTACTATAAAAGCTTTATTATGTCCATTTTATAAGGCTTTGATTAAACTGAGGTGGAATCATTACATTTTGTTTCACAATGACTAGTCGAAACTTGACCACTGTTGCTTTATCAAAACTTCTGAAATATTAGACCTATGTTCTGGAATCAGAGGCATACATCATTAGAAACTAGACTCAATTACGCTTTCGTGGCCACTGGAATCATCAAAAACGGACTTACGGTTCAAAAGTTACGCCCATTTTAACATTGCAGACTTTGATGTGTCGTATCAGAGCACTGCGTCGCAGTTTAAGTTGCTACTCCTCACTGCGACGCAGTGAAAAGTAGCTGCTGCACATGAAGCCTAGAAACACCTTAAAATCGTGATTTTTGCTCAAAAATGACCAACCTAGACCCCAAATCAAAGCCTCAACTCATAATACAACGTATTACTAGTATAAACAAGCTATAATATCAACTCTAAACCAAAACCCACTTCCAAAATCATAAGTTACCATTAATGAACTTAGTTTAACCCATTTTTGCTCAAGAATACTAAAATTGATCAAAGTTTTGTACTTAATATGTTATCTAAGGTATACTATAACATAAAACAAGTGTTTAAGGATTGAATTTACTTACCAAAAGTGTCTTGATGCAAAAATTCGGATTTGAAGCTTTAGAGATGAAGAACACTAGATTATACCCAATTTTCTTGAAGATTGTTAATGTTTATTGTTATAACTAGTTAACTTCCTTACAAATTTGATGATTATATCCAGAAATTAGAAGAAGATTAAGAAGAAAATGAGAAGCTATGTGTGTGTGTTTACTTAGTTCCTGGGAGGAAATAAGGAAAGCAATAATAGAGATAGATAACCTTTGAGACTAATAGGGGGTATTTATCCAGCTAAGGGATTAGGTTCATGATCAATAACAAACAACGGAGATTTCACAAATATTATTCTTTACATAAAGTTATGTCGGTCTTTGTCCTATTAATGGAATTATCATCTAGCCACCGACACTGTTGGAACCGTACATTATACTTAAGGTTTCGTATATACGTTTTTCCTTGTTACTACAGTTACTCAATTACCGTCTATATTTCCATAACACATATGAGCCAATATCATAATCACATAATATGGGCTTAATTCTAGAAGCCCAATATATCATTATATTTAACCCAATTTACCGATAAATGTACGCAATTATGTCAAAGTTTCCATTTATTGAACTAGTTACTCAAATTACATACACGGTCAAACGGTAAAAATCACAAATGTTACAAATAATCTAATGAAATCTTGTGTATATTCGTTAATATATTTCATATTTGCTATACTTAATTGTTCTAAATTTCTAATGGCTGAATCTTGTAATAGAGTATTGTTTTTTGCTGGATCTACTCCTAATATAAGAGTTCTAATTTCTGATGTAAAATTAAATGGGTTATCTCCTAAGGATTTTAATTTGTTAATTTCTTCTGGACTTGTAGCTTTTTTACTCTGCCATAAACCTAATGCTGCTGGTCCTAATGTTGTTTCTAAGTATGCAAACATATCCATTCCTTCTCTTTTATTTGTTTCCCACATTCTAACTACTGTTTGTTCCCATGCTAATATTTCATCTGCCCATAATTGTGGTTTTTGTTTTTCTATAAATAACATACTTCCACTGTAAATATTTCCTATTGGTAATCTACTTCCTTTTCCTATTGTACTAGCTTCTCCTTGGTATGTTGTTGAAGGTGTTGCCCAAGGTTCTCTTCCCATGTAATCATGTGTTGTATGAGATGTACTTGTAGTATATTCAATTTTAGGTCTTTTATTGTTTGGAATCATTACTGTATCTTGTATATTAACAAATGTTTGTTCTTGTTTATAAAAATCTGATATCATAACTTTTCCTTCTGAAATATCTGTAACTAGTGGTAAATTAAAATATTCTTGTAATTTATTATAACTTTGTTCATATGTTAATCCCAATTCTGTCATACATTCTATTAACATGTCATCTACTTGTTCTTGTATATCATGTTCTGTAAATTTTCTATTTATTATTTGATCTATTGTTTTATTAATTTGTTCTGTTTTATATATTGTACTTTCCTCTTCTTCTAAACATTCTATTAAACTATAATCATATTCTTCTTCTATAAATTTATTAAATCCTATATCTAATATATTTTCATTATCTTCTTCTTCATTTTCTGTATCATATATTGGTTTTGTATCATAATCTATTATAGCCATATAACTATATTCTGTCTCTGTATTATTTTCATCTTTAGGAACTTCTTTTGTAAAATTAACAAATCTAAGACTCTGTGATCCATTTAATCCTTCATATATAATACTTGTTTTTGGTACTAAAATCTCATTATTCTGTTCTTTTAATTCATCTAAATTCCATTCTAGTCCTGCTAATTCTTCAGGATCTATTTTTGTTGGATTTATCATTTGTATTGATTTTGAAGCTATAGTATTAACTATTCCTTCAATATTTATTTTATATTTCATACCTGATCTATTACTTGCTTTTCCTAATACTCCTATACTAACTACAAGATTATCACCTTGATAATTTTCATAACCTTTAGTTTGTAAAGCTATTTTAATATTCTGTAAATCTTTTATATTTTTTAATATATCTGGTGCACAATAAAATAATGCTGTATTTTGGCTAAGATCTACTTCCATTCCTGAAATTATTGCCTTTTTTAAATCTGTTGTCCAACTTTTATCTAATAATAATGCTAATAATTTTGTTCCTAAATTTTTTCTACCCAAAGCTTTTACTCCTATAACTACTAATCCTATATGTGAAAAATGTTTTCCTGACTGTTTTATTTTTTGTATAGTATCTGGAGCAAACAAATCTATAGTAACTGTCCTGTTAATTACTCTCAAACTTTCTTCTCTAGAGCTTTTTATTAATGATGTATTTATCTGTAACCTTCCTATTTGATATAATACTTTTGGATTTAGTATTTCTAATTGATGTTGATTATATAGATTAATATTTCTGTCTAAATCTATTTCTTCTTCTAATTGTACAATATTTTGATTACTGTTTGAACTTGATCCTCTTCTAATAATTCTATTTATCAATGATTCTGATGAAATAGTGTCCTGTATATTACTAGTTGAAGCTCTGGCTTCCTGTATTGTACGACTTCTTCCTAAAAAAGATCTATTATTATTCATTTCCTTGGTAACCAATGTTTATAGGGCTGTTGCTTTTTCTCTATTTTAATATCGTTAATTTTTAATTTATTTAATGCGTTTGTGAGTTTATCAACTTCACTATCTAATTCTTGTCTAGCTTCTTTGTTTTTACCTAATTTGTCTAATCTTTCAATTATTTGATTATCTTTATAAAGTAATTTATTTAACTTTTCAATAATCTGTAATAATAAACTAATTATAAAATTAAACAAACTTGGATATATTTTATCGCTTTTACCTGTTCCCGATATATATATATATATATATATATATATATATATATATATATATATATATATATATATATATATATATATATATATATATATATATATATATATATATATATATATATATATATATATATATATATATATATATATATATATATATATATATATATATATATATATATATATATATATATATATATATATATATATATATATATATATATATATATATATATATATATATATATATATATATATATATATATATATATATATATATATATATATATATATATATATATATATATATATATATATATATATATATATATATATATATATATATATATATATATATATATATATATATATATATATATATATATATATATATATATATATATATATATATATATATATATATATATATATATATATATATATATATATATATATATATATATATATATATATATATATATATATATATATATATATATATATATATATATATATATATATATATATATATATATATATATATATATATATATATATATATATATATATATATATATATATATATATATATATATATATATATATATATATATATATATATATATATATATATATATATATATATATATATATATATATATATATATATATATATATATATATATATATATATATATATATATATATATATATATATATATATATATATATATATATATATATATATATATATATATATATATATATATATATATATATATATATATATATATATATATATATATATATATATATATATATATATATATATATATATATATATATATATATATATATATATATATATATATATATATATATATATATATATATATATATATATATATATATATATATATATATATATATATATATATATATATATATATATATATATATATATATATATATATATATATATATATATATATATATATATATATATATATATATATATATATATATATATATATATATATATATATATATATATATATATATATATATATATATATATATATATATATATATATATATATATATATATATATATATATATATATATATATATATATATATATATATATATATATATATATATATATATATATATATATATATATATATATATATATATATATATATATATATATATATATATATATATATATATATATATATATATATATATATATATATATATATATATATATATATATATATATATATATATATATATATATATATATATATATATATATATATATATATATATATATATATATATATATATATATATATATATATATATATATATATATATATATATATATATATATATATATATATATATATATATATATATATATATATATATATATATATATATATATATATATATATATATATATATATATATATATATATATATATATATATATATATATATATATATATATATATATATATATATATATATATATATATATATATATATATATATATATATATATATATATATATATATATATATATATATATATATATATATATATATATATATATATATATATATATATATATATATATATATATATATATATATATATATATATATATATATATATATATATATATATATATATATATATATATATATATATATATATATATATATATATATATATATATATATATATATATATATATATATATATATATATATATATATATATATATATATATATATATATATATATATATATATATATATATATATATATATATATATATATATATATATATATATATATATATATATATATATATATATATATATATATATATATATATATATATATATATATATATATATATATATATATATATATATATATATATATATATATATATATATATATATATATATATATATATATATATATATATATATATATATATATATATATATATATATATATATATATATATATATATATATATATATATATATATATATATATATATATATATTATGTATATATATCTTCAATTATTTGATTATCTTTATAAAGTAATTTATTTAACTTTTCAATAATCTGTAATAATAAACTAATTATAAAATTAAACAAACTTGGATATATTTTATCGCTTTTACCTGTTCCCGAATACTTGGTAAAACCTGTAATTTCTTCTGTATTTTCTATTTGTTTATATTTATTAGCGTCTTCTAAAGCTTTTTTATATTCTACTAAATCCAGTTTTTTAACTTTCAACTATCTTTTTAACTGTTTCTAATAATTCTACTTGATTTGTAACCTGTTTTTCTATCTTATTTATTATAGCTGTTGGTTTATTATTTTCTAATAAATAACTTAACTGTTGTATTTCTTGTTTACTAGGAATGTTTTTCTTAATATCTCTTAATTCTTTTATAATTTGATTATTTTGTTCTTTAATGTATGATAAGTTTTCTAATATTTTAATTGGTGTTTCTGTTTTATAAATATATCTTGTTAATCTTTCTAAGGTATGTATTGTATTGTTAGACTGTTTTTCTAAATTTATTCCTAAATTTATTATTAAATCTGTTACACCGTTTAAGTGTATATTATCTGTATGTAAACTATGTCTAAAACTATTATTAAACTTACAATTAACTTTATAATTTTCTAGATATATATTATTCTTATCAAACTTTTCTTTGTATTCAAGATTCAAAAATTCAAGTTTTTTGAGCGTCGAAGTTGATGTATTGAAATCAATGATTATTAAAGTTCCTATCTCTTAGTCTTTTTCCATTAATCCTTATTTCCTTTTCATATGATAGTCATATATCCCTTTTTTAATAACATGAAAACGAAAGCTAATTTATTTAAACATAAAGTAAGTGCATGATAAAGACATATACCAAAAAATGAACCAAACAAACCGTGGTTTAATTTTGACTAAAAATCAACCAATTCCATTTTTAATATTAAAACATAAAACCAAATTTTATTTTCTTCACCTAAGCGGGTTCTCATAAAAATAACGTGGACTTACATCCTTTGCCACAAAAACATGAGCCTGTCCTAGTCTTTTAGATCCTAAAATCGATTTTATGCTCTGATACCAATATATATATATATATATATATATATAGATATATATATATATATATTATATATATATATATATATTATATATATATATTATATATATATATTATATATATATATTATATATATATATATATTATATATATATATTATATATATATATATTATATATATATATTATATATAATATTATAAGTTTATAGTTTAATTTTATATATATATACACCCAATAAAACTATATATATAGATATATATATATATGCATATTGACATGAGTGTAAGACTTTTATAAAAATTTTCCTTACAAAATTTGTTAATTTTTTTTTAAAAATTCGGCCAAACACCCCCTCCCCCATGTGCACTCCACCAATTACAATTCAGCTAGCCACATGATACCCTTAAACTCTCAAGGTTAACTTAACTTACCATCACACCCCACACTTCACATTTCCCTTTCATTTTACACACACAAACCAATATTTCCTCTCTCATTTTCTTTCTAGTTTCAAGACTTTCTTCATCTTATTCTTCTTCTTGCTCTCTTTCTTCATAAAATCAGCCATACAACCAAGAAGGATGATGAAATCTTAACTAAAACAACACTAATAATAAGGGTTTTTACTTGGATTCATCAAGGGTTGTTTGAAGCTATCTTGGAGGTCTCTTGGAAGCCATCTTGGGTCATGAATTTTCTGCCCAAAACAGCCTCAAAACACGAAATCAAAAGGTTGATAACATACATCTTTGCTTAACAAAACTCATGTTTAATCTTGTTCTTTCAAAGTCAATCTTTACATAACCTTTTCTTAATCATTTTCTTTCATTTTCTTCTTGATTTAAACTCAATGAGGGCAAGGTTGATAGATCCTTATCTCACATGTTCATGCATGTTGAAATCAAGAGAAAGGATTCAACATAAACAAGACCAAGAGTTAATAGTTGTAAGATTTGTTGCTAAATGGGTTTAAGGCTTTAATTAAATCTGATTTTTGATGAATATTATGAGATTATATTCTGTGATTTTTCAATAAAAAGGAGTTTTCAAAAAGGATGTAAAAGCTTATAGCTTATTTATATGTGTAATGGTTAGATCTAAACATGCATGCTTAGATTTGCACTAGTTTTGATTGATTTTGATTTGGGATTTGAGATGGATGATTGGTGACTTTAAATTTGCTAAGAGATCTGTATATTTGATGTTAAAATCACACAAAAATGATCAACAAACTTGTTAGTGGTAATCTAGAGGCTAAAACATGCAACCAACACCATTGGTGAGTTGTATTAACAAAAATACATTCTTACAGAATTAATTTTCTGTCTTGGAACGGGTGAACTGAGCATGTGAGGGCCGTTTCAAGCAAAACTTTCAAAATAAAAGTTGTAGATAAACGAGTTAACTTTAACCACCAACTGGAATTACTCAAAAATATTGAACCAAACAAAAGTTATGATTTTTATACTAAAACTGGTCAAAACTGCACTTTTGTCTGAATATTTTATCAACTTTAACAATTTGTATCTCCTAAACCATAAGGTTCCAGGAGGCCATACTTGGTGGAAAGTAGGTTCAATGTGTCCTAAACTTAAAATAAAATCATGGAATTTTTATTAAGAGCATAACCCAAGGAACTTTTATATAACATTTGGATACGCAAAACACTGATTGTTTTCACCACTTTCAATTATAAAAATATTAAGAGGTAGCAAACATTAATTAAAAATTAAGCCAAAATTTATATAACAAGTGGACACATAGGTGGCTTGACAGTAAAACGGGACTAGGAGATCGTTTTAGGCCCCCAAAATTCTAGGGCCTCAATATTTTGTATATTCGACTTAATGTTTGGACTTTGCACTAAGTATAATTATATAATTTGCATTGCAGTAACATCCTTATTGGTTTTTGTATCAACATTTGCATCTTTTGAATTCTAATAGTTTAATAACATAATTCGAGCTACTTTTTTTTGTTATTTTTATGTTTACTTTAATTTATATGCTAATGAACTAGGCCCCAAAACTGATATCGTTTAAATCCTCTAAAAACCTTAAGCCGACACTGAGTGGACATATATAGTTCACTGTATAAAAGTCACCAAGTTCTAAATAATTAGATTTAACCCTGAATTAGTGGCCAACATTTCATAAATCTGATGTATAAAAACAGAAAATTTGAAAGGAAACTAACAATTTGTATAATGGGCTAAAAGATGCACTTAAGACCATAATGGGCTAGCCCGGCCCAATTAGTGTACCCAATGGACCATGAATCAGTGGGCCCACTTGGCCCAATGACCCACTTAACCCATTAGTCATATAGCCCAATAACCCATATAACCCATTAAGCATCTAACCCGATTAAGATTAAGCCCAACAACTAATGTAAGCCCAAAATATTTAGAAGCTCATGACACTTAGGCTCAATTGGTGATGACCCATAACACTTAAACGAATTTCATAAACCCGAATAATCATAAGACATATCGAGAAATATGTGAGTTAAAAGATAAGTGTAATCAAAGTAACACAAAAGGTAATTAAGTGGAATGGACATAAGTAATTACGTTAACCAAACTATAAATTGATATCACAAATGCTAATTCGTATTAAAATCGATTACACATCCAATAATGAATAAGGATAGCATAACTTAATATGGCATTTCTATATGATAACCTAAGATAGGACCTTATTCGCCTTAGTTTCGCGTAGGAATGGTCTTGGCTTTGAAATGCGAATGAGGAGCGTAAGGAATATATGATCAAGGAAGCTATAGATGAGAAGTACCCATTTTGGATAAGTAGATATAATGCCCGGCATATCAAGGTGAGTCATAGCCCCTTTTCAAACTCTTTTATATGTTTTACTTACGGGGTGAAAAGCATGAATAATTAAAATTGCTTTCTTTATATGAAATGATACTTTGAAAGAATGGTTATGATATGGGAATTATATTGTATGTTCAACGTGTGATATGCTATATGATGAGCTTGAGTTCTGTCAAACCTTGCTCCCCGGTTACACTACTATTAACTCCGAAAGGGGAGGACTGTAGTTAGAGGGTTGCGCAACTAAGATTCGTCCCCTCACTCACATCATTGGCGACAGGTTGATTGGCCGCCTACGTGGCCGCCTTCAACGGCTGCCGACCATGGGGTGCTCTAATCTACTTTTTATATTAGTGGTCGTCTCCATGGCACGACCCGTTCATGGTTAAAGCACGCGATTGACAACATGTGCTATTATGGTTATATCGTTGGGATATCGCTGGGATATATTGCTTGGTTTGGGACGTGAAAGGGTCTTAGTAGTGGCTCAAGTTAAACTCATCTAAAAATATCAATGTGAATGTTACTAATGACAGATTTGGGACATACTTTGGTTATTATGGAATGAACATACGGTTTGGGTATTGGACCTTATATGAAATCTTGAAAGTTGTTGAAATTGGCGATATTGAAATCTTGATGACCGAATGGTTTTGGTGTGATGTTTGATAAATCGATATATATATTTTTCTCTCACTTTGAATTCGAAAAATGAGAACTTTATAGTTACCATGGATTCTCAACCATTGAAATAACATTACGGTATTTGGAAAACTTGATAGTTCGATATGGGAAATTGTCGGTCATGTGGTTTGGGTATATTGATATTAATAATATGTTTTCTAAGTATTGAAATGGATTTGTAACGAGATTTACATGAATACCTATGCACTCACCAACTACGTTTTCGTAGTTGACACTTTTTCTTCATGCTTTTCAGGATTTAGCATAAGCTTTGAGGAATTAAATGCATCATGATTATTTGCATTGCACTTTGGAGTCAAAGATCAAACCTTGTGATGGGCAATGGAATCCGCCTTGATCATTGTAGTATATCATCTCATGTCTTTGTTATTTGTTTCGTGGACTTAATATCCAAGTACGGTGGACGCATTGTACTTGGGAATTGGTTCACATGCGTGTACATTTGTAAATTCTTTTTAACTAATAAAGCTATGGTGAATGTTTATCTATTATCCTTTGTTTTGAATACTCAACTTTCTGTACATCTCATTGTTCCGCCTTAGTTGGGGTGTTACAGAAAATGGTATCAGAGCCTAAGGTTATAGAGAACATTGGGGTTCCCCCGGGAATCCCAAAACTATAGCCACTTTTCAAAACGAATTTTTATAAGTCGAGTTGAGCATAAGGTTAAGCGGATTAGTTTGAGCTTTACATGGTAGGACCATAATTAAACGTAGAGTCATGAATCTACGTTTAATTATGAGAGGACCATGTAAAACTCAAACGGCCACTTGGACTTTTGTTCAAAAGGATTCCTTTTCGAAAAAAAAAAGAAAAAAGAAGATCTTTAATAAATCCATTTTTATGTGAATACTTGTTGCATTTAGACATTCACCTAAGTACATAGAATGATTCGGGACTTGCTTTATTGAGGATTATGCTGGTTCGATATAAGGATTGATTTTAGATGCCTCGAAGTTACGAAGCCCTTAATAGGATTCCCTCTTTTGCACATTAGAAGTGAAATTCGTCTAAGATTTGAATGATATCCGTTGATACATGCTATTCTATGCTATAACATGCGAATATGGGCATGATTTGATTGAAATGTGAAAGTTGTAATGTGCAATTTGAAAGTTATAATGTGCAACATGAAAGTTGTAATATCAATGTGAAAGGTTGGAATGTGCAATGTGGAAATTATGAGAGAAGTGCATGCGTGAATGATTTATGATGTTGAACTTTAAGTAGCATATGCACTTTAAATTAATGTGATTACTATGAGGCATGAAATCATTTTGGGATATGACTTGTTTAAATTATTGGGTAATGAGGTTGATTATTTATGATTGATTTAAAAGAGAATATGAGCATGACGAGTTGATATGAAATTCCATGGACGATATGGATATAAGAGCCTTTACTCTCTAAGTTTGAGCTATTTGAAACTAGCGCGTGAATATTGCGATGAATATGTTGTCATGCCTTACTATTAAGATAGTTATTGCGCCTTGAGGTTGAGCTATTTGGGGACTAGTGCGTGAATGATGTAATGAGTATATAGTCTTGCCTTAGTATCGATATAGTTATTGTGCTCTAAGATTTGGCTTTTGAGAACTAGTATTTGCTAGATATTATGATAAGTGGTTAGTCCTTACTACTGAGATAGATATTGTGTACTGAGATTCGACCGCTTGAGAACTAGTGATTGTCCCTGAGAAATTCATTATGAAATTAGATATTTTCTAAGTATGAAAGTTGTTATTAAGTACCCCTCCAATCCAATATTTGTTCACTCGTGCCCTTTTGAAATTATCCCACATCCTATTTCTTATGACACCACTATTCATTATGGACATACGACAATGCGATATCATTGGTGGAGCATCTTCCCACGAACGTTGGACGATATACTTTGAGAATTGTAGTCCCAAGATATGACGCGACTCTATCCTTTCAGAAACTATGCATTACCTTTGTATTCGATTTGAGATGGCGCGAAAGCGGTGATAACGTCGAATGAAGTTGGAGATATATGAATGGCGAGCGGCATTGAGGCCATATGACGATACGAATCACTAGTCAAACCCATTCCCATATACTCTAGACGTGACGCTTTGAGGATTGTAGCCCAAAACTTTGGCGCGATATTTCTATTCTAACACGTATATGCGAATACCTATCAATATTATCTAAGTTGGTGCGACCTATGTTGACGTCATTGAAAGTTGGAGTCCAGTGGGCAACGGATGACATTGAAGATATTTCTTTAACTCGTTCAAGGAGTCTAATTCGAGCCTTAATGAATCTTTTGTTTTATATTCCTTACTTCATTTAATCGAAACCACATTTTATATCCGCGACAATCTTGTTGATTCAACGTAATGATCATCACCATTTCTCTTCAAAAGTTAGTACCCCTAACAGCATACAACACACATACGCAATACTCAGCAATGGCGAAATCGAGTGGGTAGTACCCTGCTCTTGCTGCAACATCAAGGGATGCGAAAGACGTTGAGACATCAGTTGTCCATAAGTGAAATACTTGGGATAACTATATAGCATAGAAGATGCTATTGGATCACGTACATAACGTAGGACGTGGAAGATATGTTGTGTGTCAGTCAAAGTACAAGGAAGCACAATGAAAGAATATACTAAGCCTTAACTTGGAGAAATAATCGAAGGTCTTCCCTATCTAAGACGATCGACCAAAAAGAAAGATTGAGCAACTAATAAAGGAAAGGCCGTGTGACGTGAAGGTCACCCTTGGTTAAGCATAAGGACTTCCTTAGAAAACTGAGGTGAACACTAGCGGTGCTGCAAGATGAAGGTACATGGAGGAAGAAAACCTAGGATAAAAAGATGATTAGGATGCGTTGTGTGAACCTCAAGATTTGGAGAGTAACAAAAAGGGTCCAAGCTACCCCTTTCTTTTTCAACAGACCCGTGTAGATGGAGATTTGTTACACGAAGGAATAACGAATTTGGCGAATTAATTGAAGATTGTTAAGAAAGGCGAGATGAAGTGAAGAGTAGGAAATCCCTAGCGTTTTTCCTAGAGGAAAAAAAAATGTTAAGGGGGTAATCGCGACAAGGAACATAGTCGAATAAGGAGTATGAAACACAAGATTTTACTTTATCTTTCAAGAAGAGTTATTCACTAGCGTCATTGAAAGAGATATGAGGTAGAAAGTAAAGTAAAGGAAGGCGATTTAACCCAAATGGTAAAGTAAAGGTATTGACGTCATCTACAACATGTAGTTCTGGAGGTATTCATCTTTATGGCGCTCCACGCGTTATTCTCTAAATACCAATTGGAAAACCTCTATCGAAGGACAAGCTTTGAGTAGCGCATATCAACTAAGCTAAGAGACAGCGGTATACGCCCAACACCCGATGGAGGCTAGCTTTACTAAAGAGGAGAAATATGGTCGATAAGTAGAGGAAGCACGATGACCTGTGATGGTTATCCCCTCAAGGTCAACGGTCGTATGGAGGCAAGCTAAAATAAGATGAACTTGGGTGAGAAAATTTTTGCAACACATGGTGAACCGTCAAGGATCATCGACCCGCGAAGAAGTGCGCCCAAGAAAAGTGAAGAAGGAAAACAACGTGGAATCGCTAAGTTAGTAGTGAAAGCAAATAAGGAATACGACGCTAGAAGTCAAAGCACATACTACCACGACGATCAAGGAAGTTGGTCGCTGAACTAATTTTCAAGCAACTACAAACTCTGGGAAGAGCTAGTCATGGAACGTTTGAACGGAAGCATGATAAGGATAACACGCATCTGTGATGAGTTAGGATTAAAGGATCCGTATCGCTATGATGTGACAAGTACCCCTGAGATAACTTCAAGGACTAGCGACTGCGTGTGTGTCATTCAAGATGATGATTACTCTAGTAAGAGATGGATCTGAGAGGCGAGACGGTAAGGAGTATGGTGACCCATAAGAAAAACGAAAGGCAAATGAAGGAAACCGAATGGTTGAGAAAATGACGAAGTAACTGATGTTTCACCTAAATTGTGGTACCTCACAATTCCTAACAACATTATGCTAGTGTATTTGAAAAGAAGCTTAGCTTAGAAAGCTGAAAATGGACATGAGGCTTTGGAGAGCAAGGTGATTGGAAGTTCTGTAGACCTAGGTTAGAAGGACCTAAGAAGGATTTCTCTTAAGAAGGAGTTCATACCAATGAGGACTTGAAGTGTTTGTCTTGCCAAGATGGTGGTGATATGAGTATTGGTGAGCACGAGGATTGGGTAAATCCCATCGCTAGGAATGCGTAGGAAGAGAAGAGAAATGGAAGAGGTTATATGTGCAATGTCAAAAAGGAGTTTAGTCGGCAGTATGTCATAGATGGTAGTACTTCTATATTAAAAAGGAAGAATTAAAGGTGCCATAAAACGATTTGAAAGCCAATATCGGCAAGAGCAAGAGAAATTAGTAACGATGTGACTTAGCGAATAACGAAAAAGGGCGACTTTGGGAAAATAAGGACAAAGTTGAAAGAAAAAGGTGAGTATGAGGAGTAAGATGGAACTATCATCAACCAATTCATGATTTCCTTGCACGCCATAAAATAACAAAGACAACACTAGAAAACCCTAAAGTGAGGTACTACGAAGATGTACCTTCGCAATTTTAGTGCAACTTGGCATAATGGGTTAGTATCACTCTTGTTAAGGGGGTAATCCCTTAACAAGTGATTAGTCACAAACGAAGTTAATATTTCCAAGTACCGGCAAACGTGTCCAACATCAAACCAAAGAAGGATGAAAGGAGAAGAGAAGCCAGTGGAGCGATTCTTTAATTGGGAAAGCAAATGATAAAGGAAGGTGTACAAAGTAACAATGGAAATTAGTAGCCACCAACGATGGATATTCCAACGTTTCTTATCATTTTTATTGTAACTCACATTACGAACCGTTTGTTCATTTTACCCCTCCGTATTGATATTCTTAACATCATTTCATTCCTTAATATTGCTATATGCAAAATTAATAGTCCACAACGATTATACGATTAATCTCTAGTCGTCTCATGAAGTGAGCGACATTTGTAACTTTTTCGAAGCTTCTAATCACGAGATATGTTAGGGCACCAAGCAAGAGATTCCCTCTACTACGGAGATCAAAAGCTTGTAAGCAACCAAAAAGGGTCAGGATGAAATCTAGTTGAACTCTCACATTTTATACGTCTTTATGAAGCTATCCTTATCGTCAATCTATTCATTTTATTACTGTGTGAACGAGCGAACTTCGAGGACGAAGTTTTTGTTAAGGGGGTAATGATGTAACAAACCCTCAAAATCCGTCTAGGACAACCTACTTGAACTTATCTAGGCATTTATCCCTAGAGGTTTATTAAGAGAATTTGCCTTCTAGACATTAAGACATAGTGATACTTGCCCTCTAGTACAGTGAAATGCCCATAGATGACTAGTTATCTTAGAAATGACAAACACAATAATTATGAATATTCAAGACAATGTAAACGAATAATAAAAATCTTATAATAATGTAACTTAAACGATCAAGTATCTAAGAAATCATATAATCGAACAACTCAAATAATAGTAATATACATTAAGAATTTATAAGAAATTTAACACAACCAAATATATATGCACACGGCTACATACATGTATATACATATACATCTGAATTTTTACATTCTTATAAAACCATTGAATATTAACCACTAAATAATACTTACACAACTCTAAGACAACTAAGTAATTTAAATAATTACACTACACATATATTTATACAAACACTTATATTCGTGCAAGAACTAATATTTGCACCCAATATATATATATGCATATTGACATGAGTGTAAGACTTTTATAAAATTTTTCCTTACAAAATTTGTTAATTTTTTTTAAAAAATTCGGCCAAACACCCCCTCCCCCATGTGCACTCCACCAATTACAATTCAACTAGCCACATGATACCCTTAAACTCTCAAGGTTAACTTAACCTACCATCACACCCCACACTTCACATTTCCCTTTCATTTTACACACACAAACCAATATTTTCTCTCTCATTTTCTTTCTAGTTTCAAGACTTTCTTCATCATATTCTTCTTCTTGCTCTCTTTCTTCATAAAATCAGCCATACAACCAAGAAGGATGATGAAATCTTAACTAAAACAACACTAATAATAAGGGTTTTTACTTGGATTCATCAAGGGTTGTTTGAAGCTATCTTGGAGGTCTCTTGGAAGCCATCTTGGGTCATGAATTTTCTGCCCAAAACAGCCCCCAAACCAGCCTCAAAACACGAAATCAAAAGGTTGATAACATACATCTTTGCTTAACAAAACTCATGTTTAATCTTGTTCTTTCAAAGTCAATCTTTACATAACCTTTTCTTAATCATTTTCTTCTTGATTTAAACTCAATGAGGGCAAGATTGATAGATCCTTATCTCACATGTTCATGCATATTGAAATCAAGAGAAAGGATTCAAGGATTCAACATAAACAAGACCCAAGAGTTAGTAGTTGTAAGATTTGTTGCTAAATGGGTTTAAGGCTTTGATTAAATCTGATTTTTGATGAATATTATGAGATTATATTCTGTGATTTTTCAATAAAAAGGAGTTTTCAAAAAGGATGTAAAAGATTATAGCTTATTTATATGTGTAATGGTTAGATCTAAACATGCATGCTTAGATTTGCACTAGTTTTGATTGATTTTGATTTGGGATTTGAGATGGATGATTGGTGACTTTAAATTTGCTAAGAGATCTGTATATTTGATGTTAAAATCACACAAAAATGATCAACAAACTTGTTAGTGGTAATCTAGAGGCTAAAACATGCAAACCAACACCATTGGTGAGTTGTATTAACCAAAATACATTCTGACAGAATTAATTTTCTGTCTTGGAATGGGTGAACTGAGCATGTGAGGGCCATTTCAAGAAAACTTTCAAAATAAAAGTTGTAGATAAACGAGTTAACTTTAACTACCAACTGGAATTACTCAAAAATACTGAACCAAACAAAAGTTAAGATTTTTCTGCTAAAACTCGTCAAAACTGCACTTTTGTCTGAATATTTTATCAACTTTAACAATTTTTATCTCCTAAACCATATGGTTCCAGGAGGCCATACTTGGTGTAAAGTAGGTTCACTGTGTCCTAAACTTAAAATAAAATCATGGAATTTTTATTAAGAGCATAACCCAAGGAACATTTATAAAACATTTGGGTACGCAAAACAGTGACTGTTTTGACCACTTTCAATTATAAAAATATTAAGAGGTAGCAAACATTAATTAAAAATTAAGCCAAAATTTATATAACAAGTGGACATATATAGTTCACTGTATAAAAGTCACCAAGTTCTAAATAATTAGATTTAACCCTGAATTAGTAGCCAACATTTCATAAATCTGACGTATAAAAATAGAAAATTTGAAAGGAAACTAACAATCTGTATAATGGGCTAAAAGATGCATTAAAGACCATAATGGGCTAGCCCGGCCCAATTAGTGTACCCAATGGACCATGAATCAGTGGGCCTACGTGGTCGCCTTCAACGGCTGTCGGCCATGGGGTGCTCTAATCTAATTTTTATATTAGTGGTCGTCTCCATGGCACGACCCGTTCATGGTTAAAGCACGTGATTGACAACATGTGCTATTATGGTTATATCGTTGGGATATATTGCTTGGTTTGGGAGGTGAAAGGGTCTTAGTAGTGGCTCAAGTTAAACTCATCTAAAAATATCAATGTGAATGTTACTAATGACATATTTGGGACATACTTTGGTTATTATGGAATGAACATACGGTTTGGGTATTGGACCTTATATGAAATCTTGAAAGTTGTTGAAATTGGCGATATTGAAATCTTGATGACCGAATGGTTTTGGTGTGATGTTTGATAAATCGATATATATATTTTTCTCTCACGTTGAATTTGACAAATGAGAACTTTATAGTTACCATGGATTCTCAACCATTGAAATAACATTACGGTATTTGGAAAACTTGAGAGTTCGATATGGAAAATAGTCGGCCATGTGGTTTGGGTATATTGATATTAATAATATGTTTTCTAAGTATTGAAATGGATATGGAACGAGATTTACATGAAAACCTATGCACTCACCAACTACGTTTTCGTAGTTGACACTTTTTCTTCATGCTTTTCAGGATTTAGCATAAGCTTTGAGGAATTATATGCATCATGATTATTTGCATTGCACTTTGGAGTCAAAGATCAAACCTTGTGATGGGCAATGGAATCCGCCTTGATCATTGTTGTATATCATCTCATGTCTTTGTTATTTGTTTCGTGGACTTAATATCCAAGTACGGTGGATGCGTTGTACTTGGGAATTGGTTCACATGCGTGTATATTTGTAAATTCTTTTTAACTAATAAAGCTATGGTAAATGTTTATCTATTATCCTTTGTTTTGAATACTCGACTTTCTGTACATCTCATTGTTCCGCCTTAGTTGGGGTGTTACAGAAAATGGTATCAGAGCCTAAGGTTATAGAGAACATTGGGGTTCCCCCGGGAATCCCAAAACTATAGCCACTTTTCAAAACGAATTTTTTATAGTCGAGTCGAGCATAAGGTTAAGCGGATTAGTTTGAGCTTTACATGGTAGGTGTAACATCCCAAAACTTAATCGTTTATGTTGACTAACGTCGTTAGGTCAAATTCTAAGTCCGTGATTTGATATGTGATAAAATGTGTGTTTATATGTTTATGTGCCCTAACGTGAAAAGATGATAGTATGGATTAGTTTAGGTTAAGGTGGAAATCTAAACTAAATATGATAAATGCTCGAGCTAATTAGATGTTAAGTGTTATGCATAACCTGTGCCTTACGGTGGTAATAGGTACATCGTGCCTTACGGTGGTAATAGGTACATCGTGCCTTACGGTGGTAATAGGTACGTCATGCCTGACGGTGGTTATAGGTACGTTAAATGGTTGCTCGGGTGGCTCCTTGCAACAAGTCATATGTGGCGAGTAGTTTCGGGTGGCCTGATGACCCACCTAATGTCATGAACATAGCGTGCTACTCATGGATCGACATTGTCTTTCCTTAAAAACGGTAACTTCGGTTACAACTTAACGAGGTGAATCAAAGTGATCAATTGATTAGGCACGCTTAGGGTCATGAACTCTATGCTTATATGTGATGTGGATATGTTTATACGGTGGTATGAATGCCTAATTAAAATGACGTAATGCTTTAAAGTGACGATTTAAATGGATGAAATGTTTTGCCTAAACCTGGTGTTATCTTACTTAGCTTTATAGCTAACACTTGTTTCTTTTACTGTGTTGACACCCCTCAGGTTAGGCAGTGAGATGACGTGTGAAGCTTTGGCGAGAGATGGGTAGATGATCAAGCTGGCTTTAGTTTACCCAATAGCTTCGCATAGACCTTATGTTATTGTTTTCCTTTATGGAACTTATGTAATGACTATGTTAAGATTGCTTTATGTTGGGCAATCTTATGGATTTCTTTTATTACAGATTTGATGCTATTAGTAACACCACCAATGTTTTCTCAACTGTTTTCCTTAGTTGAGTATTTTCCTAAATCGTTTCCGCATGATTTAACGCCGCTAGGCGAAATTTTTGGAAATCCATATTTTTACGAAATGGGTGTTACAGTAGGACCATAATTAAACGTAGAGTCATGAATCTACGTTTAATTATGAGAGGACCATGTAAAACTCAAACGGCCACTTGGACTTATGTTCAAAAGGATTCCTTTTCAAAAAAGAAAAGAAAAAAGAAGATCTTTAATAAATCCATTTTTATGTGAATACTTGTTGCATTTAGACATTCACCTAAGCACATAGAATGATTCGGGACTTGCTTTATTGAGGATTATGCTGGTTCGATATAAGGATTGATTTTAGATGCCTCGAAGTTACGAAGCCCTTAATAGGATTCCCCCTTTTGCACATTAGAAGTGAAATTCGTCTAAGATTTGAATGATATCCGTTGATACATGCTATTCTATGCTATAACATGCGAATTTGGGCATGATTTGATTGCAATGTGAAAGTTGTAATGTGCAATTTGAAAGTTATAATGTGCAACGTGAAAGTTGTAATATCAATGTGAAAGGTTGTTACTTGAACACATATAAAAAGCATATATGCTTGCTATTTAGTCAGAAGTGAATAAATAAAGTATTACAAAGTTAAATATATTAAAAACAAAAAATACCTTTAGAAACTTACTTTTTAATCATCATCTCACTTGAATACCTGATAAAAAAAGTAAAAGATAAACAACAAATAAAAAATATAATTTCAAAATCATGAACCATAAACAAAAAAGCAACAAAAATAAGAAAAATATATTAATTAAAATACACTAACCTTGTATATATCTTGAAGATTACCATCGTCTTTAAATCTCCTATCCAGATTTAAATCTGCATCTACAAAGAACATAAAAAATGTAAGAATGAACAAATAACTAATCATGATAAAAAAAATATGAGCAGGGAAAAAAGTTGTAGAAAGAGAGAAAAGGAGAGAAAAAGAGAAAAATGATTTGATTAAATTCAACTTTTAAAAGCTATATATATAAGAGAAAAGGAAAGGAAAGAGAAATAAAAAATATTATATAAAAGCTATATATATCTAATAATAATATCTCTGACTAAAAAGGCTGCATATCTGACAACATATCTTAATTTTAAATTGTCAATTTCAAAAGATATTGATATAAACAAACTTGAGCTTAATTGAAGGTTTAAAGGTGGTTTTATTGTTATAATATATATATATATTATATATATATTTAATCATTATATATATCAGATTTAAAGATATCTCTATATATATAAAATAATATATATATATATATATATCCGTATATACGAAAACACACACATGACATAGGCGAATATGTGTATAAATCGACCTAGACACTCCTAACTGATTGACACATCAGATTAAGTGATGCAACCTTTGGTCTCCTTTACTATATATAGAGATAATAACATATGATGAAACAATATAATGCAAAGTGATGTTTTTGATACATTAGATATGTTTGTCAACAAACTTAATGAACAAAATACATAATAATCAGAATATATAATAACTTTTAATTTATTTAATTTATTATGATAAATTAATAATTAAACACTCATTTCTTATTGAAAATTGTTCATTTACAATAATTGATTAAAAACAAAAATTATTTGTCCATTAAAGGAAAATTGTCATAAAAGCAGTATACACCTATTTATACAATGATTGATGAATTTATTGTTGGTGCATGTTTCTCGGTGACAAAAACATTCTAGATGTGTGACGTATATTTACATATATTCAAGTCTTGTAATTTATCTTGTAATTACCGTTTGTCAATAATATTACCTTGACATAAATTGTTGATCATATTGGGATCCATTTATGTTTATATGTGTGTTTATTATTTGTGTTTTACAGGTTCTAGACATTACATGTAAAGAGTCATTAAGATAATATTGTTTCTGCGTTTAACAGCAGTTGAAATATTAACTTAATGTACTTCCAGATGAAAGTTAAGTTAATTGCGTTTCTGCGTATTAACAGCAGGAAAAACATTAACTTAATCAATACTTCCAATAGGTAATATAGACAATGTTGTTTCTGTGTATTCACAGCAATAGAAACATTGTCGTAGTTGATGTTGGTTCTGCGTATATTTACAGCAGTATAAACATTGGCTGAGTTAATGTTGGTTCTGCGTCTTGACAGCAGTTGAAACATTAACTCAAATATTCCTAAGTGTTATTTGAGGGTTCTTGGGAACAAGCAAAATAGTTGCTTGTGGAAAGAACACTCAAATGGTCATTTGAGAGTTTCTGAGGAACAAGCAAAAGTTTGCTTGTTCATAAGAACTCTCAAATGGTTTGAGAGTTTCTGTGGAAACAAACAAAAGCATGCTTGTCCATAAGAACTCTCAAACAGTTTGTGTGTTCTGGGAAATACACAAACAGGCCAAAACCCTCATGGGCCTGACATGAGAACACTCAAACCCATTGGATTTGAGAGTTCTTGTCACTTGCCTATAAATAGAGGTGTGTGTTTTGTGTGTTCTCAACAAGAGTGTAGAGAGAGAAATGAGCAAAACCTAGAGAGAGAAACCCAAGAACACGCACGGGTAGATCTTGTGGGTGGTACTCGACTCACGCACGAACCGCAAACACACACCCGGTTTGGACAGCTCGTAGACTTAGATTACCACGTTGGTTGGTAAAGTTTGTCCGGAGAGCCGTTTCACTATAGTAACCAAACACGAGTGTTTATATTCACGCAAAAGATATATATATATATATATATATATATATATATATATATATAAAGATATATATATATATATAGTGATATATATATATCATAAAAGGTAGATATAGAAACCGTGGGTTATCTCGAGGAATTCCGCACCTCGACATATCCTTAAGTCAATCTCGGTTCTGTAAGACCCGGGGGACTTACAACTGGTATTAGAGCCATAGGTTATCAACAACCTTGGTTCGAGATTGATCACGGTTTGGGTATCCCACTTTTTGCGTGTTTTTTAGGTGGAGAAGTGTTTTCGGGGTTCGTTTGAAATAAAGGTTCAAACTTGACACCAAAATAAGACATATCTCATTCCTAAAATCATTTTCTCAAGTTTTCTCTGATCAAGGAACAATATCGGGTTCGGGATCTAAGAAATTGTGAGAAAACTGTGTTTGCGTGTTCTTGGTACTGTACCGTTTGCGTGTTTCTGGTACTGTACCATTTGCGTGTTTATGTACAATCCACAGATCTGCGTGTTTCTCAAGTTTTGCGTGTTTCTTTGAGAGTTCTTGAGGTTTTGAGAGTTCTTGAGGCTTTGAGAGTTCTTGTGGTTTGCTTGTTTAGTACACTTTTGCTCGTTTCATTTGAGTGTTCCTGTTTTTGCGTGTTCTTGTGTATTTGAGTGTTTATAAGTTAAACTTCATACACAATGGCAGCAAACTATCTTAACCAATTAATACTAATGGACCATGAGACCGGTAGGGTAATTCACCACCTAAACTGATGATCATTGACCAATACTTTTCTTGGAAAGGTCGATTCGAATCCTTTATGCAATTCACGGATATTAGAATGTGGACTTGTATGACTGAAGGATATAGTGCCCCAACATATGAGGACAGTGGTGTTAACAAAGTTTATGCTTATCAAGATATGACTGAATCTAATAAAAAATTGTATGAGGCAGAGAAAAAGGCACTATCATGTTTAAAAATGTCATTGCCACAAGAAATATTACATTTATTTAATGGATTCAATACATTCAAAAGAACTTTGGTTAGCATTAAAAAATCATTGTGAAGGGGATGAAACACTTAAAAAGAATCGTAGAGACCTTCTAAAGTATCAGTATAATGTATTTAATGGGTTAAGAAGTGAAAACTTAGATCAACTAACTACAAGGTATTATCATTTGCTAGCAGAGTTGCAAGCATTTGAAGTTACCTATTCTGAGGAAGAAAAAGTCGAGAAATTTTTGAGTTCCTTGCCGGAAAAGTGGAGTAATTATATTACCACTTTACAGGAAAAAGCAGATTTCTCTGATATGTCTTTGACTAAGATAGTTGCTAAGTTTAGGGGACAAGAAATGAACTAAAAAGGAGGGAAGCAGGATATAATAATGCTTAGATTCCCGAGCTTTATTACGGTAGGCCTACGATCAATGTAAGTCCAGGTTCCCCTGAAGGAAACACAAGGGCATTCCTGAGTGAAGATGTTGACTTAAAAAAGATCTCGTTTGACTCTGAGGGGAACATATGTCTTGTTTCAAGTCAGAGCGACAACTTAGGCAACCGTGGATATCCTACCTCCAGTGCTAGTTCCGCCATTAAGTGTCAAATGTGCGGAAAGTCACTTTCCGTACAATCTATCCGTTTGTATCCTACCTCCAGTGCTAGTTCCGCCATTCCTATAAGTGTCAAATGTGCGAAAAGTCACTTATCCGTTCTTGCGTCATTTGTGACATCATATGAACAATTTATCCGAGGAAAGGTTCAAGATCCGAGTCTTATAGATGAAGACTATGAGCAGATTGATCCCTTGGACTTAGAAGAGATGGATCTGCAATGGCAAATGGCTATGCTAACTCTTCGGGCTAAACGGTTCTTATGAAGAACAGGGCGAAAGGTCGTGGGTTCCAAGCTTAGCTTTGATAAGTCAAAGATAAAGTGTTACAATTGCGAGGGATTTGGACACTTTGCTAGGGAATGCCAGAGACCTAAGAAGGATGATAGGTCTATTGTGACTCGTCAAAACTTTAACCAAGGTGAATCAGCAACTCCTTCAGGTGCTTCACAACGAGTATACTTTCAAGGGTTAAGTTCGAATGCGAGTAACTCTTCTCAACGAAACAATTATCAAGGTTCCAAGGTTGAAAGTCCAAACTCTAATGACCAAAATGGGTCAAGAGCTTTGGTGGTTCAACAACAGGAAGGTTCATATGACTGGCGCACAATTGTTGAAGAAACAAACAATGCCTACCTGGCTGAGATCAGTTCAATTGTGTCATCAGATTCAGAATCAGAGATTCCAGAAGGTGATGACACTAGATCATTCAAAAACCCTGAAAAAGCAATAGTTGTGAGCAGTTGAAACAAAGTCAAAGATCAAAAGACAATATCGGGTCTGGTGAACTTCATGACAAACTTGACTATCACAAAGTGTCCAGTTTCAGTAGAAAGGACTGACAACATGTGGAATATCGATACTGGATGTTCTATTCATGCCACTGGAGATAGTAGTGTTCTGTCAGACTTTGTTAAGATTTCTGATGTTCAGGTGAACTTTGTCGGACCTGCTCAGGGGATCGCAACTGGTCATGGTAAAGTGAGCGTCACTAATCCTCATCTTGACAAGGTGTATGTAAGTCCCAACTCGTTAGATGGTACTACTGAAGACACCTCTATGTCGATGGTGGAGTTACTTTGCAATATATGCACTGAACTGGAGACGACCAGTTGCAGTGTGTATATACCAAGTTCTAGATAGATTACTTATATAAAGGACAATAAGTAAAGAACAATGCAATAATACAAACAACTTGTAAGATAACTTGATGAGACAATATGTATTTTTCAATGTGTAATTTATTTATTGATATTAAACAAATTACAAGGTTGATGCGGAACCAAGATAATACACGAATGTAAATATCCTAACAACCTATGAAATACAATTGATCTACACTCGGAATTTCTCTTCAACAATCGAAACACTTAAAGTTGTGAAATGTTCCTTTTAGCGATTGAGAGAATATTGCACAAGTTCACCAAGAATATTGCAGGTTTGTAAAGTGTGAATTCTATCGAAGAGTATTCGAAGAAGTTAATATTCTTGGTTGTGAAATGACTTGTATTTATAGGCAAATTTAACATTGGGATGTTAACTTTAGCCGTACAAATGTGGTTGGGAGCATTTAAGGAATAGCATTTAATTCCTTAAAAGGCAGTGTAAAGTCGCATGTTAAAGTGACTTTACTCAACCACCTTTATGTACCTTTTAATACTTAAATAATAAGATAAGGCTTATTATCCGGGTAAAGGTACATAAAGTATACAAGTCAATTCCTCGTAATCAGTGTAAAGTTTTGTAAGGTCTTTCCACTGATGGTCTCCAGTTTGTAACTGACTAGAATGTCAACTGGGCTTCGCTGCCATTGACATTCTCTATCTTCCATTTGTTGTCTTCGACTTCAACTGGAATGCTTCTTCAACTTGGTCAGTTCTCAACTGGAGGAAGTCTTCAGTTGCGTTACTGTACGGTGCAACTGGACTTCAATATATTTCTCGACAAATCATCTTGGTCACCAGTTTCACTAGTCTCCAGATGCAACTGGTGACTGGTCAGTGTGAACTGGTGACTGGCCAGTTCCAGGTGAACTGGTCCTAACAAATTCCCCCTATTTGTCTAGAAATATAAAGTCCTTTTCTAGTTATGTATCTATACAAGTGTGAACTATAGAGACTTGTTTGATTTAAATCTATCTAAGTTTCTAAGGCATTTTTATAGATCAATAAATGCCTTAGGATTTTCTTTTAGGTTTGTTAGATTTTAATCTATTATCTACCTTGTGGTTACAAACTGGTAACTTCATTTATACAAGGAATGAAATTTATACAAGTTACAGAATGTAAATACAAATTACAAGTAGATAACTGAAGAAAGAACTTAAACAGATGGCCCTTCGCCAGTTCTTCTTCTCTTGGCAACTGAAGAGATAGGTTGTGAGTCTTCAGGGTCAATACTCAACTTTAGCTCCAGATTTTCTTTGTGTTGAATCTTGCCCTTTAAGAAGTTCACCCATGCTTTCTCAAACCTATTCTTTTGTGCCTTCGCATCCAAAATATTCACCATCTCAACCCATTCGCTGAACCCATATTGCATCACACCAGAATTTTCAGTTTTCCAGATTTGCCCACCAGCATACTTAACTTCAATTTGAAAAACCTTGGTGCCTGGCTTGATTGTAACATTGACACTAGTGATAGTACCACTATGTCTTCTGGTTGACATGATCTGGGAGTAGTAGTTTATTGCTTCAGATTCATTTGAGATTTTAATACTCCCAGCACCAGCAGCCAGTACAGCGAACTTAATGTCTTCATTTGAAACCTCGCCAGTTGGTTCAACGAACGTGCTAAGGTCAGCATCCCTTGCATCTTTTGTCAGTGGTCTTCTAGGTTATGGAATCCTTCTTCTTGGTGGATTCATTACACTCGCCACAACCTTTTTGACATTTGCAATTCTCTTCAGAATCCCACTGGCCCTCATTTCCTTAGCCTTCTCCACTGAAATGTTTAAACTTCTGGCATCAAATTCTGCTTCATCCTCAGCATAGTGTCTATCCAGTTCTACATCCAACATTTCATTCAACTGGTCAACTATTCTGGGATCATTTTTAATCCTAAGATACTCCTCCTTAGTGATGCCCAACAGATTGGCATCACTCATATCAAGTAACTTGATCTGAGCAAGATGTGCCCTGGCTTCCACTTGGTTTCTTTGTTTCAATTTCTTTCTTTCTTTAATGTCATTACCAAGTCTGGCCAGTTTTCTGCTGTCACTATCTGAAACTGGAGGAAGTATGTCAGCATTACCAGTTTCTAACATTTCATCAGTGGCCGGCTGGGCAGATGCTTCAATAGCCAAACCTTTACTTTTATCCATCACAACATTCCCCCTCACATTATCACCAGATCCACCAACCCTTTGCCCACCAGCTTCAGTACTGGTAGCCACACTCATTTCTCTTAAAGATGGAGTCCTTCCAGGTGCAACTGGTGGAAGGACTGCAGTTCTTTCCCCCTTGGCAGCATCTAGACCTGCCCTAATTGCTTCCCATTCAGAAGGATGTGATGGCAACCGGTCAAGAGGCTGCCATGTCTGCATGTCCTTACACTCTTTAAAGATCCCACACATCATCCTGAAGGACCTCCATAAATGGTTCGTCTCCTTTGACTGAGTCAAAACATTGGCAGTTACTTGTTCTTGACCAGTTTTCAGTTCATTGAGGATCTTGGAATCTTCATCCAATCCAGAGACAACCTTATCCTAAACCTCATCATCCATCTTCTTCAGATTCTCTACTTCAGTGGTCAGTTTATTCAAAGATTCAGTATGTAGAGATACTTGGGTGTTCAAACTTTCAATGCTGCCCCTCAACTGGTTAATCTCACTGGTGAGTGGGGCCAGATCAACCTGAGGAGTGGCCAGCTTGGTGATTTCAGACATCACCCTTTCTATCAACTGCTCTTCTCTAGCACCCAACGTATCCTCTATTTTCTGACCCACTGAAGCCATCAACTGCTCTCCAAGGCCAGTTACATCTAGGCCAGGTCTTTCAACCAGTTCTTTCACCTGCCTTTCAATCTCTTTCAAGTCAACCTCTGAAGTTCTAACAATATTTTCGAGCAGGTTGGAGATTGAAGATGTAACCTTGGAGTGAGTTAGGTCAAAGGCTTCCTTTAGAGTACCAGCCAGATTGTTACAGCCAGTGACCAACTCATTTAATTTATTGAACACCAAGTCTTCATTTGAAGAAAACTTGTTTATCCCCAGATCAACCACCTTTATGTTTGTCAAAGAGTCCTTGTGGTATCTGGAGAAAGACTTGGTGTTTTTATCAAGTGTCTTCTGAATCTCCTCCACCCTGGTTAGAAGGTTTTGGAGATCGGATTATATAGAGACAACTTGACTGTCCAGTGACAAAGGAGAAGGTGTCACTGGACCACGAGCAGTTACTACTGGAGCAACTGGAGGAGGCATATTTAAGGAAGCTTCCCCAGTTGTCAACCCAGCAGTTGAAGATATAATTGGAGTGGTGGATGAAAGAAGGATAGGAAAATCAATGTGTTGTTCATGCTGAGAATGCTCAGGTGTGAACAACGGCGATGGTGGTGGGGGCATTTCTCGAGCAAGTGAGAATTGCCCAGTTGGTAAAGGAGCGGTATTTGTTGGTAAAGATATATCTATAGGCACATTTATATGGGGAGATGAAATTGAAATTGATGCGTCTGGAGGACAGACTAGAGATGAAGGGTCTTGAGCTTGTACAGAAGCATCAAGAGTCTCCAGATCTGTTTCAGTTCCTTCAGAATCCGAAGATTCAATCAGGATTTCCTCGTCGTTAACATCCATGTCCAGATCCATGAATGTGACAGAGGGCTGACCAGTTACCTGGTCAGGCTCCAGATGACCTTCCCCAGTTTCCTGGATGGGTACATCTGTTGGTGGATCAGATACCGAAGTATCTTCACCAGGGATAGACGTGATAGGAGTTGCTTCAGTTATGGTTGTTCTATCATCAACCACAACTTGAGACGAACTGGAGGGTCCCTCATTATTTTGAGGCCCGCCCAATTGTCTTTCTGATTCACTTTCCAAAGGTGCATCAGTTGAAGCGAATGCCAGTTGCATTCGTTCAGGAATTTCGACCTCACCAGCTTCAGATACCAGTGAGTCTAGATTCCTTAGCATATCTGGAGCAGTGTACAGAGAATCTGTACTATTATATGCTTCCCTGCCCAGAATACGCTTAAAACATAGTGAGAGGAACCTTGAAAAGGGGATACACACACCCCTGGAGCCCTTCAGCTTCTGTACCAGGCTTCTGAACAGAATATCTGCAAAGTCCACCCTCAATCCGTTCCACAAGCAGTAAGCCATCTCTGCTTGCGAGGAGTTAATCTGGTCAAGTCCACCAGAACTCCCACCCATACTCTCCACCAGGTGTATGAAGAAATACCTCCATGAAGGTGTAAGGCCCTTCATGGTCATAGCACCTTTTGTCTTTAATACCCCATTGTCCAAGCACTCCTTATGACCCATCTCCAGGAGTACTTGACGAAAGTTAATGTTAGGGGGCAAGACGACTGGAGATTCACCCTCTCTCCAGTAATTGAGGCGTAAAGCTTCCCTCAATATATCAGCTGACAAGGCACACTGGATTGTTCCATCCTTTAATGTGAAACTGATGGAGGAACAATCGGAAGAAAGAACAGCAGTGTACCAAAACTCACATAAGTAGTTGTGAAACAACTTACGTGGGTTTAGAGAGAATGAGGGTCGTATTGGAGAATGCTTTAAAAACTTTTGGATTCTACCAATAAGGGTATCAGACCCTTGAGATCCTCGTAGGCTGGCCATAGGATTATTTGGATTTAGTTTTATGACCGAAGCACTACTAGGGGCACCAGGTGCCGCTTTGACATCTGGTGAGGGATTATAAGGAGCAGTCAAGAGATTTACATCTCTTGAGCGAGAAGATCTAGGAGCCATTGAAGAATGAAAATGAAATTTAGGATTTAGGGTTTTTGATTTGTGAAGCAAAGAGAAAAATGAAGCAATTTTGATGATTGGAAGTAAATGAAGGAATGTAGAAGGAAGTAAATGAAAGAAATGAATGAGTTCGAAGTAAATGAGGGTATTTATAAGGGGTTTTAAGATCCCAAAGAAATACCAAAATTATATTTTAATAAACAAAATCCCTTTTTGAAGATATTTTCACAAAAGTTGATTTGAATTTTGAAATAAAATAATAATTTGCCATGTAAGCCTTAAATGCTACCATGTCAGCATTAAATGCTACGACGGCTTATATTACCCACGCGCCCACTCACTTTGTTTTCCCAATACAAACAGTTGTCAAGTACTAAAATAGCTTAAAACACGTCAGATCACGATATCAAGTGGTTTAAAACACTTGAGTATCATCACGTGTCACACATATTGACCAAGTATTTGTAACGTTATAAAAATTTAGACAAAGACTGAACCTGGTAACTGGAGGATCAGTCCAGTACCAGTTTCCAACTGAAGGGTTCTCCAGTTGCATTTTCAAACAAAAAACGAATTTTAGTCAGAAAATTATTTTGAGTCTTTCCCCATAAAATGATGATCCAGTAATCAATTAGTGCCAAGATAGTATCACAAAGGCGTTCGATAGCCTGGCGAGCAAAGATTATCTGGACCTCCTCAACTGGAGAACTTCATCAGTGTCACTGACGCGTTCAATAACAAAGAAAGCTCCAGTTAAGGGTTTAACATTCCCAGTTCGCTGATGAGATGTTTAAAGGTTTTCTCATCGAGAGGTTTTAGTAAAAACATCAGCTAACTGTTTGTCAGTGGGGATGAAATGAATTTCAATATCACCTTTCATAACATGATCTCGAATAAAATGATACCTGATATCAATATGCTTTGTTTTGGAGTGCATCACTGGGTTGTGAGATATAGCAATTGCACTGGTGTTGTCACAAAAGATTGGGGTCTTAGTAAACTTTTGACCATAATCTAGTAACTGGTTCTTGATCCAGAGAATCTGGGCACAGCAACTGGCCGCAGAATGTACTCTGCCTCAGCAGTGGACATAGAGACTGAAGTCTGCTTCTTGCTGGTCCAACTTACCAGTTTTCCTCCAAGGAAATGACAACCACCAGTTGTTGATTTTCTATCTATCTTACAACCTGCATGATCAGAATCTAAATAACCCATTAGATCTAATCCTGAGCCTTTGGGGTACCAAAGACCAAGATTAGGACACCCTTTCAGGTATCTAAAGATACACTTTACAGCGTGCAAATGTGATTCTTTTGGGTTAGCCTGAAATCTGGCACATAAACATGTTTCAAACATAATATCTGGTCGACTGGCAGTTAAGTACATCAGTAAACCAACCATACCTCTATAGTCATAACTTTCAGTGGGGCATCACTAGTCTTCACCAAACACCTATCCTTCATTTCTTCAGACATAATATTTAATGTTGTCGCCCAGATGAATTTGTGCATCCTTGCGTGTTGTCTACTCTCGCGTTCCTGAAGTAAAATCACATTTTTGAGGTGAAGCAGTATATTCCATCCACCAACTTTTGTACCAAAACCACTTTTAAGAAACCTTTTAGCTCCCAAACAATCTAATAGACCATCTATGGAAATTTCAGTGTCCTCTGGGTACAAGGCACTATAAAGAAAACATGGCTTTTGTTCAACATTCAAGTGATCACAACAAAACTTGAGCAAGTCTTTCATTGGCTCATTATTTCCCTTCTCTGGCCACTTTCTTATCGTTTATAATCCATCACTCCGACTTATCTCATTGAGTTCGCTCTTTTCTATTACTTTGAAGATATGTGATGCCATCTTTATCATCAACGGATGCCCCCACATAAAGAGACGGCTTTGTAAAATGTGCGTTCAAGTTATGCCCTATCTTTAATATCATTGGGAAGAGCCAATAGCCTATGAAACATGTTTCATGATTCACTTTGAGATAACTTCTTCACTTCAATTTTGGAACAAAAGGAAATTAAACATGCCGATATTTGGTTGCCATGACTATCTTGCTACCTTTAGCACCACTAGGAATACCAATCGTATCTAAATAAAGTTCTGCCTTGACATCATTCAAAATTAGCAAGTACTTTACAACCTCTAGTTCCTCTATTATTCTTCTAACAATATTAGAAATATTGGTGATGCCTTCTATTTCCAGCTTCAATCTTTCCGTAATCACATGTTGCATCATCTCTTTACTCAAATTCTCCTTGTTATTCACCCACCTGAAACTGTCACCCACATACTCTTTCATACATACTAGCAAATTTTTCATGGTTATTCAAATTTTGCATTATCGTCGTTTTTACTGCCCCCAACATGCCTAGCACTTTATTGCTTTAAGATCTTCATATGGCAGATCTTGAAGTATTTTATTCAATACCCCAGATATCTCTTATATTCCTACCCTTCAAGGAGTATTGGATAAAGCACTTCAAGATCTGCCAAATGAAGATCTTAAAGCAATCAGAGTGGTAGGAATGTAGGGGGCAGGAAAAACAATGATAATGAAAAAATTGATTGACCATGAAAAAGTTGCTAGTATGTTTGAAAAGTAACCTGGGTGACAGTTTCGGGTAAGGAGAATAACAAGGGGAATTTGAGTACAGAGATGTTGCAACCAGTGATTGCAGAAAGACTCATGGTGGAAAATAGAAGGCATCACCGATGTTTCAAGAATAAAAGATGAACTAGAGGCTGTGAAGTATTTGCTACTTTTGGATGATAGCAGAACTTGATTTGTACACGACTAGTATTTCTAGTGGTGCAAAAGGTAGCAAGATAGTCTTGACAACTAAATATCGGGCATGTTCGGCTTCCTTCGTGTTCCAACATTAAAGTGAAGTTCTCTCAAAGTGAATTGTGGAACATGTTTCATGGGCTATTGGCTCTCCCCCAATGATATTGAAGATTGAGCATGACTTGAACGCACAGCTTACAAGCTGTCTCTTTATGTGGTGGGCATCCGTTGATGATAACGATGGCAACACGTATCTTCAAAGCAATAGAAAAGGGTGAACTCAATGAAATACTTGTTTAAGTTCTGTTATGATCACTTGAAGGTTGAACAAAAGCCATGTTTTCTTTACAGTACCTTGTATCCAGTGGACACTGAAATTCCCACTAAGGGTCTATTATATTGTTAGGGAGCTGAAAATTTTCTTAAAACTGACGGAATATACTGTGTCACCTCAAAAACGTAATTTTACTTGAGGAAGGAGATATTGGACTACGTAAGGATGCCCAAGTTGATCCGAGCGACATCATTAAATATTTTGTCTGAAGAAATGAAGGATAATTGTTTGGTGAAGATTAGTGACACCGCACTGAAAGTTAATGGTGTTGCACCAAAGCCCGCATGTGTAAATTTATGGACTGATAAGAAATGGAGCTCTTTGGCTAACAATTCACTCGATAGCTCTCTTGATGCCCCCCATTCTTCCCAACTATCCACACTTTTTGTTCAAAAGTATTCAAAGCATAATAATATTGCTAATTCATTCTTTCAACACATGCATAGCCTTGTGGTTTTATATCTTCGCATGACAGGGATAATTGCACTTCCATTGTTGATATACACTCTGTCAAATCTTAAAGTTTTCTGTAACATCCGTGAGATTTGACCCTTTGACTTTATGTGTAATTTGACTAGCGATCTTAATTAGTGAGATAATGGAGGTTATTTTGGGATGAAATGAAAGGTATTATGTTTGACGGGTCGGGTGTACGACTTAATGTATGATTCAATGTAAGGAGACATGTGAATTAACTTGAAAAGGGAAACGGGTCGACCCATGGGCAAACCCACGACCCACCAGCCCTTAGCCACCCTCCACCCCTCCCCTCCATTCATTTAACCAACCCTCTTTCTCTCTTTCCCTCCTATCTCTCTTTCTCTCATTCACTTTGGTGAATCCAAGATCATAAGCCTCTCATCTTTTCTCTCAAATTACACCTGCATCATTTAGTATTGTGGAGCTAATTCAATACAAGATCATCATCATCTTCATCACTTCAAGACTTGGATTTCAAAGTGAAAGTTTTTACCCATTTTGCCATAAATTCGGATTTTGAGCATCAAAGGACTTTTGGTAAGTAAATTCAATCTTTAAACACTTGTTTCATGTAGTTATATATCTTTGATAACTAGATTAATACATCCTTTGGCCAATTCTTGAGTTTTATTGAAAATAAATTGAGTTCAAAGTTCATAAATGGTAACTAGTGATTTTGGAAGTGGGTTTATGATTTGAGTTGTTATTTATGCTTGATTATGTTTATGGATGATTATGTTTGAGTTTGGGGCTTTGATTTTGTGTTTAACATAGCCAATTTGGAGCCAAAACTCGTCCAGGCGGAGCACGGACGATCCGTGCTGAGTCCGTGCTATTCCTGAAGAACATACATGATTCCAGCAGACGGGCGCTCATACGGACGATCCGTGAAGCGTCCGTGAACCTGCTGTTCGTTTCTTAACTTTTTCAAATGGTTATCGGTCGACTTTTAATGATCCAAAACTTATTTACTAGTCTTATATCATCATAAAAAGAGCATCAAACTTGTTAAAACACACATTTAAACACTTTGATTTTCCATCCAAATTTAGTGACAAATTATGAACTTGGGTTATGGTGAAGATTAACTAGTAAGGCGTATATTAGGGACATTTTGTAATGATTTGATGTTATGAAGTAGGTTGTCATCATTGTTGAGCTTTGGTGTTGCCTTCACCTATCGTTGGAAGTTATAATTGCCGATCAGGTGAGTTTCGTAGCTCCCTACTCAATAGAGATTCGGGCTGAAAAGTGTACATATACGTGTTGTTTGTTGTTTGGTTGACTTGATTTCCTGTCTAGTTAATTTCTGATTGATTGTAGTTTGGTAGACAGTTTTGATTGATCGTGTGATGGTTTACGAAGGTGTTGTGATATTGTAACTCTTTAGGATAGAAGTACATACATGGAGGTAGGCTTTACTTTCAAAGGGTTTTAGGTGTGGTGGGAAGGCTGCGGATGACCCTATACATAAGCATCTAGAACTTGATGAAAGTAAAACCCTCCGAAATGTATGTACGTGTTGTTTAGTGGAAATGGATGGACTTGTGATTGAGATTGAACATACTTTTGTACTTATTGATTGGTTTGATGTACTTCCAAGTGTTTTACACTTGAGAACATACTTTTGTACTTATTGATTGGTTGATTGATTGTTTTGGTTTAGATGTTGGATTGATGAGACGGTTTATCACGTTCGAATGACTTGGTTTATGTTATGTTAAGTATTTCGTTAATATTAGGATAGTAGTGCATACATGGAAGTCGGTTATGCCTTCAAAGAGTTCTAGATGTGGTGGGAAGGCTGCGGATGACCCTATACATAAGCATCTAGAACTTGATGAAAGTAAAATCCTCCGAAGTATATGTACGCATTATTTAGAGAAAGCGATGGATCCTGGGAATATGGTTGGAATGGACATATACGTCTTGTTATACTTGACTTGTACGGTACACACCCAAGCATACTTTTATTGTTGCGTCGATGACGTTATTGATACGCTTTTGATATGTATATATTATTATTATTATTATTATTACTGTTAGGATGGACGTGCATACATGGAAGTCGGTTATGCCTTCAAAGAGTTCTAGATGTGGTGGGAAGGCTGCGGGTGACCCTATACATAAGCATCTAGAACTTGATGAAAGTAGAATCCTCCTAAGTGTATGTGCGTGTAGTTAAATTGGGTTAATGATTGATGGTTGTTGATTGTTGAATGTGTGGTTCACACGCAAGTATGACCTGTTTATATACGCGGTTCACACGCACGCGGTTCACACGCAAGTATGACCTGTTTATATACGCGGTTCACACGCAAGTATGACCTGTTTATATACGCGGTTCACACGCACGCGGTTCACACGCAAGTATACTCTGTTTGGTGTATTTTGTGGCATGGTTGATACGAATTTGATATGTATATATTATTATTATTATTATTATTATTATTATTATTATTATTATTATTATTATTATTATTATTATTACTAAATCATTATTATTATTATTATTATTATTATTATTATTATTATTATTATTATTATTATTATTATTATTATTATTATTTTATTATTATTATTATTGTTATTATTATTATTATTATTATTATTATTATTATTATTATTATTATTATTATTATTATTACTGTTAGGATGGACGTGCATACATGGAAGTCGGTTATGCCTTCAAAGAGTTCTAGATGTGGTGGGAAGGCTGCGGGTGACCCTATATATAAACATCTATGATTCCTTAAATGTAAAGTCGTATGAAATGTATGTGCATTGTAGTTTGATTGATATTAGTAAAAGGGTTGTGATATGTTTATGTTACTATTGTTATTTCTATTATTATTACTATTAGGATAGACGTGCATACATGGAAGTCGGTTATGCCTTCAAAGGGTTTTAGATGTGGTGGGAAGGTTGCGGGTGACCCTATATATAAGCATCTGGGACTCGAAGAATGTAGAATCCTCCTAAGTGTATGTACGTATAGTTTAAATTAATGATCGATGGTTGATAGTTGTTGAATTTGTGGTTGAGGTATATACGCGCTTTACACGCAAGCATTCTATACATATATACGCGCTTTACACGCAAGCATTCTATATGTATACACACGCTTTACACGCAAGCATTCTATACATATATACACGCTTTACACGCAAGCATTCTATATATAAATATATACGCGATTTACACGCATGCATATTCTGTTTACGCGTTTACACGCTTGCTTGTCTTGTGAAATCTTTTTGTGGATGTTGTTGTGTTCCCGTAGAGGCTCACTGTAAGTCATGTTTCGCCTCTACTCGTATATTGTGATTGTTGTCGATGGTTCATTGTGGACCATTACTGCGAACTCACCAACCTTGTGTTGACTATGCTTAGTACACTTTTCAGGTTATCAGGTTATTCCAGGGCGTGGAGTTTGATTGTTTGCTTGCTGTTGAACCCGGACTTGGACTTATATGGATCAAGGATCCATTTGCCTTCTTTTGCATTGTATTTAGAACCGTTAGCCCTTTTGATGTTCCGTTGTAATATTTGATGATGACTTGCTCTGTATGTATTTTGATACTTGTTTATCTTATTGTATGGATTCACTGAATCCTTTATTTGCATTTAGTTCATGTTCTACATTAATCCCACCTTGTGCTATATGATTTCCGTGATATTCTGAGCCTTGGCTTGGGGTGTTACATTTTCTACCTGGATGGTTGTACCATGTTAAAGGAGCTTTCTGGTTTTTAGGACATCTGAAGTCTCTTGAGGTGCTTGATATTCATGGCAGCGGAGTTGATAAATTACCTCATCAGATTGAAGGTTTAACTCGTTTGAGACGTTTGTTAGTATCCTTCACCATGTTAACTAAAGATAACAATGATGTGATTTTTAAGTTGCAAGGACTAGAAGACTAAATCATAGATGTAGATTTAGAAATGGAAGACTAGTGCAATAACTTAACTGAAGATGTAGTTGAAAAGGTTAGTACCTTGCCAATGTCGATTTCGTTCCAATTTTGTTTTCACAACAGAGGTATAAATATCATATAAGTTGTAGACAACACTGTGAAGATCTACGTGCCCAATGAACACCATCTTAGAAGCTTTCTTGAGCAAAGGAAAGATCTTGACCGACGTTCTTTTCAAGTGTACATTAGTTGCTTCATGTCTCATGGCCCTGAAATTCCTGAATTTTACCGTTACGATAGCTATGTAAAATATCACAATGGAAGGGGCCAAGATAATATGATTAATGAATTACTTACCAAAGTACATGCATTTGAGTTGATCAACCACAATGATGTTGAACACCTATCAAGCAATATAATTGAAAGCATGGATGATGTCAAAGGGTGTCTAATTTAAAGTTGCAATCAGATGAAGACAATCGTTAACTGCGGTAATACAAGTGACCTATCGTTATCGCCTAACATGAAATGTTGGATGCAAAATACATGCCGAAATTGGAAATTTTTTTCATGGGCTATGTACAACTGGGAAGCCTCTCTAAACTCAAGTCTCTCGTTCTATCAAAATGCCCAATGAGGATTGTTGTATGTTGCAATGTTGTAGCTCAACATCTACTAGAGATCCAATATCTAGAAATTAAATATTGTTGTAGGGTTGAAGAGATTGTTATGTGTTCTCAAGATGTTGGTTCATCTGCTTTCCCAAAACTAAGTACGCTAATTCTTAGTAACATGCCAAGTTTGCAAAAGATATGTTGTTGTTGTTGGTGTCATATGAACATGTGTAAGCAATCATATAATAATAATTTTAATTTAAAGAAAGTTACTAAAAGTTTCTGCAATTTTTGAGATTCCTAATATAACCTTTTGTATATATATATATATATAAATAATGTATGGCATCGTTTATTTTTTAATAAGCTGTAGAAAACTTTTGAAAAACTGAGACATCTTATGTTGCAAATAGACGGACAGTCGTCGTAGCCAGAGAAGAAAGAAGATACCACCACCATTGTCGGGGGAAAAAAAAAAGAAAGACCATCACCGTCATCGAAGAAGAAAGGAGAGGCTACACCACCGTTGTCTGGCATTATAGATTTTTGGATTATAGATTTGATGAATTTGATGGTGGATAGTGGAGAGTAGGTTGCTTTAAATGAAATGTGATTTTTTTATTTTATCATTATGTGGGTTTGGGTGGTTGCATATTTATTTGTAAGAGGAAAAGTGAAATAATGGATGTAGGTAGGTTTGTATTAAATGAAATGAAATTAGTGTGGGTAGTTGTGATAACTTTGTGGGTGTGTATAATATGCAGTGTTGTGAAACTCGGCCGATACAACCGAGTCGGATCGTGTATCAGCCGACTGACGATACGAGTTTGTCATACTCGGTTTGAAAATCGGTCAGGGTTCCAGACTCGGGTCAACTTGGTCAAGACTCGGCTGTATCGGTCAAGAATCGGCTGTATCGGTCAAGACTCGGCTGTATCGGATCGGGTCAACCAAAGTCAAACCTTTTTTTCTTTTTTTAAAAAAGTTTTTATTAATTATGTTATTGTTTCTAGACAATTATGTT
>CM067170.1:124798916-124825389 GCA_034093135.1 Erigeron breviscapus | reverse complement strand
ATCTTCATTGTGTCGTCTACAACTTATATGATATCTATAACTCTGTTATGAAGATGAAATTGGAAAGAAATCAACATTGATAGTGTACTAACTTTTTCAACTACATCTTCAATTAAGTCATTGCACCAGTCTCCCCATTTTGAATCTATATCAATTATTAAGCCTTCAAGTCCTTGCAACCTAGAAATCACATCATTGTTAGCTTTAGTTGACATGGTGAAGGATACTAACAAACGTATCAAACGAGTAAATCCTTCAATCTGATGAGGCAATTTATCAGCGCTACCACGGATATCAAACACTTCAAGAGACTTCTGTTGTCCTATAAAACTAGAAAGCTCCTTTAACACAATACAACCATTCAAATAGAGAACTTTAAGATTTGATAGATTGTATATCGACAACGAAAGTGCAATTATCTCTGTCACGTGAAGATCTAAAACCACAAGGTTGCGCATGTGTTGAAAGAATGAATCGGGAATATTTTTATGCTTTGAATATTTTTGAACAAAAAGTGTGGAAAGTTGGGAGGAATGGGGGGCATCAGGAAAGCTATCGAGTGAATTATTAGCCAAAGAGATCTATTTCTTATCTGTCCATAAATCCACACATGCGCGCTTTGGTGCAACACAATTAACTTTCAATGGGGCGTCACTAATCTTCACCAAACACCTATCCTTCATTTCCTCAGACAAAATATTTAATGCTGCTGCTAGGATCAATTTGTGCATCCTTACATATTACCTTGTCTCGCGTTCCTCAAGTAAAATTACGTTTTTGAGGTGACGCAATATATTCCGTCCACCAACTTTTGTTCCATAACCACTTTTAAGAAAATTTTCAGCTCCCCAACAATCTAATAGACCTCCTATGGAAATTTCAATGTCCTCTGGATACAAGGCACTATAAAGAAAACATGGCTTTTGTTCAACATTCAAGTGATCACAACAAAACTTAAGCAAGTCTTTCATTAGCTCATTATTTCCCATCTCCGGCCACCTTCTTAACGTTTGTAACCCATCACTCCAACTTATCTCATTGAGTTCACTCTTTTCTATTGCTTTGAAGATACGTGCTGCCATCTTTATCATCAATGGATGCCCCCCACATAAAGAGACGACTTTGTAACCGTGCGTTCAAGCTATGCCCTATCTTTAATATCATTGGAAGGAGCCAATAGTCTATGAAACACGTTCCATGATTCATTTTGAGATAACTTCTTCACTTCAATGTTGGAACACAAAGGAAGCCGAACATGCCGATACTTGGTTGTCATGACTATCTTACTACCTTTTGCACCACTAGGAATACCAATCGTATCTTAATGAAGTTCTGCCTTGACATCATCCAAAATTAGCAAGTACTTTACAGCCTCTAGTTCCCCCTTTATTCTTCTAGCAACTTTAGAAATATCGGTGATGCCTTCTATTTCCACCATCAATCTTTTTGCAATCACATGTTGCAGCATATGTGTACTCAAATTTTCCTTCATATTCTCCTCACCCGAAACTGTCACCTAGATTACTCTTTCATACATACTAGCAACTTTTTCATGGTAATTCAAATTTTGCATTATCGTCGTTTTTCCTGCCCCCAACATGCCTAGCGGTATCATTGCTTTATGATCTTCATTTGGCAGATCTCGAAGTATTTTATTCAATACTCTAGATATCTCTTATATTCCTACCTTCAAGGCGTATTGGATAAAGCACTTCAAGATCTACCAAATGAAGATCTTAAAGCAATTAGAGTGCCAGGAGCGTTGGAGGCGTGAAAAACAACGCTTATGCAAAATTTGATTAACCATGAGAAAGTTGCTAGTATGTTTGAAAGGGTAATGTGGGTGATAGTTTTGGTGAGGAGAATAACATGGGGAATTTGAGTACAGAGATGCTGCAACATGTGATTGCAAAAAGACTCATGGTGGAAAATAGAAGGCATTACAGATGTTTCTAAAATTGCTAGAAATATAAAAGAGGAACTAGAGGCTGTGAAGTATTTGCTACTTTTGGATATGTTAAGTCAGAACTTGATTTGTACACGATTAGTATTCCTAGTGGTGCAAAAGTTATCAGGATAGTCATGACAACGAAACATCGGGCATGTTTGTCTTCTTTCATGTTCCAACATTGAAGTGAGAAAGTTATCTCAAAGTGAATCATGGAACATGTTTCATACGCTATTGGCTCCCCCCAATGATATTAAAGATAAGGCACAACTTGAACGCACGACTTACAAAGTCGTCTCTTTATGTGGGGGGCATCCATTGATGATAAAGATGGCAGCACGTATCTTCAAAGCAATTGAGAAGAATGAACTCATTGAGATAAGTTGGAGTGATGGATTGCAAATGTTAAGAAGGTGGTCGAAGAAGTGAAATAATGAGCCAATGAAAGACTTGTTTAAGTTTTGTTGTGATCATTTGAATGTTGAAAAAAAGCCATGTTTTCTTTACAGTACCTTGTATCCAGTGGACACTGAAATTTCCACTGAGGGTCTGTTAGATTGGTAGGGAGCTGAAAATTTTCTAAAAAGTGGTTATGGTACAAAAGTTCATGGATGGAGTATACTGCGTCACCTCAAAAACATAATTTTACTTGAAGAAGGTGATATTGAACACTATGTAAGGATGCACAAATCGATCTGAGTGACAACATTAAATTTTTTGTCTGAAGAAATGAAGGATAGGTGTTTGGTGAAGACTAATGACTCCCCACTGAGAGTTAATGGTGTTACACCAAAGCGCGCATATGTGGATCTATGGACAGATAAGAAATGGATGTCTTCGGCTAACAATTCACTCGATAGCTTTCCTAATGCCCCCCATTCCTCCCAACTTTCCACACTTTTTGTTCAAAATTATTCAAAGCATAAGAATATTGCTGATTCATTCTTTCAACACATGCGTAGCCTTGTGGTTCTAGATCTTTACATGAAAGAGATAATTGCACTTCCGTTGTCGATATACAATCGGTCAAATCTTAACGTTCTCTATCTGAATGGTTGTACTATGTTAAAGGAACTTACTGGTTTTATAGGACATCTGAAGTCTCTTGAAGTGCTTCATATCCCTGACAACGGAGTTGATAAATTACCTCATCAGATTGAACGGTTAACTCGTTTGAGATGTTTGTTAGTATCATTCACCATGTCAACTAAAGATAACAATGACGTGATTTTTAAGTTGCAAGGACTAGAAGACATAATCATTGATGTAGATTCAGAAATTGAAGACTGGTGCAATGACTTAATTGAAGATGTAGTTGAAAAAGTTAGTACCTTGCCAATGTTGATTCCGTGTCAATTTTGTTTTCACACAGAAGTATAGATATCATAGAAGTTGTAGACGACACTGTGAAGATCTACGTGCCCAATGAGCACCACCTTAGAAGCTTTCTTGAGCAAAGGAAAGATCTTGAAACAGACGTTCATTTCAAGTGTACATTGGTTGCTTCATATCTCATGGCCTAAAATTCTTGAAGTTTACCATTATGATAGCTATGTACAATATCACAATTCAAGGGGCAAGATAATATGACTAATGAATTACTTACCAAAGTACATGCATTTGAGTTGATCAACCATAATGATGTTGAACACCTATCAAGCAATGTCATTAAGAGATTGGATAATGTCAAAGGGTGTTTAATTCAAAGTTGCAATCAGATGAAGACAGCTGTTAATCGCGGTAATACAAGTGACCTATCGTTATGGCCTAACATGGAAAGGTTTATGCAAAATACATGCCGAATTTGGAATTTTTTTTTTTCATGGACCATGTACAACTGGGAAGCCTCTCTAAACTCAAGACTCCCGTTCTATCAAAATGCCCAACGATGATTATTGTATATGTTATAGCTCAACATCTACTAGAGATCCAATATCTAGAAGTTAAAGATTGTTGCACGGTTGAAGAGATTGTTAGGTGTTCTTAAGTTGTTAGTTCATCTGGCTTAATGTCAACCGATGAAATACAATAAACAACTTAAACTGGGAAATGCATGTAAAAGAATAGTCTTTATTGGAAGTTGGATTACGTGGTTAACATCTTTGCCTCTAGAGACACAGGTCAAGGGTTCAATCTTCACCCCATGCAAAGGTCGGGGGTCCTTTACTATCATTTAGATAGAACCTGGAAGCGGCTTCTTTACCTAGGTAGAAGTAAGGCTGTCTACATCTCAACTTCCTCCATACACCGTCGAGATATTGGAACCCAAAACCCGTGGAAGACGACAATGACCTACAAAAATAAGCTTTAA
Source organism: Erigeron breviscapus (assembly GCA_034093135.1). Taxonomy (NCBI): domain Eukaryota; kingdom Viridiplantae; phylum Streptophyta; class Magnoliopsida; order Asterales; family Asteraceae; genus Erigeron; species Erigeron breviscapus. Next base: position 124,821,130 of record CM067170.1, on the reverse strand, counting down.
CGGTCCAACCATCACCACCACCATGGATCGACGGTCCATCCACCATCTCCACCACCGTGACTTCTAATCAAACTCAAATTATGGTTTTCAAAACCCTCAAATCCAAACAATACAATATCCAGCCACCCGACCTTAATTAATGTAAGAAATCAAGTGGGGTCGCTGCCGCTGGAGTGGTTAAGTTTGGCAGTCACGATGGTCGGACGTATCTGTCGGAGATTGTCACGGTGGTGGATGTGGCTAGTGAGAGAGATGGTTATGGTTGTGGATGTGCTAAACACATACTTTTCCTAAATCCAATGGTTTTTATGTATTTCATGATGACTAATATTTTTTTTAATATATTAGATATATATGAGTTTTTATGATGATAGATTGAGATTTGTTCAAGTATATGTATGTATAATTTCATGAAGATTATTGATAGTAGGTGAAATCTATGGATGTGTTTTTTTATGATGATGATGATGATGAGATCTGGGTGTGCTGAACATTGCATGAGAGTTTTTTAGAATTTTCGCTTATTATTATAAGATTTAAATGCAGAAACTTTTTGTCAAAGCGTGTGAGGCACGTGAATTATGGGGATGTGGGAGGTGAAGTAGCATATAACCGGATACACATAAGCCTTTATCCGGTAGAGACCCTGAAAAGAAGTTTTATCCGTTCGTTCTCCCGAATAGACATTTTAAAAGTAAGGTCCTAAAAAAGACATTCGGGGACAAGTTGGAGTACTTTCCAATAAAAAATCCCATAAAAAACAAAGATAAAAAAGCATAAAATTCAGATAGATGTTATCTTCCTTTTGTGATAGTACTTTTTACTCCCAATAAAATAGAACTTTCTATTTCCGATAAAAATATAAAATAAACAATAGTGTTATAGGTTTAGGGGGTAAAGTTGATACTTTAAACAATTATAAATGATTTAACTGAAAATATTATACATCCTCTTCTTCTTGAAACAAGTCAAACAACCAACCTGCAATTTTGTACTTGTTTAAAAAAACGAATCTGAAACTCAAATACATAGCTTCTCTCTAACCATAGACGAACCTTGTAAGAAAATATATGACTGGTTGGGGGGGACCAAGCACCCACCACTCCACCAGTCTCCCCACTGGCTCCGCCTCTGTCAGCATGTATTTTTAAATCTCTCTCTAAATCGAGAATTTTCTCTCTATATCATAGATCGAGACAAAGCCGTCAAGAAATTTTTACAAAAGTGAAAGCCTATGCCGGAGGTCCTTCTGTAAGCAGCATCTTCACCTTTGGGTAAGGGTAAGGCTGTGTACATCATACCTCTCTCAAACCCCAACTTTTGTCGGGATTGATTATTGTTGTTATTGTTGTTGTTGTTGGCATGTATTTTGCATCCTACATTCCTCATTTAGGATATTGTAAAAAAAATATTTGAAAATAAGCTTAATCTATATATATATATAGAGAAAGATAGATATGTATTACATGTAACTGGTTGTACTTGCATACTACATAATAACACACAAGAAGCAAAAAAAGATAAGATAAGAGGATAAGATAGAAGATTTTTAAAGATAAAAAGAAAAGAGAGAGATACTTTTTTTGGAAGAAAACCGAAAAAGTATATATGGGTTTTTTTTAAGAAGATCCTAATTAAGAGCAGCACGTCGTCTCTGAATATTTATGAATCTAGGACGAGCGTCAAAAAAAGGGCCCATAGGCTATGCGCAAACAAATTATATTACATAAACTAATCTTTAAAAACGACAGTAAATTGTATCAATAAAATTAGCAAATGTTATTGTTCAAAAAACTAAAAAAAATCAATGCAAAATCATACTATTGAAATAACTTATTGTAATACCTAGCCGAGGATTCATGTAATTCTTTTTAACATTATTGTACATAACAAATTGGTTGATAACAATATGTTTTTTTATGTGGACTAAGTTGTATGGTTTAACAAGGGGTGAGCATGGGTCGGGGTGGGTCGGTTTTGACCTAAAACCGAAACCCGAATCGATCCTTTCGGTTTTCAGAAAACCAAAACCATTGGATTCGGTTTGATTTGCTAGTTTTTCGGTTCGGTATGGGGCGGTTTCGGTTTTGTTTTTTTTTTGTTTTAGCCTACTAAGATATGAATTGAACATTCAGTTTAAAAACAATTTATGATAAAGGAACTAAATTCTATCTACAATAACAAATCATCAAAGATAAGTGACGCTAAATGTCATATAAACAAAAGGTGTTGAAAGATACCTGACTAGATAGGCATGCCAAAATCCATGTTTCTAATCCATCTGATGAAATGTGTTTTAAGGACTTTTATTCACAAAATGCTTTCAGGTTAATTGGTGCAAAAAATGAGTACACACTATCCGTTGACCAAGACTTAGCATATGAGTTGACTGACTTTTTAATTACTAAGATAGCGACACCATATATCTTTGAGTTGATATATGGGATCACTTAAAGGGTTCCTAGTTTGGTTGCTTCCCTTGTCGTTTTGCAACACTAAACCGACATCATAAGCACACTTTCATCGCTTTTCAAATTCAATAGGTTTCATTAAAATAAAAATAAAAAATAGTGAGAGCCCTAAAAATTGTCAATAAACCGACTTCATTTAGGTTGGTTGGAGTAGCTTGTAATTTTGAAAGTCATTCAATTGAATAACATATCAATTTCTTTCTACATTTTTCCTTTTGTGTTGCTGTTTGCTTTCATTATGCTTCACAACTGTAGTATGGATTGCTTTTTCACAACTTGTGGCAAATAGAATAGAATGCTTTATTTTAAAAATTAAAATCGAATATAGCTATAAATATGTATATTATTATTATGTCCATATCATGCAAGTACATTGATTCCTTTGCACAACTACAAAGCTGTTAAATACATTAGATAAAATAAAATGTCAAAGTTGCATTATATATACACATATACAGCTCCCTCTATCATTATCCCAGCAAATCCATATCTTTCAAATAGCATCTTGGCATTACCATAAATGGCTCGAGTTCTCATCAAACACTCGTTGCACGTATCGAACACCAATCGTGTCGTCCTTCAATTTCTGTGGTATCACAGACTCACAGAGGCATGAAGGGTATCGGGTCAATAAAATAGGAATTAGCCAACGTATTATTTTTATGTTTTTAGTTGTAATGTGTTAGTAATATGGATTGGTCAACCTAAAACTTCTTCAAAGGTACTAGTATTTTATTAGCATACTAGTGTTTTTTTTTATCAAAAAACGTGACTTAAAATTTGTTTGTCCTCGGTTATGTTTTATCTATAAAGAAACACTTTTAGTGCTTTTATTAAAAAATATGACTTCAAAATTGGTAGGTAGAATATATATATATATATGTGTGTGTGAGAAAAGGTTCATATGAGAACTATTTGAATTAGAAGAACCAAAAGAACCTTTAAATCAAAATGTAATGTTCATATGTGAATAAATCTGCTCACATATGAACAGATTAAGTTATATGTAGTATCGAGTTATTACATTGAATGACAAGTGGGTATTGGACATTCATGACATATTGAAGAATTGGACATGAAATTCGATACTACATAAATTCAAGACAGATTAGTAGGTATTGGACATTAAAGACAATTCTATATAAATTTCAAGATAGATTGGTAGGATTGGACATTTAAAACACATTGGTAAGTATTGGAAACTAAATACAATTCTACATAAATACATAACAGATTGGTAGAGTTTGACATTCAAGACACATTGGTAGGAATTGGACATTATAAACAATTCTACGTAAATTCAAGACAGATTATTAGGTACATGGGGTAGGTATTGGATATCATAAACACTTCTGCATAAATTTAAGATATTGGTAGGTACAGTCTGTTGGGATATTGAGTAAAATTGATAAACAAATATCAAAAGAACAAGACAAGCTAGTCAAAAGTTATCACTGTATTATTTCAGTGGCATGAATAAACAAAAGTACAGTGAATTTTCGACGAGTTCACATCACAATGGATAAACAGAACATGACTTAAATACTAAAATAAACAACCAACTTTCCTAGAAAATCTCAACTAAACTAAAGACTCGGTACTCCAAGTAACGTCTCTTAAAGCACGTTTATTATCACTTCTGAATTAGTCCAATCTTCCAGCTCAGCAGCCACATCATCCCACATACTCCCCCTGATGTGGGTGTTCCTCGTCAACTTCATGCATGCCCATCAACTGTTTCATCTCAGCAAACTTCAATCTCGGTAATGGCTTCGTAAGAATGTCAGCTTTCTGTTTTGTACCGCTTACATGTTCCACCTCAATTGATCCTGCATCAACACACTCTCGAATGAAATGGTACTTAGTATCTATATGCTTACTCCGCCCATGAAACACCGGGTTTCTCATTAATGCAATCGCCGCTTCATTGTCAACCAGGAGCTTCACACATTCTGGTTTTGAACCCGTAATTTCACTAATAAGATTTCTCAACCACAAAGCTTGGCATGCTGCTGATGTGGCAGCCATAAACTCTGCTTCACACGAGGAGAGTGCAACAGTTCGTTGTTTCTGGGAAGACCAAGTAATAACATTTCCAGACCAATAAAAAATGGTGCCAGTAGTACCTTTCCTTATTTCGATGTCATCCCCATAACTACTGTCGCTGTACCCGACCAATTTGCCATCTCCCCCGACTTCATACTTTAGACCAGTTGAAATCGTGCCTTTCAAATACCTTAACACATGCTTTAGTGCTGCTTGGTGGCTTTCCTTCGGATTCTCCATGAATCGACTTAACGCCCCAACACTATAAGCGAGATCAGGACGTGTATGCAGTAAATATCTTAGACTACCAATGACTCTTCTGTACTGGGTTGCATCAACCTTTTTCCCATCTTCATCTTTTGTTAATTGCAACTTATGTTCCATTGGGTAACTAGTGGAGTTACACTTTTCCATTTCTGCCATCCTTAAAATTTTCTTGGCATAGGCAGTTTGTTGAAGAAACATTCCACCATCACTTTGTTGCACCTCTATACCCAAATAATAAGTCAGCAGACCAAGATCACTCATATCAAAGCATGTCTTCATCTTTTCTTTAAATGCATCTATATCCTTTTGCCTTGAGCCTGTCACAATAAGATCATCTACATAAACCCCCAATATCAGCAGTAAGTTACCTCGCTTAATCGTGTACACAGCCGGTTCATGAACACACTTCGTGAACCCAATATCTTTCAAAGTCTTGTCTAACTTTGAGTTCCACATTCTCGGTGCTTGCTTCAACCCGTAAAGAGCTTTGTGTAACCGATAAACCCATGTTTCTTTGCCTTTCACTTCGAAACCTTCTGGCTGAGACACGTATACTTCTTCATGAAGATCACCGTTTAAGAATGCCGATTTCACGTCCAGATGATGTACGGGCCAACCACTTGAAGCTGCAATTGCTAGAATTACCCGAACACTCTCCATTCTTGCCACATGAGCAAATGCCTCCTCAAAATCGATGCCTTTATGTTGGACATACCCTTTTGCAACCAACCGCGCCTTATGCTTTGTTACATTTCCATTGGCATCCTTTTTCAACTTGAAAATCCACTTTAACCCGATTACCTTTTGGTTGGCAGGTAATTGAGTTAAAGACCAAGTTTCATTCTTTTCTATTGAGGCCAGCTCCACCTTCATTGCACTCATCCAACTTTCTTGATTTAAGGCATCTTTTACTGAGGCTGGTTCATCTTCAATTAAAAATAAACCTTCACTTTCGTACATGGCCTTCACCTCTTCATCAGTTAATTTGGGAGCTCTTTGATTTATTTCATGTAGAGATCTGAATTCTCTAACAGGAGTATCATCAAAAGAAACAACCCCATCAAATGCTTGTGACCTTGTACTAGATTGACTAGATGTACATGTGTCTTTTGTACCTGTGGGACCACTTGAACACATATTAGAATTAAATAAAGGTGAGGAAAAGGATGAACCTCCCTTTTCAACGTGAGGTTTAGTAGGAGTAGCAACTCCATCCTCACATGTGTCATTATGATGATCATGGCCCACCACATGTGAAGTCTCTTTCATGCTGGCATTTTCTTCACAGCCTCCCACATTAAAATACTGCTCTCCCTTATATGTATGGTCACACCTATTTTCTTGAATACCACTCCATGCCCATGTCCTTGTTTCATCGAAGTAGACATCACGAGACACCACAACTTTATTTTCTTTTGGATCATAGAGCCTATAGGCTTTGCTACCAGGCTCAATCCCTAAATAAATCATTTGTTTGCTCCTATCTTCCAATTTTGTGACATGATTCTTTATATTTTTAACAAATGCCAAACAACCAAAAATTCTTAAATATTTCAAGTTTGGCTTTCTTCGCTTCCACGCCTCAAATGGTGTCATTTTTTCTACTGCTTTGGTTGGTAACCTATTTAAAAGATATACTGCATGACGCACTGCCTCCCCCCACAATGAATCAGGCAGCTTCATCGACTTAAGTAACGATCGTGTGGTTCCTAGTACTGTTCGGTTTCTGCGTTCTACAACCCCATTTTGTTGTGGGGTGTAGGGCGCAGTCGTTTGTCGTTTAATTCCTTCATTTTGACAATACTCAACAAAAACATGGGAATTAAACTCACCACCACGATCCGTTCTTAAAGCTTTAACACGAAATTTGCTTTCTTTTTCAACTTTCTTTTTGAAAATTTTGAAATATGTCAATGCAGTGTCTTTTGATTTAAGTAGATATACCCACATGAATCTACTATAATCATCAACTATAAGTAAAAAATAGAGGTTACCTCCATGTGATTTTGGCGTTATCGGCCCACATAAGTCTGCGTGTACCAGCTCCAATGGCTTTGAAGCTCTCCATTGAGCTTCTTGTGGGAATGGTTGGCGAGTCTGTTTAGCTACAAGACATGCCTCACACATTTTCTTGGCATGTGATAACAACGGTACCCCTTTCACGTAGCTCCTTTTCACCATCAGCTCCAAGTCTTGGAAATTCACATGTCCCAACCGGGCATGCCAAACCCATGCATCATTTTCCAAACGAGCAGACAAGCAAACGGGTCTTGTTGTCTTCAACTCAATCTTGTAAAGTCTGTTTGGTGATCTTTCGACTTTCATGATCAACCGGTGCTGAGCATCATACAGCCTTAAGAATTCTCGATGCATTCTAACATCATATCTTTCTTCTGTTAACTGGCCTAAACTCAAAATGTTTGTATGCAGAGCTGGTATGTAATATACATTACGAATCATCAACTGATCTCCATTTTTGGATTGGAACAGTAGGGTCCCTTTCCCTTTTATGTCAACCTTGGAGCCGTCACCAAATCGCACCTTGCCAGTCACACTTTCATCTAATTCAGCAAACACATCCTTCCTTCCCGTCATGTGATTGCTGGCTCCATTATCAAGATACCACAAATCTTGACTCTTATCACGTTCATTTTCATGTTGAAGAAACACTTTTGGTTCTTCCAACATCACAACCTGCGTGTCTTGTTCTCCAGCTACTGTGAGAAAAAGGGCAGGCTCATCGTCTTCGTCTCTTGCTAAATGAGCCTCTGGTTCACTTTTCTTTTCAGCCTTACACTCGGCTGCATAGTGGCCAAGATTTTGGCAATTGTAACATCTCACAGTCTTCTTGTCACGTGGCTTATGAGTTCCACTAAACTCATTTGATGAACTTGTCGAGCCACGGTAGCCCCTGCCACGTGAGGACCCCCTTCCTCTTGCTCCTTGTCTACCACCACGATCTCCGCCATTACCCCGACCCCTAGAACTACCACCTCTGCTGTTCACTTTACCATTTGAATGGTTCTCAGTTTTTGAAAACAACAAAGATGGGTCAGTCACAGAGGTTGATTGTCGAAGTTTAAGACGATCCTCATACGCCTTCAATCTTCCTATCGCCTCATCGAAGGTTATCTCCTCCATTTTAATAAATTGTTCCGCACCAGCCACCATGGGAATGTATTTATCAGTCACCGTATCGAACAATTTTCGCACCAGCTCCTCATCTTCCAAAACCGCACCAACAAGTTTGTATTTTGATATCATAGCCGACAACTTTCCACTATACTCATCAATAGTTTCCCCGTCTCGCATACGGAGTGCTTCAAACTCACTTTTGTACGTATGTAAGCGAGCCTTTTGCACACGTTCGGCTCCCACATAACGTGTTTTCAACGACTCCCAAACCTCCTTTGATGTTTTCTTCTTTGCCACTTGCAAGAGAATTTCTTCAGGGATCGCTTGAAAAATAAATGCACGTGCTGTCTTGCTCTTCTTCACATCAATGACAACATCTTCCTCGGACTCTATCGTCTCCCATAGCCCCTGTGCATCTAATATCGCTTCCATTTTGATGGACCATGTTGTGTAGTTTGTAGCGGTGAGTACAGGAACTTGAAAGGGTAGGGTGTTTTCTTTTGGTGGGTTTGAGGAGCTTGTGATTAGAGACATGGTGTTAAATTTTGGGTATTTTGGCATATAAGAACGGTAGAGAGGAAAGGAAGAACCACCAATATGTTGGGATATTGAGTAAAATTGATAAACAAATATCAAAAGAACAAGACAAGCTAGTCAAAAGTTATCACTGTATTATTTCAGTGGCATGAATAAACAAAAGTACAGTGAATTTTCGACGAGTTCACATCACAATGGATAAACAGAACATGACTTAAATACTAAAATAAACAACCAACTTTCCTAGAAAATCTCAACTAAACTAAAGACTCGGTACTCCAAGTAACGTCTCTTAAAGCACGTTTATTATCACTTCTGAATTAGTCCAATCTTCCAGCTCAGCAGCCACATCATCCCACACAGTCGTACAAGACATTTAAGACATATTGGTGGGTACATATATTTCAAGACAGACTGGTAGGAGTTGACATTCAAAACACATTGGTAGGTATTGGACATTATATACACTTCTACATAAATTCAAGACATATTTGGTATGTACAAGCCATTCATGATATATTGGTGGATATTGGACATTCAAGACATATTTGGTATGTACAAGCCATTCATGATATATTGGTGGATATTGGACATTATATACACTTCTACATAAATTCAAGACATATTTGGTATGTACAAGCCATTCATGATATATTGGTGGATATTGGACATTCAAGACATATTGATAGTTATTAGATATTCAAAGACATTACATAATACTTAAAACACATTACATAATACTTAAAACACATTACATAATACTTAAAAAATTAATAATAAAACACATTACATAATACTTAAAACACATTACATATTAAAAGTAAAACATTACATAATTAAAAAATTACATAATACTATAAAACACATTACATAATATTAAAAACATTACATAATACAAAACACATTACATAATACTTAAAACACATTACATATTAAAAGTAAAACATTACATCATATAAAAAATTACATAATACTTAAAACACATTACATAATACAAAACACATTACATAATACTTAAAACACATTACATATTAAAAGTAAAACATTACATCATTAAAAAATTACATAATACTTAAAAAATTAAGTTTTATTAATAATAAAACACATTACATAATACTTAAAACACATTACATATTAAAAGTAAAACATTACATAATTAAAAAATTTAATACTTAAAAAACATTACATAATAATAAAACACATTACATAATACTTAAAACACATTACATATTAAAAGTAAAACATTACATAATTAAAAACACATTACATATTATAAGTTTTATTAATAATAAAACACATTACATAATACTTAAAACACATTACATATTAAAAGTAAAACATTACATAATATTAAAACACATTACATATTAAAAAAAACATTACATAATATTAAAACACATTACATATTAAATAAAACATTACATAATATTAAAACACATTACATATTAAAATAAAACATTACATAATATTAAAACACATTACATATTAAAAGTAAAACATTACATAATACTTAAAACACATTACATAATACTTAAAACACATTACATAATACTTAAAACACATTACATAATACAAAACACATTACATAATACTTAAAACACATTACATATTAAAAGTAAAACATTACATCATTAAAAAACATTACATATTAAATAAAACATTACATAATACTTAAAACACATTAATATTATAAGTTTTATTAATAATAAAACACATTACATAATACTTAAAACACATTACATATTAAAAGTAAAACATTACATAATCTAAAACACATTACATATTAAAAAAAACATTACATAATATTAAAACACATTACATATTAAAAGTAAAACATTACATAATACTTAAAAAATTAAGTTTTATTAATAATAAAACACATTACATAATACTTAAAACACATTACATATTAAAAGTAAAACATTACATAATAAAAACACATTACATAATACTTAAAACACATTACATATTAAAAGTAAAACATTACATCATTAAAAACATTACATATTAAATAAAACATTACATAATACTTAAAACACATTACATATTAATAAAACATTACATAATATTAAAACACATTACATATTAAATAAAACATTACATAATACTTAAAACACATTACATATTAAAATAAAACATTACATAATACTTAAAACACATTACATATTAAAAGTAAAACATTACATCATATAAAACACATTACATAATACTTAAAACACATTACATATTAAAAGTAAAACATTACATAATTAAAAAAAGAAGTTTATACTATGCCAAAAAAAAATGTTGAAAAGAAAAAAACAAACAAAAAAAAACTTACAATGAGCTAATAAGAAAACATAAGCAATTTCATCTTGGTAAAAAATAAGTAGCTAAATTTTCACTTTGCTAAAAAAAAGAAGCTAAAAGGTTGGAGAAAAAAAAACGTTCAGCAGCTAAAAAGAAAAAGAAAAAAAAAGGAGCAGTATTTGGTCCCTGATGCCTGATATCTTACACTAGCAGTCCTCCAACGGTTAGTTTTAAGTTTGAACCTTTTACACTTTCAGCCCCTCCTTCCCCAACCCTCCATCAACCTTTCGCGAGCTTTCATCTCGCCCAGCCATCTCCCTCCGCGAGCTCGCTCGAGTGGCGGCCGAACCACTCCCATCTCCCTCCATCTCGCACCCCATCTCGCTTCGACTCCCTCCCCCCTAACATATTAGATCCCACCGCATAGACACCGGGAAATGAGAAGGGTAACATGTGAAACCATTGATCTATCAAGGCAGTAACCATTGATCCAGAACCTGCAAGTAAAGTTTGATACAAATACTGAATGATGGTGTGCCATGATAGAAACCCAACATAACGCATTATTCAATTATATGGTTGGAGATAACAAAACGTACATTCATTCAATGGACAACAATGTAATCATGCCCGCACACCCATGAGATGGGCTGTCGTACCTCGTGAATCAATAAACAATCAATTCAATATAAACTCTTAAATCATCAAGTAAAGGCATTAAAGTAAATTCAAATCATTGACGAAATTGTACAGGTTATAAAAGTAAAATATGATGAGATACAGATCAGTTCCACCAAAAAAAACAAAGTAGCTCGCAACAAAAAAAGTATACAGTACCAAAATAGCAATCCGTATTAGATCTGCGACCTTTACAAACTATAGTTTACCACAAACATGAGCTTGGTTTGCATATCTTGATTTACACTTCATGGTTCATGGGCTTGACCTCAGAGGTAGCATAGGCCAGCCATGTAATTGAGGTGAACCTACTGGGCTTGGGTGTTGACCGGATTTGGACAAAGACTTTACTATTGGTGCATTACTTCAGATAAAAAATGAGAGAATCAAGATAATACAACAGCATAATTGAGTATTGTATGCCAAAATGTTCACCCATGGATATATGCTCTAAGACAAACGATAATCACTGAAACGAGATTTAGGGGTGACACTAGTTCACCATGCACGAAGCCTAATTGAGGCCCTTCAAGGGGGATGAGAGAAGTCTATAAATATTTACTAATAAACTTGAACCATCAACTTCTAATCATCAAGGTATAAGCTTTAAATAAGTTTGCCATAGATCGATCTTATTGGCATTTGACCCATTTAACATTTAATGGCCATTGTGATCAAGATTGACTAAGAAAGTGTTTTTGTTATTAGGTGGGACTCAAACTGCACACGCTCAAAAGGGTAAAAACGAAATAGTCACATTCAAAACGAAATCACAGGTAGAGTTCTTAGATTCAATTGGAGGAAGTTCGAAAAGAAGATGGAGAAAAATAGCCCAAACCCATGGTACAAGCTTTATGTCAGTTGTCATGTCAAATTAAATTATTTACATTAATTGAGGGATTGTTTGAACTTATGTTTTGAAGTTATTTATCTAACTATTACACCTTGAAGTCGTTAATTACCAGATAAGATGAGCAACAGAAACACACCCAGATGTTACTTTTTAGACTCCATTTAATTACAACTAGTTATTGGAATCTGTTTGTTTAGATGAATGAAATTTAAATGGTACTAACATGGGATAGACATTTTAAACAGGGATTATTACCGTTGTTCAGCAGAAGGATGTTCAGTAAAAAAGAGATTCAAAAGATACATGAAGCAACAAATGTACACTTGAAATGAACGTCTGTCAAGATCTTTCCTTTGCTCAAGAAAGCTTCTAAGATGGTGTTCATCGGGCACGTAGATCTTCACCGTGTTGTCTACGACTTATATGATATCTATTGGAAAAGATCAACATTGACAATGTACTAACCTTTTCAACTTCATCTTCAATTAAGTCATTGCACCAGTCTTCCAATTCTGAATCTACATCAATTATTAATTCTTCAAGTTCTTGCAGCTTAAAAATCACATCATTGTTATCTTTACTTGACATGGTGAAGGATACTAACAAACGTCTCAAAAGAGTTAATCCTTCAACCTGATGAGGTAAATTATCAACTCCGTTGCAACGGATATCAAGCACTTCAAGAGACTTCAGCTATCCTATAAAACTAGAAAGCTACTTTAACATTGTACAACCGTTCAGATAGATAACTTTAAGATTTGACAGAGTGTATATCGACAATGAAAGTGCAATTATCAGCTCCTTTAACATTGTACAACCGTTCAGATAGATAACTTTAAGATTTGACAGATTGTATATCGACAATGAAAGTGCAATTATCTCTGTCACGTGAAGATCTAAAACCACAAGGTTGCGCATGTGTTGAAAGAATGAATCGGGAATATTTTTATGCTTTGAATATTTTTGAACAAAAAGTGTGGAAAGTTGGGAGGAATGGGGGGCATCAGGAAAGCTATCGAGTGAATTATTAGCCAAAGAGATCTATTTCTTATCTGTCCATAAATCCACACATGCGCGCTTTGGTGCAACACAATTAACTTTCAATGGGGCGTCACTAATCTTCACCAAACACCTATCCTTCATTTCCTCAGACAAAATATTTAATGCTGCTGCTAGGATCAATTTGTGCATCCTTACATATTACCTTGTCTCGCGTTCCTCAAGTAAAATTACGTTTTTGAGGTGACGCAATATATTCCGTCCACCAACTTTTGTTCCATAACCACTTTTAAGAAAATTTTCTTAGACCTATGAAATTAGTTTTGAACAATGTTTGGGGTAGAATTTTCACCACTAGGATCCTAACAGAATTTACACTTTAAGTCTTCTATGATATATACTTAAATAATACGTTGTTATGAAGGATCCTTAGTTTAGTTTAATTTGTTAGTTCTGCTTGTATTATATTATTATCTTGATATAACGGGATCTTGATATCGTCAGGATCTATAATCCCACTAACGAATATATATCTAGTACGAGAGATATTATTTGTAGGATCAAAATTTAAGCTTACAACATGAAGAAAACGTGTTTCAACGGATAGTTTACCACTTCGACCACAAGAATCGGGATTGATAACAGTTTTACCGTGTGAAGAATAAGTCTCAACGGTCATCTATTCCATTTCTTCAGCGTAAGGAGCAAGTCCAGGAAGATCCCAGATATTTCGGAAAGATAGTTCAACGTATAGCTCTATAAATAGAAGAAGATCTTATTCAGAAAAGAGGAACAAGCATTCATCATACACGCACTCATTCAACATACTCATTCGCTCTACAAACACACAACTACTTAGTTTTTTAGCTGTTATTCGTTCTCATTCATTCATATCATTGTAATCGTTCACAAACAATAATAATAATAAAAGAGCAGCAGGCAGGATCGATTGAATCCTCCCGGGGTTTTTTACCTAAGATTTCTTAATTGAATCAAGGGTTTTTCCCCGTCAACAAAATTCTGGTGTCGTTGTTATTTTCATTTATCTTTAAGATCCTAGCTTTACATTTCATTACTTTAGTTTTATCTTCAACAGTTTTCTTAGATTCTCAAAGTATTTCTGTCTCAAAGGCTTTCATAAAACTCTTTTTAACATAAACTCTTAGTTTAAATCGTTATCTTTAAGAAAACTTTACTTTTATTTGAAGATCCTAAAACACCGAATCCCACTTACAAATCTTCGGTTCTTAAATTATCTTTAATCCTTTCTAAAATTATCTTAGGTAATTTTTGCCCGAAACAATTTGGCGCCCACCGTGGGGCAAAAAGGTGTTTTTGCAATTAGATCGTTGTCATAAAAACAAGATTTTTCTTTAAAGAAAATTTGTGTTTCACGGAAAACGTTTTCTAGGAAAATCATGTCTGGGCAATCTCAAAATCCTTCTTCTTCTGGTTTAATTTACGATTATCCTTATGTAAAAGAAAACTTGAGAAATCCTCTTGAAAATGCAAGATTCCTGGCTGAACAAACTCTGAAAGGAAAAACTGAAGGAATACCTTCAGTAGATCCATATCTAGCTATGCTGTGGAAGAAACATTTCGATCAATTCTATGAATCGATCTCTGATAAAGAAACTGAAGAAGTGACTCAAGGATCAGATGAGTCGGTGAGAAGCTATAGGGAAAGATTTGAATGTAATCTGGGATCAGCATCGAAGATCAAGAAGAATCTCTTGAAGATCAAGTCATCAAATAAGATTCGAAAGGATCCAGGTATAGCTGATAAAGGTAAGAAAGATAATTATAAGAAATACTTACAATATTCTGATTATCATTTTACCACTGATTTGTCTGGACTTCTTACCCTTATGAGAAGTCTGGGGGACAAAGTTAATTGGCCAGAAAGAACCCCTAGAAAATTTTATACTGAAAGAACTAAATGGTGTGTTTTTCATGGTATTTTTGGTCATGAAACTAAGGAATGTGCAGCGTTTAATTATGAAATTTGGAGATTAATACATGAAGGTTTATTGGACGAAATACTTCCTAACCAAAATTGGGTTTTAGCAAAAAAGTAATTTTTAAGAAAAAGTCATTAGGTCTGTTATGTTTTTAACGATAATACTAATCTGAGCATATGAGTCATGTTAGCCAAAAGGGCTAACATAAACCATTAGCATGTGTTTTGTTTCTATGGCCTCTTGCAGGATAATCGACATCCAGGATCCTAATATTAATGGATGAAGATCACAAGCGTATATCCAAGGTACAGATCCTGAACAAAAGCAAATTCTCCTAAGTCTAAGTCCTTAAACGGATTACAGTGGATTGAACTAAAACTTCAATCCTAGGTTGAAGGGATCACCTTCTCGAACGCCGAGGTTAACATTAACACCTCATTTCGCCCGGGGAGCACGTCATAAAAAAATTCTTGATTGTGGGTAGACCCTCATGGTTGGGAATTTTCAAAGGGTTGTTGATTTTTCAATCAACTCAACTGGTTTTGACGATCAAACACGATCAAACAGTCATAAAAAAGAATAGGGATAATCTCTCTATTAAACACAACCGATGGACAAATAGGTTAATTAATGAACTAACAAAAGGATTGATAAATTAATTATCATTTGCAGTGATTCTTGTATTTGAACAGGGAATAAATAAAAAAGAAGAAACTATCATGAAGGTCTGGATCAAGGTAAACGACGATCTTCTTAAAAGCATCAAAAAGAATTAGGTCGATTTATCCCCGTTAGCCTCATCAATTTCTGGGTGCGATCTTTTAAATTTAGAAACCACTGTTTTCAATACCAGTACGTTCCCCTTAGTCTTTTGAAGCTCTTCTTGAACAATGTCTAGATTTCCATAAGCCACGATTAGTTCTTCTCTTAGGGATATCATGTCTTTTCCCCATTTGCCAATAGTCTCTAGGGTCAGTGCTTGATGATCTTTACTAATTTCCTCTAAAAGCGATAAACATTCCCCAAGATTTTCGAAAAGTTTATCTTGTTTCTTAGCTAATTCTTCGGATAATTGATTGAATTTTTCAGAAACCTATGTAAAAGAAAGAAATTTATAACTAAAATGACATAACAAAATATATTAATGAAATCAGAAAATATTTACCTGGGTTGGGACGTTCGACATGATTCTATGAAAGAGAGAGAAAATGATATTTTCGAAAATAAAGGGATGATCTAAAAGATGGAGATCGGTAGAGAATAAATAGGGAGATAAAGGAGAATTAATTGCTGGGTAGTTGAGAGTCTAATCTGAATAGTTATAATTTTTCACAATAAACCGAAAAGACACTTCTCGAAAAATGAAACGTTCAATACAAAGCGAGATGGAATCTTAAGAATTAAGTTTAACACGCATAATACATCACAAGAAATAGTCTCCTGACATTTCAAAACATAACAACATTAATATTAAAAGCATTGTCTACTGGGGGCATTAACATCAAACATGCTAAACAATTATTAAGAGCTACATAACCAAACAAACATTAAGAATCATAGATAAGTAGTGTCCTCACTACTATTCAACCAGGATCATGTCCTCATCGTCCTTTGAAGTTCCGTTTCCTCCTGCAGTCTTTCTTTTGCGCCTTTTGTTCACAAACTTCTCGGGTTGAGTGAAGAGAATGTCATCAGTAACTTCTTTAACAATCAGCCCAACCAAAGTCTTTTCCCATGCTTTGATGTTCCAACCAGCCGGTTCACAACCCATTTCCTTTGCAATTTTAGCCATCTCAATTCTGCTTTTAAGAATTGTGATAGATGCGCTTAAGACAGACTCTTCCTTCTGAATTTTGAGTTTCTTTTCCTCTTCCTTTTTGAATTCCCTAAGCTCATAATTCAACTTAGCAATTTTTGTGTTCAAGCCCTCAACTTCAGCCAACAAATCATCCTTCTTTGCTCTTTCAATATTGACTAACTCCTTTTGAACTTCAACATCCATTTCCCATTCATTCAACTCTCTTCCAAAACTTAAAATCAAATGTTCAATACCCTAAAATAATAAATTAAGATATCAGGCTGACGAATATCAACTGATCCAATTTTTATTAAGCAATAATTGGTACCTTAGAAATATCTTTAACCGAGCTGCCAAAAGTAACACTTTCGGGTAATCGAGAAACTAACTCAGTAAACGGAGCTTTGGCCGAATTTCCAATAACTTAATAAGTTTCCTAACATTTACTGATCGCTTCTTTCTCTTTCCGTTAACTTTCTTTGACTCATTATCCATGTCTAAGAGAATATTAAATTAAATCTGAATAAATCAATTAAATAAAGGACCTAAAAGCAAATATATAATTAAGACAATTAAAACTTTGGGGAACAACAATCGATTGATCCCGACAAAACAAATATAAATTCCTACGTCAAAAACTAAAACTAAGGGAATAATTGAAAAACATAAGAAAACAGATCTTAGATCTAGTATAAGTACAGAAGACTCTTTAATAAATTGAAATTGAAAATATAAGGAAAACTTACCTTTTACTCTCTGGGATAAATCTGGACTGCAGAAATAGATAAAAGGGAGCATAAGAATGAAAACCTAAAGGTCGATAGCAATTTCTTTTTATGAGATTTTCAGTGGCCGACAATGACTTGAAAAACTTATCTTTATTTACAATGAAACATAAGTTTTGGGGACAATTGTTTGGGGTAGAATTTTCACCACTAGGATCCTAACAGAATTTACACTTTAAGCCTTCTATGATATATACTTAAATAATACGCTGTTATGAAGGATCCTTAGTTTAGTTTAATTATATTATTATCTTGATATAACGGGATCTTGATATCGTCAGGATCTATAATCCCACTAACGAATATATATCTAGTACGAGAGATATTATTTGTAGGATCAAAATTTAAGCTTACAACATGAAGAAAACGTGTTTCAACGGATAGTTTACCACTTCGACCACAAGAATCGGGATTGATAACAGTTTTACCGTGTGAAGAATAAGTCTCAACGGTCATCTATGCCATTTCTTTAGCGTAAGGAGCAAGTCCAGGAAGATCCCAGATATTTCGGAAAGATAGTTCAACGTATAGCTCTATAAATAGAAGAAGATCTTATTCAGAAAAAAGGAACAAGCATTCATCATACACGCACTCATTCAACATACTCATTCGCTCTACAAACATACAACTACTTAGTTTTTTAGCTGTTATTCATTCTCATTCATTCATATCATTGTAATCGTTCACAAACAATAATAATAATAAAGGGTTTTTTACCTAAGATTTCTTAATTGAATCAAGGGTTTTTTCCCGTCAACAAAATTCTGGTGTCGTTGTTATTTTCATTTATCTTTAAGATCCTAGCTTTACATTTCATTACTTTAGTTTTATCTTCAACAGTTTTCTTAGATTCTCAAAGTATTTCTGTCTCAAAGGCTTTCATAAAACTCTTTTTAACATAAACTCTTAGTTTAAATCGTTATCTTTAAGAAAACTTTACTTTTATTTGAAGATCCTAAAACACCGAATCCCACTTACAAATCTTCGGTTCTTAAATTATCTTTAATTCTTTCTAAAATTATCTTAGGTAATTTTTGCCCGAAACACAAGGCATTATAAAGTAAACATGGCTTTTGTTCAACATTCAAAGTGATCACAACAAAACTTAAGCAAGTTTTTCATTGGCTCATTATTTTTGTTCTCCGGCTACCTTCTTAACGTTTGTAATCCATCACTCCAACTTATCTCATTGAGTTCACTCTTTTCTATTGCTTTGAATATACGTGCTACCATCTTTATCATCAACGGATGCCCCCACATAAAGAGACGACTTTGTAAGTTGTGCGTTCAAGCTATGCCCTATCTTTAATATCATTGGAGGTAGCCAATAGCCTATGAAACATGTTCCATGATTCACTTTGAGATAACTTCTTCACTTCTATGTTGGAACACGAAGGAAGCCGAACATGCCGATATTTGGTTGTCATGACTATCTTGCTACCTTTTGCACCACTAGGAATACCAATCTATTTAATCAAGTTCTGCCTTGACATCATCCAAAATTAGCAAGTACTTTACAACCTCTAGTTCCCCCTCTATTCTTTTAGCAATTTAGAGAAATGTCGGTGATGCCTTCTATTTCCACCATCAATCTTTCTGCAATCACATAATGAAACATCTCTGTACTCAAATTCTCCTTGTTATTCTCCTAACCCGAAACTATCACCTAGATTACTCTTTCATACATACTAGCAACTTTTTCATGGTTATTCAAATTTTGTATTATCCTCATTTTTCCTGACCCCAACATGCCTAGCACTCTCATTGCTTTAAAATCTTCATTTGGCAGATCTTGAAGTATTTTATTCAATGCCCCAGATATCTCTTATATTCCTACCCTTAAAGGCGTATTGGGTAAAGCACTTCAAGATCTGCTAAATGAAGATCTTAAAGCAATCAAAGTGCTAGGAATGTTGGGGGTTGAAAAAACAACGATATAGCAAAATTTGAATAACCATGAAAAAGTTGCTCGTATGTTTGAAAGGGTAAGTTGGGTGACCGTTTCGGGTGAGGGGAATAACAAGGGGAATTTGAGTACAAAGATGTTGCAACATGTGATTTCAGAAAGACTCATGGTGGAAAATATAAGGCATTACCGATGTTTCTAAAACTGCTAAAAGGATAAAATAGGAACTAGAGACTGTGACGTATTTGCTACTTCTGGATGACGTTAAGTCAGAACTTGATTATTATTATTATTATTATTATTATTATTATTATTATTATTATTATTATTATTATTATTATTATTATTATTATTATTATTATTATTATTATTATTATTATTATTATTATTATTATTATTATTATTATTATTATTATTATTATTATTATTATTATTATTATTATTATTATTATTATTATTATTATTATTATTATTATTATTATTATTATTATTATTATTATTATTATTATTATTATTATTATTATTATTATTATTATTATTATTATTATTATTATTATTATTATTATTATTATTATTATTATTATTATTATTATTATTATTATTATTATTATTATTATTATTATTATTATTATTATTATTATTATTATTATTATTATTATTATTATTATTATTATTATTATTATTATTATTATTATTATTATTATTATTATTATTATTATTATTATTATTATTATTATTATTATTATTATTATTATTATTATTATTATTATTATTATTATTATTATTATTATTATTATTATTATTATTATTATTATTATTATTATTATTATTATTATTATTATTATTATTATTATTATTATTATTATTATTATTATTATTATTATTATTATTATTATTATTATTATTATTATTATTATTATTATTATTATTATTATTATTATTATTATTATTATTATTATTATTATTATTATTATTATTATTATTATTATTATTATTATTATTATTATTATTATTATTATTATTATTATTATTATTATTATTATTATTATTATTATTATTATTATTATTATTATTATTATTATTATTATTATTATTATTATTATTATTATTATTATTATTATTATTATTATTATTATTATTATTATTATTATTATTATTATTATTATTATTATTATTATTATTATTATTATTATTATTATTATTATTATTATTATTATTATTATTATTATTATTATTATTATTATTATTATTATTATTATTATTATTATTATTATTATTATTATTATTATTATTATTATTATTATTATTATTATTATTATTATTATTATTATTATTATTATTATTATTATTATTATTATTATTATTATTATTATTATTATTATTATTATTATTATTATTATTATTATTATTATTATTATTATTATTATTATTATTATTATTATTATTATTATTATTATTATTATTATTATTATTATTATTATTATTATTATTATTATTATTATTATTATTATTATTATTATTATTATTATTATTATTATTATTATTATTATTATTATTATTATTATTATTATTATTATTATTATTATTATTATTATTATTATTATTATTATTATTATTATTATTATTATTATTATTATTATTATTATTATTATTATTATTATTATTATTATTATTATTATTATTATTATTATTATTATTATTATTATTATTATTATTATTATTATTATTATTATTATTATTATTATTATTATTATTATTATTATTATTATTATTATTATTATTATTATTATTATTATTATTATTATTATTATTATTATTATTATTATTATTATTATTATTATTATTATTATTATTATTATTATTATTATTATTATTATTATTATTATTATTATTATTATTATTATTATTATTATTATTATTATTATTATTATTATTATTATTATTATTATTATTATTATTATTATTATTATTATTATTATTATTATTATTATTATTATTATTATTATTATTATTATTATTATTATTATTATTATTATTATTATTATTATTATTATTATTATTATTATTATTATTATTATTATTATTATTATTATTATTATTATTATTATTATTATTATTATTATTATTATTATTATTATTATTATTATTATTATTATTATTATTATTATTATTATTATTATTATTATTATTATTATTATTATTATTATTATTATTATTATTATTATTATTATTATTATTATTATTATTATTATTATTATTATTATTATTATTATTATTATTATTATTATTATTATTATTATTATTATTATTATTATTATTATTATTATTATTATTATTATTATTATTATTATTATTATTATTATTATTATTATTATTATTATTATTATTATTATTATTATTATTATTATTATTATTATTATTATTATTATTATTATTATTATTATTATTATTATTATTATTATTATTATTATTATTATTATTATTATTAT
>CM067170.1:124774593-124797916 GCA_034093135.1 Erigeron breviscapus | reverse complement strand
TAGGCAATTGAAGCCACATGAGAAGAATTATTCGACACATGATTTGGAGCTAGGAGCCGTAGTGTTTGCCTTGAAGATATGGCGACATTATCTTTATGGCACCAAGTGCACCATATTTACCGATCACAAGAGCTTGCAACACATCTTCGATCAGAAGATGTTGAACATGAGGCAAAGGAGGTGGATGGAGCTGCTTAACGATTACGAGTGCGAAATTAAGTACCACCCCGGAAAGGCAAATGTTGTTGCTGACGCTCTTAGTAGGAAGGTGAGCACTAGGGTGCCAAGGGCAAGAATTAATCACCTACGAGTGAGAATGTCTCTAAGAGACCGATTCTTAGAAGATCAAGCAAAGGCCTTTGAAGGTAAGAATATTGAGGAAGAGGCCTTAAGCGGAGTAGAAACAAGGTTCGATAGGGATGATGAAGGCATCTTGTATTTCAAAGGAAGAGCTTGGGTCCCAAAGATCAATGGGCTGAGAGAGGTACTAATGAATGAAGCTCACAATTCAAAATACTCGATTCATCCGGGAGCGGATAAAATGTACCAAGGTCTAAAAAGGGACTTTTGGTGGCCTGGGATGAAAGGTGATGTAGCCCTATATGTGAGCCGATGCATGACTTGTGCGATGGTCAAAGCTGAGCACAAAAGCCAGCTGGACTTTTAAAGCAGCCGGAAATTCCCGAGTGGAAGTGGGAGCAAATAGCAATGGACCTAGTGACGAAATTGCCTCGGACAAAGAAAGGTCATGATGCTATATGGGTGATTGTAGATCGTCTTACGAAATCAGCCCATTTCATCCCCATCAAAGAAGGTTGGAACACTGAGCGTTTAGCTCGTCTGTACGTTGAAAAGATTGTGATATTACATGGTGTACCTCTGTCCATAATATCCGATAGGGATGGTAGGTTTACCTCACGTTTCTGGGGTCTTGTGCAAGAAGCAATGGGCACTACGTTAGCATTAAGCACGGCTTACCACCCACAAACGGATGGGCAAAGTGAGCGTACAATACAAACGCTGGAGGATATGCTAAGGGCTTGCGCGTTAGAATTCAGTGGAAGTTGGGATGAACATTTGCCATACGCGGAATTTACTTACAACAATAGTTATCACTCTAGCATACAGTGTGCGCTGTTTGAAGCTCTATACGGGCGTAAATGTAGATCACCCATGTGTTGGGTAGAGGCGGGTGAAAGAAGCCTAGCTACCGTTGATTTTGTCCAAGAGACAACGGACAAGGTGGTGATCATTAAAGAAAAGCTTAAGGCCGCAAGAGATCGGCAAAAGAGTTATGCGGATCAAAGGAGGAAGCCCCTAGAATTTGAGGTTGGCGACAAGGTGCTATTAAAGGTGTCGCCATGGAAGGGAACCGTAAGGTTCGGCAAAAGAGGAAAGTTGAGCCCCCGATACATTGGGCCATTCGAAATTGTTGCTAGAATAGGCCCCGTAGCCTATAAGTTGAAATTACCCCAAGAATTGGGAGATGTTCATGACACATTCCATGTGTCGAACTTGAAGAAATGTGTGCGGATGATTCGAAAGTGGTCCCACTTGAAGAACTACGTGTGGAAGATAAGCTCCAATTTCGTGAGGAGCCAATAGAAGTTCTCGATCGCGATGAGAAACGCCTTAAGAGAAGCAAGATCCCTATCGTTAAAGTTAGATGGGATACGAAACGTGGACCCGAGTTTACATGGGAGCGCGAGGACTTTATACGCGAGAAATACCCGCACTTACTCCCTAAGCAAATTCAAATTCCGAGACGGAATTCTTCTAAGGGGGTAAGGATGTAACAACCCTACTTTTTAATATTATATATATGTGCTAGTTATGTTGTCTATGATCCCGCAAGCCATAGTTATACTTGAAGCTAGTAGTTAATGCCCCTAAATTAACAATCTAAAGCTATTATTTAATTCTAATTAAACCAAAGGAGATGCCATTGAACAAAATATAATTTCTAATTAATCAAGTTATATAAATAATAATGTAAGTCTCACAAGTTGAGATAATCATCAAAAACCCTTAGAAACGTCCAACAATTTAACCACCAAGTTAGTTAAGATATATTTGGACAAGAAAATCAAATTACCATCTCAAAAGGGTATTTATAAACTCATAAGTACATGAAAGTGCTTGAAACCTTAGTAAATGCATATGTAAGTATATATAAGTATCAAAATACATACAAATTTATAAATAAAGGCTTATGTAACAAATTAAAAATGCAAATGTAAGTACATATATATATATACACGACACATACACATATAGATACTAGAACAAATAATTAAGTTACACCACAAATAAATACAAATTAACCTTACAACATATATATACACTTAACCTATACATATATAATTATATACACACATTTTATATAAAAAAAAATGAAAGAAAACCCTCCAAATACCCCCTATGCCCCCCCCCTTTACACACACACATACCCTCATTTCAAATTTACACTCTTTACACTCCCCATACAACAACCTACTCAAGTCTTTCTCTTCCCAACACACACACACATACTCTTACACTCAAACAACTTTCTCTCTTCCTTTTTCTCTCTATTTTCGGCAGCCACAAGCAAGGAAAAAGGGAAGAAAAATCAACATAAACACTTGTTAATAATAAGGGTTAAGTTAGATTGTTAAAGGGTTATAGTAAGCTATAGATTAAGGGTTGTTTTAAGCATAGATTAAAGGTATTATAAGGGTTTGGAGGCCACGAAAATCATCATTTCATCATCAAAACCGACTTCAAAAGGGTATAATCTTCATCCTTTTTGTTAGATCTAATCTTGTTCTTGTTTATATTCAAAGGTTTTATCAAAAACTCATACTTTCTTCTTGTTTTCTTTGTAATATACACTTGATGAGGGCAAAGTTGATAGGATCTTTCTTTTCATGCTCATGCATGTCGAATCTAAGAAGAAAAATCCAAGGATTCAACAAGTTTAAGACCCAAAAGTGTTGTTATAGATTAAGTAGCTTTTAAAGTGATTTTCCTTTTTATAGATCTATATGTTTTTGTATATTTTGAAGAATATATTTCTGAGATTTTTCATAAAAAAATATGTTTTTATGTTGTTGGATTAAAGATGGATAAAGATTTGTTGTTAAAATGATGAGATGATTACATGCATGTTTAGATCTAGGAAAGTTGGATCTTTTGTTGGATTATGAGATGAATATGGACTTGTCATAACTGAAAAATATGTTAATCTTGATGGTAATATTCTGGAAAAATTGATAAAATATCAAGGATATAAAGCTTGAATCAAAACATGTTAAAATAAGCTAGAAATCATAAACCGAAAACACGCAAAAATGCATTTTGAGCACACACATGCACCATAATCTTATGACCAAGAAAATATGATAAACCTACTGGAAATAAGTTATTTCAAAAGTATAAAACTCAAGTCACTTGATGCATGGCAAGAATAAGCTCAAAAATCACCTTTTCAGGTCAAATAATCACTAACCGAAAGCACAAAATTTCACATATCACACCACCACCACTATCACGACTTGAATCACCAAAATATAATGGACTTTCTGTAAATATTGAAATAAGAATGAAAATCCATTTTGAAGTACCTTAATAGCTTAAGAAATGAGGCTAAAATCACTATTTCGGTAAACGATTGTTAATCATAAAGTCCTCAAAATAAGCAAGACACAAGAGAGGTTGAATTGATATGAGTTTTTATTGATAAAAGTTTCCTAAAAGGCCTGGAATTTTTGACTAAAATATTGTGTGGTGATTTCTAAGAATTTTCATGAATTATTGGATTTAAATGGTGATTAAAAGGCAAATAAATCAATAAATAAATTATGTAAATCATGAATTTGGCTAAATCTTCTTAACCATTGATAAAAATAACTAAAACCTACTGGAGAAAAATAGTTAAGAGTCAAGAGACATGTGTTACATAATTTAAAGATAATTAATTAAGTAAAAATAACTAATTAAACGCTATTATTAAAATTAATGGAAAATACACAAATAAAAGTATAAAACATGAAATTATAAATTAAGAAGCATATATATCAGAATATAACTCAAATAAAACTATTCATAATTTATAAAGACAATTATGACACTTAAAAGTATTTTTAAGGAATTATTTAGTTAATAAATCAATAAAGTGAATAAATAAGTAATTAAATATTATTAAATTAAATAAATAATTACAAATCAGAAAATATACATAAATATTAATATTATAAGACCACTAATGTCAAATATTATTATTAAGCAAAGTATACAATGGAGATCATATAAATCAAAGCCAAACTACCGAAATTCCAATAAACATACAAAAACGTATAATGAGAAAACGACTCCTACCACCAAATATCTTTTAACCAAATAATGAGAGCATCATAATGCACTTGAATTCCACAATTAAGTAACAACCAAAGATGGGAAAGTCTACTAGCAAACATCTCATGATCTAGCACACTAGTTCATGCTACACACACTTACGTTGTGTATATATGAATACCATGGTTTAGGCTTGCTTGGGGAGCAACACGACTAGACGAAGATCTCGCATTTGATCAGCCCCTAACACTCTCGAATCAAGTGAGTCATAGCCCCCTTTCAAACTCTTTTATGTGTTATACTTTCGGGGTGAAAAGCATGATAAATAAAAATTGCTTTATATATATATGAATGATTCTTGAAAGAATGATTATGAAATGGGATATATTGTATGTTCAATGTGTTATAAGTTATATGATGAGCTTGAGTTCTGTCAAACTATATCACTTCGGTACACTACTATTAACTCCGAAAGGGGAGGCCTGTAGTTAGAGGGTTGCGCAACTAGGAGTCGTCCACTCACCCACTAAAATAGGTAACGGTGGAATGTTGGTTGCCTTTGTGGCCACTTTCATTGCCAGTCCGACCCGATCGGTGCTCTAATCTACTTTATTTTAGGCGGTCGTCTCCATGGCACGATCCCCTTCTTTATAAATTGCACTTGATTGACAGCTTGTGCTATGAAATGAAATATTATGTTGGTTGGGACAGGAAATGGTCTTAGTAGTGGCTCAAGATAAACTCATCAAATCATGTCATGGTAATCTTACCATTGACCAAGTGTTGTTGATATCATTGATGATTGGTTATTATTGATTGAACATACGGTTTGGGTACGAATATTATGAAGGAAATTCTTGGAAACTATATGATTTACTACTTCATAATTTGAATCGGTTGTACGTATATTTGGTAGAATAAACCTATGAACTCACTCAACTCTCGTAGTTGACACTTTTTCTTCATGCTTTTCAGGTCTAGAGCAGTAAGTTAGCACTATGGACCGCCTCTCGGATGATGTGTTTGTTTGTTGCATGTTGGACTAGTAATGCGAACATTTGATCCTTTGATTATGAATTTGGTTATGTAATGTTTATTAAACGTCAACTTGAACTTGTAATCTTTTGAATTTGAATGGCATTTGAAACTTTATGTTGATGTTTTATATTTAAATCTTTTGTACCATGTCGTTCTGTGACATCTCGTGTTTCCGCCTTAGTCGGGGTGTTACAAAATGCATAAAGGAATAAGAACACCGTGATTTGTTGACGAGGAAAAACCCTAATCCTTCTGGATTGCCGGCATAAAAACCCCGGGAGGAAGCAATCGTCCCTCAAGTGCTACTTTTATTATTATAAATCGAAGTTAATTACAATTCGAGAGCCCAAGTGATTGATCTAAGTGTTACAATGATGAAAAGTGTTAAGTGTGATGTGTTTACAGAAGAAATTAGAGATAAAGAAGTGTTTTTTTCTGAGATCAACCGAAGTGTTTTATCCTAGCAATCACTTGCCCCTTTTATAGAGAAAATACTCAACTAACTATCCTAAAAATCTGGGATCTTGAGCTGGAAATATGAGATCTTGAGCAGATCTTTCTCTTTGACTTGATGACTTGATAAATGGACGTTGTGGAGCCATTTCCACACGTTTTCAACCATAAATTCCGACTTTGGGGGCAAGTCTTCCGTTTTACCTGTTCCTGTACTACTAAGTCAAAGTAATAACGGTCAGATATCTTAGAGCCCCAAGATCTTGGACCACGAAGATCTTGGACCACTAAGATCTTGTAGGTGAAAATCTCAGGCATAACAATTGTCCCCAAAATTCTGACTCGTGTTTATCTCCTTAAACAGAGTTAGAATTTTCCAGAAAACATCTTTAACAATATCAAAATCAAAGTTCAAAATGATAATCAAAAGTATAAGGAATAGAAGTGACCGTGCATGGAAGATTGTTTCCCAATTCGCTATTGGTGTTCCTTTTCTGTCTTGACGATCGTTTAGGAGGTCATTATTGGCTTTATAGCTATCAATATCCATAAGTTCGTTGAGAGTATCTGCAAACCCTGCATTAAAGTAATATATATGTATATATATAGATCCTGCGTCCAGGATTACAATGAGGGAGCCAAAATTAAGAGGGGAGACTCTTAATTTCAACGGATCATTGCATTTGGGATGTTGGTATCCAAGATCTGGAGGGTGTCCCCAGTCCTTGAATATTAATGGGTGGCGGTTAGCCAATTCGTGTGAATGAGTATTGGTGGCGTGGTTAGCCAATTCGGGAGATCGATGGTAACATCGAGAATCGGTAGAATTAATTTCGACGACCTTGGAATTTAACCCTTCAGCCATGAAATTAACAAAGTGCGACTAGGGGCAAATTGAAATCGATGGTCACATCGACAACCAACAGATTAATTTCTAATACCTTGGAATTTAACCCTTCAGCCAGAAATTAAGATCGTGCGACCGAGGCGATAAGGTGAAAACCTTAGACAAAAGTTGGCGTGAAAGCCAAAAGGTGAAGACCTTGTTCCACATTGCTATAATCTCTTTGTTGGTAGTGATCACTCTTCAAGTTTAACCTGCAAAATTGGACTTTGACAAAGAGAAACTGGCGTTAGCCTGTTGGGTAACGCCACTCCGACGCTCAAGTTCAGTATTGTGATAGAAAGAAATGAAATTCTATAAAATTGAAATTGATTAAAATAATAGGTATACTATCTTTAGTTGAATATAAAGTTCTGATATATATATGATTACATGAATATAAGATCTAAGAACCTAAGGATCCTGGGTTGTCCCCAATATCTTGAAGTTCAAGTAAAAGATTAAAAATTTTCACAAGTTTCTTTACTAAATGTAATGATGATTTGATACCTTTAATAACTAAGGCAATTTCAAAATAGATAAAAATTAATCATAAATTTAAAGATTTTTGAAATTCATATTCCAAGTTAATAACTTAGAGCCCCAAGATCTTGGATCACGAAGATCTTGGACCACGAAGATCTTGTAGGTGAAAATTTCAGGCATAACATACGTGATATATTTTTAAATCAAAACAAGAATAGAGTTTAGATCGCCAAAAGAATCTACCGGAAGAGACTTCGTCTACTAAGCTGTTCTTTGACATTAGAGTCTGGTCATCTTAATGCCTCCCACCACTCTTTGGCTCTTCCTCTACTTCAACTCTCTGGATGCATTATGTTGTTGCTATCAAAAGGCAACTCTTATAATTAAGGATAATTATGTATCCTTAAGATCTCTAAAGAAGTACATTCTAGACATGAGCATATCTTTTGGAATTTGACATGTTACGAAGAATTAGCCTACTTAGTTTTGGGAAACCAGATGGACCAATATTTTGAGAACACATGACAATCTTTTCAACCGTGCAACAATCTTCAACTTCTATATATTGGAGCTCTAGTAGATGTTAAGCTATAACATTGCAAATTACAACAATCATCATCGGGCATTTTGATAGAATAAAGTCTTAAGTTTAGAGAGGTTTCACGGTTGTACATGGCCCATCAAATAGTTTTCCAATTTCGGCATGTATTTTCAAATCTCTCTCTAAATCGAGAATTTTCTCTCTAGACCTAAGATCGAGATAAAGCCGTCAAGAATTTTTTACAAGGGTGAAAGCCTATGCCAGAAGGTCCTTCTATAAGCAGCCTCTTTACCTTTGGGTAAGGGTAAGATGTCTACATCATACCTCTCTCAAACCCCAGCTCTTTGTCGGGATTGATTGTTTAATTGTTGTTGTTGTTGTCGACGGCGGCATGTATTTTGCATCCTACCTTCCAATGTTAAGCCACAAAAATAGGTCACTTGTATGACTGTGTTTACCAATTGTTTTTATTCAAGAGTTCTCTTGGTTATTGCAAAAAAAAAATTGAAAATAAGGTTAATTTATATATATATATATTATTATATACCTGATGGTACTTACATACCACATAATAACACACATGAAGGAAAAAAAGAAAAGATGAGAGGATATTTTTGAAGATAAAAAGAAAAGAGGAGAGATACCTATTTGAGAGAAATCGAAAAAAGTATATGTTAGTTTTTTTTTTAAGAAGATCATAATTAAGAGGAGAAGGTTGTCTTTGAAAATTTATAAATTAGGCCGAACGTCAAAAAAGAGCTCATAGACTATGCACAACAAATTGTATTATATAAACTAATCTTTAAAAATGACACTAAATATTATATCAATAAAATTAGCAAATGTTATTGTTCAAAAAACTAAAAGATCAATGCAAAATAACATATTGTAATACCTAGCCGAGGATTAATGTTATTGTTTTAGCATTTTACATAGCAAATTGGTGGATAACAATAGGCTTTTTTATGTGAAATTAGTTGTCTGGTTTAACTTTTACTTGATTATTAAAACTTATAATGTAACATTCGTGAATTTTGACTTGTATTTAACGTGACTAAACGTGATTAAATGTAATTTGATTTCGCAATTAAGTGAAATTTTATCCAAATTGACCCGTTGACGTGACGTGTGCTTAATTTAATTCACTCTTGGGTAATGAATGATTTAAATGCGATTTGACGATTTTATGGTGTGTATTATATTAGTCGAGATTATATTACGGTATTAAGTCGGTATATGACGTAACGTGACGTTTAATTATCTAGAAATGTTGTCGGGTGATCCATGGGTTGACCCATGACCCATGAATCACCATACTTGACCCAACCCTATCCAAGACCCCCCCCAATCCTACTCTTACACTTTTCATCCATTCATTCACTCTCATATCTCTCACACACTTAAATGCAAGACCAACCTATATGACTCTCCCTCTCTAAAATTCTTGGATCATTAATTGTGTTTTATGTTAGAATCACATTAAAT
The DNA here is from genome assembly GCA_034093135.1 of Erigeron breviscapus. NCBI lineage: Eukaryota > Viridiplantae > Streptophyta > Magnoliopsida > Asterales > Asteraceae > Erigeron > Erigeron breviscapus. The sequence continues at coordinate 124,788,695 of CM067170.1, read as the reverse complement.
TCATCCTTATCATCATCAAGTAATCATCATCTCAAAATTTGGAAAGTCAAAGTGCAAGGAATCTTTGGGTTATAGCTAAATTTCGGATTTGAGCTCCTAGTGGAAGAAATTGGTAAGCAAACTTGTTTCAATAACATTGCTTGATGTTTATTATCATGATTTTAACTAAAACAAAGTGTTCTTGGGTCATCTTTCCAAGTCAAATCTCTTGTGGGTCAAATTAGGGTTTATAAGCTTGGGGTCAAAGTTGACTTTAAAAGTCAACTGTTGTGTTCTTGCCCAATTCCTTCCCTCTGCCCAGAATTTCGTTTTGCTTCAGAACCTACCGTAAGATACGCCCATAGGGGCGTAGGTTACGCCCTTCTGCATCTTCCATTTGGGCTTTACGCCTGAAATGGTCTGTTTACGCCAATTTCGAACCATCCAGACGCTAAAATGCCTAGTTACAGGCCACCGTACCTTACGGTGGTGTGTATCCTTTGATTCACAGTTTTGATAGTTCTTCCTTATTTGACTCTTGAATCGGATTGGGCTTCCACCTGAACTTCATGTTAACCTATTTTATTGTCAAGAAGGAGAGCCAATCGTATTTTGGAGGTTGGAGTCATCAGAGTGTATTTTGACGTGTATTATATTAGTCGAGATTATATTACGGTATTAAGTCGGTATATGACGTAACGTGACGTTTAATTATCTAGAAATGTTGTCGGGTGATCCATGGGTTGACCCATGACCCATGAATCACCATACTTGACCCAACCCTATCCAAGACCCCCCCCAATCCTACTCTTACACTTTTCATCCATTCATTCACTCTCATATCTCTCACACACTTAAATGCAAGACCAACCTATATGACTCTCCCTCTCTAAAATTCTTGGATCATTAATTGTGTTTTATGTTAGAATCACATTAAATTCATCCTTATCATCATCAAGTAATCATCATCTCAAAATTTGGAAAGTCAAAGTGCAAGGAATCTTTGGGTTATAGCTAAATTTCGGATTTGAGCTCCTAGTGGAAGAAATTGGTAAGCAAACTTGTTTCAATAACATTGCTTGATGTTTATTATCATGATTTTAACTAAAACAAAGTGTTCTTGGGTCATCTTTCCAAGTCAAATCTCTTGTGGGTCAAATTAGGGTTTCAAATGAACCAAATGGGTCAAAAATGGGTTTTTCACTCATGTGATGAAATGATTCGATCTCTTAAGTTGGGTTATGCTTGAAAACGTATTTCTAAGCTAATGTAAACTAGTCTTGGTCAAATTTCAGAATTAAATCCTTTAAAAACCGAATTAGGGTTTTTATGTAATAATATTAGGTCAAAATCAAATATAGTCAAGATTAGGGTTTTTTTTTATTAACCAAATGGGTCAAAAATCGATTTAATCACTTGTTCGATGTTATGGACGGAAATTATTGAGTGAAATACAATTCTAAACATGTCTTTAGTCATATGTAAGCAATCTCATTTCAAAATGTGAGTCAAAATCAATTTTAGTCAAGATTAGGGTTTTTTTTTATTAATTAAATGGGTCAAAAATGGGTTTTTCACTCATGTGATGAAATAATTCGATCTCTTAAGTTGGGTTATGCTTGAAAACGTATTTCTAAGCTAATGTAAACTAGTCTTGGTCAAATTTCAGAATTAAATCCTTTAAAAACCGAATTAGGGTTTTTATGTAATAATATTAGGTCAAAATCAATTTTAGTCAAGATTAGGGTTTTTTTTTATTAATTAAATGGGTCAAAAATGGGTTTTTCACTCATGTGATGAAATAATTCGATCTCTTAAGTTGGGTTATGCTTGAAAACGTATTTCTAAGCTAATGTAAACTAGTCTTGGTCAAATTTCAGAATTAAATCCTTTAAAAACCGAATTAGGGTTTTTATGTAATAATATTAGGTCAAAATCAATTTTAGTCAAGATTAGGGTTTTTTTTTATTAATTAAATGGGTCAAAAATGGGTTTTTCACTCATGTGATGAAATAATTCGATCTCTTAAGTTGGGTTATGCTTGAAAACGTATTTCTAAGCTAATGTAAACTAGTCTTGGTCAAATTTCAGAATTAAATCCTTTAAAAACCGAATTAGGGTTTTTATGTAATAATATTAGGTCAAAATCAAATAAATTACGATAACGGTTGATATCCCGACACTTGATTTTTATTACAAAAACCTACGAACTCACCAACTTTATGTTGACACATTTTGATACGTCCCACGGTGTATCAATATACCAAAGTATATTGTACACAGAACAGTTGTAGAGGGGGTGAATACAACTTTCCTCAATCTGTACAAACTTTTAACACAAAACGTTTTAAGATTCAGTTTATGTATATTAAGCAAGTAAGTAAAGAGCATGAATCATTAAAACAGTAAAGCAGTAAAGAAATAAAAACATTCTTGAACACAGATTGTGGTTTTCAAATGTAATCCTTTATTAAGAAATAATCTATACAAAGAATTACAAGGTTGTTGCGGAATAAAGATAGCCTATAGATATCTAAACAACCTTTGAAATGACAAACTACAATCAGTAAGTTCTAGCTCAAGAGAATCAGCCCAAGCTGATCTCGTACAGACTAAGCTGTGTGTAAGAGCAGAGAAACTTGTGTGAAGAATGATTCTCAGGAAATGCCACCCATATGCAATCCATGAATGAGGCTTTTATAGGCGAAAGCGATCCTTCATTAGGTGTCCGTTGCAACCACGTATTCTTCATTCAGTGGAGAATGAAGGAATAATCAATCGTGCCTTTCATAGTACTTGTGGTCCCTCACGTACTGACGCACATTCTTCATCCACCAATAAGAGTATAGACACGCATATGTAAAACCAACCACCAACCTAGATCCTAGGATTCTTCCTAGTCACGTCATTTGTCCTTATCTTCAATCTAAGGTTGTTATCTTCACTTGATTGTCAGACACAGATTGGGCCATTTGTCAAAGCACCAATCTGCCTAAGTGTTTCCAAGCTGATTGCTAATCCCAAACTGTCTTCCACTAACAGCTTGGTCTTCTATCTTCACTCCTCCTCTTCGACTTGGATTGAATGCTATCACATTGTTGATGCAGCTTGAATAACACTAGCTTCCATAAGATTTTACAATTACAAAGTATGAAGCGTGATCTGGCTCAGAGACAGATCGTAAGCTGTGTCAGCTTAGTCTGACCCAGATCAGATTACAAGAACCAAAAGATTACTAAGTGTTTATAGGTCAGATTTGTCATCATTAAATTTACAATTAACATTGGGAGTCAACACATTTTAGTACACTTTTCAGGTGAACAGGTAAATCAGAGACGTATTGGATGATTGCTTGATTGTTTGCATGCTAGGATGGACTTGGACTATTTCTTGGATCCGTGATTCATAGTTCCCGCTAATGGGTTATGCTTAGGATCATTTACCATCTTTTGAACTATTATTTTGTAAACGTTTGATGGGTGTGCTCCTTATGCATTATTCTTGATCCGGTACTTGTATTGAATGATTGTATGGATTGTCCAATCCTTTTAATGCATTTAGACTTGTCTCTACTTAATTTCCATGTCGTGATGTGCTTAGTATGTAACCCTCGTGATTCCGCCTTGACGGGGTGTTACAGAATGGTATCAGAGCCGTGGTTGTAGAGAATTAGGTGGATTGACCTAGCCTATAGCCATTGCACCCACATTTCATATTAGCATGCATGATAGGAAATTTTGTGTGCAACGTGAATTGTATGACGCATAAAACTTGTTTAAAACGGAGTTCGTAGGTTTCTCATGACTTGTGACTTGATTGATTATGTGATGACTTGATTGACGTATGTGATTGTGTCGGGATATCACCATGGCTTGTCGAATTGACGTTGACGTGTATTCTTGTAAATTCTAGAATTGTTTGACCCTAGCAAAGTGAAATGATGGCATTAATGGAGTATGACACTCGGTAACCCTAGAGGCGCCTGATCAACAAATTTATGGTTACCCTATGTCATATAAAGTTAATGACCTCGTGGATTGCGCATTGCGGATAAAGTATAGTAGGTAACCCGGTATGCTCGATGAGTGTTGGTTAGGTGGACGTTGTTCGGGTCTCTCGGTTGTTCATCACCCATTTGTGATGCTAATACTGCAAAACAAACACTAGCACAACCCGTGAAAAGCACAGATAGAAAACAAAAACTAAATAATGAAATGGACTAAAACTAAATAAATAATAAAAAAAATTAACACTAAATTACGCTAACCTAAGAAAGCATATAACTTCCTCACAAGTAAATGTGAGAAAGGATCGAACTACAAAATTAAACAACTACTAAATAAAAGTCCCCGGCAGCGGCGCCAAAAACTTGATGTGCAAAATCGAGTTTTAAATTTATAAACAAGAAATACCGATTTTACTACCTAATGCACACTCTCGGGCAGTGGACCCGTTCGTGTATAGTATAGATAAATGGTAAGTCAGGATCGATCACAGGGACTAAGTAAGCAATTGTTCAAATAAAGTAGTTCAAATAGAAATGGGGGTTTTGTGACCGAATTGTCACTTTGCTCAACTTAAAGTAAAAGAAGAATAATTAAATCCGGTATTACCGGGGCAGGGTTCGTCGGAAGAAGAAAGTAAAAATGATTTTGTGACAATAATATAAAAAGACATCCATCTTGATTTCGCTCAACAATACGCTCAGATTGCACATAAATGAAGTTCAAATCCAAATTACGTTGATTAAATAACCGAGACTCACACAAAGCACCAACCCCGTACCCGTCAAGTTAATGACATCATTTGACTCTCTTGCTTAAACTAGTTTCGTTACAAAGACCGGTACCCCAAGACATCTTTTATAACTACCCTAATCAAACAATTGTTTTGGTTATTGAAATAACAATTATACCTATCGATTGTACCCAACCGTTAACACATTCCTCCCTATTATCATGAACGATTATCTACCGTACCCGTCATAGACCAATCGTTTGTACCCAAACAATCAAAATGAAATATATGAAATCAATAATTACCATTAAAGACACACATAAATCACCAATCAATTCAAGATACATTATAAAGAAGAAATACGCTAAGATCTCGATATAACGTTAAATGAAATCAACATTGAATTAATAAAATCGTGCAATCTTTACATATTGTCTCACTTTATCAAGATGGATGATAAAATAAATTAGCTACTCATAACAAGATAAATATTACAAACAATTATTAATATCAAATAATCCATACTAATAATGTGTGATAATAAAGTCTTGTATATAATATAGCTAACAATTAAGATAAAGAAAATTAAAAAGAATTCGAACGAGATTGGCTGCTGTTGTGATTTGATGATCCGCGGCTGCTGCTTTTCGAAACAAAAGGAAGGAAATCCTTTTTGACTTCTTGCGGCTGACAACTCCCACAAACCAATCCTCCAATTCCCTTCTCAATTCTCGTACAAACCGACCTCCGAATTAATTGTTTTCGGGCTTGGCTTCTTTCCTTTTCTTGCTGTCAAGTCCAACCCAAACCGACTTCTCTTTGTTCAGCCCACTTGCACATCAACTTCTTTTTGCCAATTTGTTTGAACTCTTGGGCTTTTCCTTGTTTCTTTCTTTTCATTTACTAGCCGAGCCCACATATAATTTTGATAAATATTATCACATCACATGACCATAATGTATATTTATGCTCTTTACTTTGAACATGAAGTTCTTCCAAAATGGACCACCTGACTTGTTTTATTTCTTCAACTATATTGTTGGTGGCTTACACAAAATTACTCTTGGTCCAAGTCTTTGTCTTCAATATTTATGCTACCTATATGTGTCACATTCTTTCATCTTTTCGGCTCCAATCTTTATATTCTTCATAATTGATCTTCATTTAGCTCATTTCTCTTCAAAACGTCGTTTTCTTCAGAAATTATGCTCAAGTACCTGTTAAAATCCTGAAACACTAACAAATACCATAAACGCACCAAATGTATACAAAAACGACTCAAAAAGCACTTATAAACATCTAATAAATCCGTGGGAAATGGGTATAAAATAAGACATATCAGATCCCCCCACACTTAAGCTTTGCTTGTCCTCAAGCAATTCCAAACTTCAAAACTCAATTACCTTGGTACATACTTGGACTAACATTGCAGTAATTAAAAAGAAGCTCAACCATAGATGAAAATGATAAGAAATGGTTAGGCAGTTTTAATCTTAAATGAAAACTGGAATGTTTGACAATACTTGACTGATACACAAGCCTCAATAACACGACTAAGCACAAAAGAATCGAATCAATGATATCTCATCTATCCTACTCCAACTAACTTACTTTTGGGGTTGAATATTTGAATAATCACTCAATGCCTAGTCGTGATGCATAATCTTTTACCATAGGCTTGTACTAGGTTCGTTCCTTCACCGCCATGGCGCAAGCACCACAACGTCTATCAGAGGAGGTCTTTCAAGGGTTGTAATGAACATCTGGGCTAAACAAGGTATTGAAAAGGGTATGAAAATTTGGGATAACAAAAGGTGTTAAAAGAAAATAACACAACATTTAACAAATTGTTTACATAATAGTCTAATCCATTAAATCCCATGTCATTAGTTGCCAACGGTCCAAAACCCGAGAAGTTGTCCAAACAATACCCCCAATAGAACGATTAAAAACCGACACCATTGTGGTGTATGACAATCAAACAACTCAATCAACCAAAACTAACCATGTTGGCTTAAACAAACGTGCCAACCCACGAATAACAACTTAAAACTATAGCATTCCAAGTTCCTTTTGTTGGTGTAATTGAAGTACCAACTTACAAAAATGATTTGACCAAAAGTGAGAAATACCAACTGACAGCCCAAGCTCTTTTTCATTTTTTTTCTATTTTTTTTTTTTTTTCTGTTTTTTTCTTTTTTTTTTTGTGAGCTACTCTTACTCTGACTAATTGGTATTCTCTTAATAATGTTGAAACAGTGACAAATCATTTAACAATATGCCAAAATGAACGATCCAGACTTTATCCAAACAAACATGACGAAATCAATCTATTCTCAGTAACCGAGAATATCTCAACCTGACATAAAGGACAACCCCAAACCATCCACTAGCATAGGCAACCAATGACCCACCAGGACTTCGACTATCGGTATGGCTAGGAAAAGGTGTATATTAAAGGTGGATTTAATAACAAAGAACAGGCTAGTGACAACAAGTTTTCTATTGTTTTTTGCACTAAAAGTGAGTGCAACATAAGGGTTTTAACAGGTGGTTCACTAACCAGTGTAGTTAGCTACTAAGCACATTAACAAAACATGCACATAACAAATTTTACGAAACAAAGGGTGAACATACAAAGAACAAAGGTTTTAATCCTAAATTTGCCTCTTCTGATAAATAACACGGAACGATCAACCAGGACAAGTTCTAGAATCAACGCAATCACTGGCACACTCATAGCAAATGAAATAATCCGGAAATGGAAAATCAACCTCAAACTTGCACATCATAGTTCAAAGTTCTAAATCGAACCCTTACTCTTGAATAAATTCAAAAGCCTATGAGAGGGACAAATTTACAAGGCTAATAATTCCAAAACCATAACACCTATCATAACTAGCAATGAATCAATAATCTCACAATTTGGGTGTTTTGGTGCTTTGAGCGTGCTAGCCATATTATTAATCCAGAAGGGATTGCCTAATTAATCAGGCAAAACACATTCCACATATTAAAATGTGTACCAAGGGTGTAGTCAAATTGCTTATTAATATCTATAATTAAGTGACAAAAGCAATTAACTACAAGGACAAGCATGCAAAAGTTCAAAATTCCTCTAAAAATACCCGACTTTTTCCTATTTACCACCCCCCCCACACACACACACTTAAGTTGGACAATGCCCTCAATGTCCAATGAACTAAGGCAAACTATGGAAAATAGGGGAAAGTAAACAAAAAGCAAAATCAAGAACAAGAAAAACTTGCCGGGTATGACGGGTGTTCCATGCTTGAATGATGCCAACAAGAATATGGCGTTGAACTTACTGCCAGCATATGCATATGACAAAACTTGCTATCAAGCATGAACAAACGAATCAACGCATAACAGAAATACCAATCAAATAGCATAACCACAACCATCATCAAAGAGTTTATTCAAAAACACAAATAAAAAGGAATAATGCAAAATTAAAATTTAAATAACAAAATAAAAGACACGGGTTGCCTCCCGAGAAGCGCTTAGTTTATTAACGAGTCGTTAGCTAGACTCCTACCCCGAATAATTACCATGGTGGGGTCTCTGACGCCCCCACACTTAAAGTGTTGGGCGGTCTACCCTTGAAATGAGAGAAACAGTTACCTTTCACCTTTTCAGAAATCCAATCATTCGCTCGCCCGGAGGTATCAACAACCATCATCAACTCCTCTTTCTCCTTTGTTGATAAATTCGAGCATAACTCTTCAGACAACTTAACATTACCATGAGAAACAGCAGACTTCAAACGACTGTAAAGTTTACGGATCTTAGCACACGGGCTATCCGTTTGTTTAGAAACAGGCACTGCTGTTGACTTCACCTCAACTTCCTTTTCCCCCAGCTTCTTGTCTAACCATGCATCAATCTACAAATCTATAGAGCTAACACATGCAATCTCAACAGAGTTAGCGGCATTAGGTAAAGAAATAGAACAAGTATTCAAGAATGTCACTAACTCATTTCCTGCTCTCAATGTAAGCTTACCACGACCAACCTCAATGTTAGCATCGGCAGTAGCAAGGAACGGTCTTCCTAGAATAAGGGGCACATCTAATGCTTCATCTACATCAATAATGACAAAATCTACAGGAAAAACCAAACCACCCACCTTGACTAACACATCTTCCAAAATCCCTATTGGTTTAATTTCAGATTTATCGGCCAAATGGATTTTCATTTTAATCGGTTTCGGTTCTCCTAAATTCAACTTAGAATAAATCGATGAAGGCATCAGATTAATACTTGCTCCCGAATCATTTAAGGCACGTTTTACCAATAAATTACCAATCTTACAAGGGATAGTAAAACTACCTGGATCCCCGCGTTTCTCGGGCAGCCTACCTGTTACTGCTGCTGAACAAACATCCTCAAGCACTGTAGTAGCCACCCCCGCCAGATTTTTCTCATTCATCAAAATCTGTCTCAAACACTTTGCATAACCTGGCATCTGCACAATTGCATCTAAAAATGGTATATTAATGTGCAACTTACTTAGATGACTTACAAATTTGTCCATTTGCTCCTTCAGCTTATCTTTCGCCAATCTCTGAGGAAATGGGATCTTGGGTTGATATGGCTTCACCGTCGGTTTCTCAACGGGCTTGGATGGAACGGCGGTGTCTTCACGGCTGGGTTCGGCTCCATCTCAATCTCATCATCGACAGTCTCATCAGCTTCATTAACCTGCACAAGTGGGGTAGAATCATCAGGTAAAGGATTTTCAGAATTATAAGTCTTACCTGCCCTCGTAGTGATTGCATTCACTTGCTCGTTTCTAACATTAGGAGGGGTATACTTCTGCCCTTGCCATTGGTTATTTGATTGAGGTTTCGGGTTTTGTTGAGTGTTACTCGGTAAAGTACCGAGTGGTCTATTAGAGTTCCCAAGCCTCTCAATCCTTCCTTCCAAATCTTTGATTGAAGCTTGATGGTTTTTCGCATTTTGATCCAGCTTGTGCCCCAATCCGTCCAAACGAGTAGTCAAAGCGTCCAACACATAAATCACCTTCTTGGACTCTTCTGCAACATGTTCATTAGTTGCCTTCTGGGCACTAATGAAATCCTTCACTATCTCTCTTAGTTTTGAATCCACGCCTTGTTGATTGTTGAACCTACTAAACCTGTTGCCACCATAACCAGAACTGTTAGAATTAAAAGAAGAAGAAGTAGGGTAAGAACTACCTGATTGCCGGTTTTGATAACCGGTGTTTTGGTTGAAATTCCCCTGCTGTTGATTCTGAACATAACTAACATCTTGAACTGGTTTATCCGGGCAATCCTCCGTATAATGCAAGTCTCCACAGTGATCACAACCATCAACCATGATCCTAACATCTCTTTCAAGGCTCTTGAATATGCTTTCTTGATTATCAAACCTCTCATTCATTTGCTTAGAAAGAGCCTCAACTTCAGCAACAAGCTTCGAATCCTCACTACTTTCCACCTGAGCAAAAGTATTTCTTCCACTGGATTTCTTAATCCGATCATCCCGGGTCGAGCTTTCTTTGGCCATATCTTCAAGAATCTTGTATCCTTCATTCGGGGAAATATTGTTCAAGCTACCCCCGAATGCATAACCAAGCTCCCTTTTTGACTTCCTATCCAGTCCATCATAGAAAATCTCAAAGCTAACTTCAGTTCCCATACCATGTCCAGGGCAATTCCTTAACATTTCCTTGAACCGTTTCCAAGCATCCACTACATCTTCACCACTGTCTTGAGTAAAGGCCCTGATTTGATTTTCCAATTGCCTTTGAGTCCTTACAGAATAGAACTCATCAATGAATCCTTCACGAAGTTCAGCCCAAGTGGTGAATGAGTTATCCGGTAACTCCTTAAACCAAGCAGATGCCTCTCCAACAAGAGTTAATGGAAAGAGCTCTAGTTTAACAGCTTCAGCTTGTCCTGTTCCATACTGATATAACCTACAGATCTTCTCAAACCTCTCAAGATGTGCGTATGGGTCATTTCTTCTAATCCCGTCAAACTTATCTTCTTCAACACTCTTGAGATGATTTCCTTTCAAAGAGAAGTCTACCGAAATTGCAGGAGGGCGAATAGCTGTGCCCCGATTAGCCGGTATGTTTCTTACTCGTTCCCCGTAAGGACGGTTGTTCGGGTCTCTCGGTTGTTCATCACCCATTTGTGATGCTAATACTGCAAAACAAACACTAGCACAACCCGTGAAAAGCACAGATAGAAAACAAAAACTAAATAATGAAATGGACTAAAACTAAATAAATAATAAAAAAAATTAACACTAAATTACGCTAACCTAAGAAAGCATATAACTTCCTCACAAGTAAATGTGAGAAAGGATCGAACTACAAAATTAAACAACTACACCCTGTATACATACACCTTTAATGTATTGAATGTTGAAGTTAAGATTCGGACTATGCTTTACCCGCCTTGTTATGACTTGACCCCTTATATTGTGTTGAATGATCCGTGATTGTATTGTTGATTGTAAATTGTATGATAGATGAAGCCTTAGATTATTGTCATGATAAAATCCCCGTAGAGATATGCATGATAGACGGTCTAGGGAAAACCCTAGCTATGAAATGCTTGTTTTGTGATGATTTATTTGGTTAACTCGTGTGTGTGAATCGTGAGAACTAACTTGCTAATCTAACACGTGTGCTCAGGACAATGGTTAGGCCAAAGAGAGTAGTGAGACGTCCCCGAAATCAAGATGAACAAGAGGAGAATGTAGGTGGTAGAGGTGGTCGTGGTGGTAGAGGAGGTCGAGGAGGTCGTGGTGGCCGAGGTGGCCGGGGTGGTGCAAATCCTCGGGTATCAACCGAGGTTATCACTCAAGCTTTAAATGAACTTATGCCGGATTTAGTGGCCCGAATCTCGGCGGCCATAGAAGCTAGAGGTCCTCAAGAGGAGCCGGAAGTTGAAGCGGAAAATGAAAATGAAAACGAAAATGAAGATGTGAACGTGAATGGTGAGGCTTATGTCCAACAAAGAAACGATAATGCCTACCGCCAAGGTTGTATCTTCAAAGATTTCAAGGCTTGTGGAGCTCCAGAATGGAAGGGAGAAGGTGGAGCCACCGGTTGTTTGAAGTGGCTAGAGAAGATTGAAGCCGTTATTCCTAGAAGTGGTTGTACCCAAGACCAAAGGGTTTCTCACGCCACCGGCATGCTAGGGGGTGATCCTCTAGAGTGGTGGAATGTGGAAGTGGATAATTTGGGGATTGATCTTGCCAATTCCATACCTTGGGAAGACTTCAAGCAAATGATTGTTGCCAAGTATTGTCCACCGTATGAGATGAGGAACCTACAAGAAGAATTTACAAGCCTTTCCATGAAAGGAGCCGACCATGTGGGTTATACCCGTCGGTTCAATCAACTTTCTAGACTCGTCCCTCATCTTGTAAGACCCGAAGATAAGAAGGTGGAGAAGTATGTCGTCGATTTTCCTCATAAAGTAAAAGTGCTAGTCTCCCATCCCACCATGCCATTAACCATCAATGAAGCTATTACCCGAGCCGCTAGTGTCACCATGGATCTTGTGAAAGGTGGTGAACTAGGCAAGAATGATGTCAAGAGAAAAGATGTGGTCGAGTCAAGCGGCACCAAGAAGGATGAAAGGCGTGATCACAAGCGTCATAATCGTGGTGGTAAGGTGTATGTGGCGGTTGTGCCACATGTTGAGCCCCCGAAAGGTGGTTATGCCGGGGCTAGTCCTTTGTGCCCTAGGTGTAACCGTCACCATTGGGCTAATGTGAGGTGTGATGCTTGCTTCCATTGTAAACAACCGGGTCACACTTCAAAATTTTGTCCTACTAACGGTCGTGTTGCTCCTTTGAATGTTGCTCCCCTCAATATGAGACGTCCCTCGATGGCACCGGGTACTTGTTATGAATGTGGTAGCCAAGATCACTACCGTAACCGGTGTCCTAATCTCATTGGCCAACAAGTTCAAGTGACCGTGCATCCTAACCAATTGCAAATTGCCGGTCCAAACCAAAACCGGGGAAACCAAGGTCAACAACAACATCAAGCTCCACAACAACTTGCCCCCGTGGAAGAGCTTTTGCCGTGAATGCGGCCGAGGCTCGTGTTGATCCTAACGTCGTTGCAGGTACATTTCTCCTCAACAACCAATATGCTACCGTATTATTTGATTCTGGGGCCGATTTTAGTCTTGTCTCCAATGATTTCATACCGTTGATTGATGCTAGCCTTAGTCCTTTGTCGTATTACTTTGAACTTGAAATGGTAAATGGCGGGCTAACTAAAATTGATCAAGTTGTTCGTGATTGTACCTTAGAGTTATGTGACTACCCGTTCCTATAGATTTGGTTCCGTTTGATATCGGTAGTTTTGATGTGATTGTGGGTATGGATTGGATATCGGCAATGAATGCGGTTATAGATTGTGGTAGTAAGGTTGTGAGAATCCCATTAGTTAATGGTAAAGAGCTAGTGGTTCAAGGAGAGACAACCGAGCCATGGGAAGGAAAGATTTATAGTGTTAATGTCACAAAAACCGAACTAAAAGCCGTGCCCGTGGTTAATAGGTTCATGGATGTATTCCCGGATGACCTACCGGGTTTGCCTCCATCCCGTGAGCTTGATTTCCGTATTGATCTTGTTCCAAATGCTTCTCCCGTGGCCAAGGCACCCTATCGCCTAGCCATCACCGAAATGCAAGAGTTGGCCACCCAACTCAAAGAACTTCAAGAAAAGGGTTTCATCCGCCCTAGTCAATCACCGTGGGGTGCACCGGTCTTATTTGTCAAAAAGAAAGACGGTTCCTTCCATATGTGTATCGATTATCGTGAACTAAACAAACTCATGGTGAAAAACCGTTATCCCCTTCCAAGAATTGATGACTTATTTGATCAACTCCAAGGTGCTCGTTTCTTTTCTAAGATTGATTTGCGGTCGGGTTACCATCAATTACGTGTCCATGAAGATGATATCCACAAAACGGCCTTTCGTACACGTTATGGGCATTTTGAATTCACGGTTATGCCTTTGGGTTGACTAATGCACCGGCGGTGTTCATGGATTTGATGAACCGGGTGTGTTCGCCCTACTTAGATGAGTTTGTCATTGTCTTCATTGATGACATCCTTATCTATTCCAAGACTAAAGAAGATCACGCCGAACATTTGAAGAAAGTCTTAGAGTTACTTCGGGAGAAGAAATTGTATGCCAAGTTCTCCAAGTGTGAATTTTGGCTTGAAGAGGTTCACTTTCTTGGTCACGTGGTGAGCAAGGAGGGAATTCATGTGGACCCAAGCAAAATTGAAGCGGTAAAGAATTGGAGACGACCCGAGACGCCAACCGAGATTCGCCAATTTCTTGGTTTGGCGGGTTATTTC
>CM067170.1:124713151-124773593 GCA_034093135.1 Erigeron breviscapus | reverse complement strand
CTTTAACTACGAACACGGTTTTCAATTCAACTTTAGTGACGTTTGCGTTATACACTTTCCCTTCCCATGGCTCGGTTGTCTCACCTTGGACCACTAATTCTTCCCCGTTTTCTAAAGGTATCCTCACCACCCTACTACCACAATCGATCACCGCGTTCATTGCCGACAACCAATCCATACCCACGATCACATCAAAACTACCGATATCGAAAGGCATTAAGTCTATGTAAAATGGGTGGTCACATGATTCTAACATACAATCACGAACAACTTGGCTAATTCTAGACAATCCACCGTTTACCATTTCAAGCACAAAGTAATACGACAAAGGGCTAAGACTAGCATCGATCAACGGAATGAAATCATTTGAAATAAGGCTATAATCGGCCCCGGAATCAAATAACACGGTAGCATATTGATGATTGAGAAGAAAAGTACCTGCCACGACATTGGGGTCAACACGAGCCTCGGCCGCATTCACGGAAAAAGCTCTTCCACGAGGTGCTAGTTGTTGTTGAGGAGCTTGTTGTTGTTGACCTTGTTGTCCCCGGTTTTGATTGGGACCGGCGATTTGCAATTGATTCGGGTGCACGGTCACTTGAACTTGTTGGACAATAAGATTAGGGCACCTATTCCGGTAGTGGTCTTGGCTACCACACTCGTAACAAGTACCCCGGGCCATCGGGGGATATCGAACATTAAGGGGCATAGCATTCAAAGGAGCGGCACGAGGATTGGTAGGGCACATTCTTGAGATATGACCCACTTGATTACAATGAAAACAAGCATCACATCGAGTGTGAGTCCTATGATGACGATTACACCGAGGGCATAAAGGAATAGCCCCGGTGTTAGCCTCTCTTGCCGGCACAACCGCCGCAAACACCTTCCCACCTCTAGTTGGCTTTTTATGATGATGCCTCTCGTCTTTCTTGGTACCACTAGACTCGGCCACATCCTTTCTCTTACCATCATTCTTTCCTAGTTCACCACCCTTTCACAAGCTCCATGGTGACACTAGCGGTTCGGTTAATGGCTTCATTGATGGTTAATGGCATAGTGGGATGAGAAACAAGCACTCTCACCTTATGAGGCAACCCGACAACATATTTCTCCACCTTCTGATCTTCGGGTCTCACTAGATGAGGGATAAGTCTAGAAAGTTGACCGAAACGGCGAGTGTACCCCACATGATCGGCTCCCTTCATAGTGAGGCTAGTAAATTCTTCTTGTAGATTCCTCATTTCATGCGGTGGGCAATACTTAGCAATAATCATTTGTTTGAAGTTTTCCCAAGGTATGGAGTTAGCAAGATCAATCCCCAAGGCATCCACTTCCACATTCCACCACTCTAGAGCATCACCCCCTAACATGCCGGTGGCGTGAGAAACTCTTTGATCATGAGTGCACCCACTTCTAGCAATAACGGCTTCAATCTTTTATAGCCACTCCAAACAACCGGTGGCTCCACCTTCTCCCTTCCACTCCGGAGCCCCACAAGCCTTGAAATCCTTGAATATGCAACCTTGTCGGTAAGTATGGTTGATTCTTGGACCAACAAATGCTTCCCCTCCATTCTCACCGCCATTCACATTCACATTCTCCTCCTCCTCATCTTCCACTTGAACCGCTTCGACCTCCGGTTCTTCTTGTGCACCCCTATTATCCATGGCCGCCGAGATTCGGGCCACAAGTTCCGGCATAAGCTCATTAAGAGCTTGAGTGATAACCTCGGTTCTTACCGGGGGATTTGCACCACCCCGGCCACCTCGGCCACCACGACCACCACGACCTCCTCGATTACCCCTACCTCCTCGACCACCTCTACCGCCACGATTTCCACCTTGATTCTCTTGAACAACCGGCTCCTCATCTTCATTTTGACGCGTATAGTTAGTGTTAACCCTTCTTGGTCTAACCATCTTTCCTGAACACACGTGTTAGATTAGCAAGTTAAATTCTCACAATTCACACACGAATATTCGAAAGTCAACCATCAAGTAACAAACAATTCATATCTAGATTCTCCTAAACAATCACAAGAATATAATTATCTCTACGGGGATATTATCATGGCAATAATCTAAGGCTTCATCGATCATACAATTCACAATCAACAACACACTCACAAGCCAATTAACACCATATAAAAGGGGTCAAGTCATAACAAGGCGGGTAAAGTATAGTCCGAATCTAACTTCAACATTCAATACATTAAAGGTGTTTGTATACAGGTGATACAAGCGGCTTTCCCTCCACACCGTTAATATATTGAATGGATGTCGGGACTCGGTTCCGTTATGCCCTCTAAGTATTGGTTGGGTATGTATATAGGGTGTACCAGCGGCTAACCCTCCACTCAACCAACACTCATTAAACACACCGGGTTACCTACTATACTTCATCCGCAATGCGCAATCCACGAGATCATTAATTTTCATATGACATAGGGTAACCATAGATTCGTTGATCAGGCTCCTCTAGGGTTACCGAGTGTCATACTCCGTTAAGGCCATCATTTCACTTTGCTAGGGACATACAATAAATGGTTCCAAGATTCCACACCTCAACATTCATCACAATAATCCAACAATTCACGGTGTATCCCGACACTATTACGAACATCAATCATCAATAAGTTTATCAAAACCCTACGAACTCCGATCAAACAAATCCACACATTCAATACAATTCACGTTGCACACATAATTCCCTATCATGCACGCTAAATATGAAGTGTTTATGCAATGGTTATAATCTAGGTCATTCCACCTAATTCTCTACAACCACGGCTCTGATACCATTCTGTAACACCCCAACAAGGCGGAAATATGGGGCATCATTAGAAAAGCTCAGCGTGACATGGAAATTAAGTAGAGACAACTAAATGCATTCAAGGATTAGAGCAATCCATACATATATCAAGTACAAATACAAGTATCGGATCAAATAATGCACAAGGAGCACAACACCATCAATAGTTTACAAAAGAGATAGTTCAAATGATGGCTAACGATCCTCGGCATAACCCATAAACGGGAGCAATGAATCACGGATCCACAAAAGTCCAAGCTCAATCCTATCACATGCAATGCAATCATCCATCACATCTTTGATTCACTTGATTACCTAAAAAGTGTACTAAAATGCGTCAACATAAAGTTGGTGAGTTCGTAGGTTTTGACTATAAGAAACAAGTCTCGGGATAACAACCGTTTAACCTTGATTAAAATCATAACAATCACATAACCTTGATACGAACATATAACCTTGATTAGATCATTAATGATCACATAACCTTGAAACCTTGATTTGGATCATTAAATGATCACATAACCTTGAAACCTTGATTTGGATCGATAAACGATCACATAACCTTGAAACCTTGATTGGATCATTAAATGATCACATAACCTTGATACGAACATATAACAATCATACAACCTTGATTCAACAACTAAACGAACATATAACCGTGATAAAATAGCCAACCGACCATATAACCTTGATTACTTACATAAACGAACATGTAACCTTGATAAAATTTCCAAACGATCATATAACCTTGATTACTTAAATAAACGAACACATAACGATCAAAAAAACCAAAGAAGCACGTTGTACACTTTTCACCCCAAAATCATGTAAAGAAAAGGGGCTACGAACTCACCTTGATCGGCTAAAGAAGTTAAGATCACGTTAAGATGAGATTATAAGTAATTAATGTGCTCCACGCGTCCACAACCTAATAATGTATACAATACATGCATTATTAACCAAGACGAATCTCTAATTAGGTTTTAATATGACTTATGGATTTGAAAGACTCCCGAGGCTCAACATAGTCATTAGAGAGGTCATATAATAGTTTGGAATCAAATTGGAATCGTCCCAAGGTCGTCTCGTCCTCAAACAAAAGTTATATGTATATGTAGTTTAAGTTAATATCTCATGTTTGGTTTCAAAAGTGACTCACGACTTTGAACAACTCGTTTGTCTTGTGTAGAGCACCAAAAAGGTTAAAAGAGGACTCGTTAGAAAGGTTGGGACGATCCTAGGATAAGTAAAGTCGAGCTAGGAAAATGTTAAGTGAAACAGGGCCCTAATTGCGCCGCACCAACAGACTGCGCCGCAGTCATGGGGACGCACTGCGCCGCACCACTACTCACTGCGCAGCAGCCTAAAACTCTGCCGGTTTACTGCCCCGCAGCATGGAGCTGCACCGCAGCGTGTCCAGGTCTGCACCTGATCGACCAACAGCTGCAGTTTTGAAGGAAAACACGACCCAAACCAAGAAAACCCTAGACTTTGGACTCTAATCGATCAAGGAGGGTTCTTAATTCGTTTTGGGACCTGAATACACATAAATGGACATGGATAAATAATTCCCAACTCACAATTTCATTTCATAACATCAAATAGATGTCGATTTTTGGCCAAGACTTCACCAAGAACACCAAAACCCTAATTCAACCTAAAAACCGATTTTAGAAGGAAACAAGACTCATGTTGGACATGCACAAGTATATTTAGACATGGTTGGACATAACCCACTTCATCATTTCGACCCATGATCTCTTTTTACACCAAAAATCCACTTTGACCCGTTTGTAACCCAATTGAAACCCTAGATAACTCAAAACCGAATTTTAACTTGAAATTGCCCAAGGTTACTTTCATTTATCAATGGCACACGTTTATATGCATAAAATAGTGAATTTGAAATGAGTTTAACTTACCAAACCTTTCTCCAAAGCAATAAATCCTAATTTGATCCGATTTGAATGAATTCTTGCACTTTAAAACTCCAAATTTTGATATGATGTTAAAATGATGATGATGGTGAAAACCCCTAACAAATTCTTGCTTGAAACATTTAATATGGTGTATTTAATTTAGAGAGAGGAGAGATATGCAAGAGTTTCTTGCAATCAATATAGAGAGAGAAAGAGATAAGGAAAGTGATGAATGAGTGGAGGAAAAGTGTAAGGATTTGGGTGGTGGATAGGGTTGGGTTGATGGGCATGGGTCATGGGTATGGGTTGACCCATGGACTAACCAAATTCCTATATCTCTAGCTCATTTAAACCACAATTAACATCGAGCATTCCATTAAATCGATCAATTACTCTTGACTAATACACGAACACATTTTTATTTAAAACGATCATTACATTATATATGCACCTCGAACACGATAAATTCACAAATAAACTCGATCATATATTATGAATCACATCATTAGAATAAATTCGTACATGAACTTAACGGGTCAACTTAAGTCAAATTTCACGAATGTTACAACATTTAAGCTGATTATCGCTTCAGACCTGGGAAAAATAAATATATGAGCTAATGTAGTAGAGCCTACATAAATACATAATGCATGATTCGAGATTTGATCATTATTTATGTATGTATACTTGCAAAATAAATTTCTATGAGAACTCCACTTTTTAGAGGGGTTATTTGTCTAGAACTAGATCACGTGTTATCTCCTATACTACCATCATATGGTTTCTGTTCCTTTTTAGGTCATCGTAAGTTGTCAATTTTCTCCATATGCATCATTTTATTACCGGACTGTTTTTTGTATTGTCCCTTCGAGGATAATATAAACTAATAAATTTCGAGCCCCGCATTGCGGGGCCTTATTTTTGTTTTGAATTGGTTGCGTTGTTTTAATGCACTTGCGTTAAACATCCAACAGCCTAATTGAAAATCATAATGTCATCGATAAGTTTGTTTTTAAAATATATATTTATTAAAAGGCAAACCACAATAGTTTCCTTCTAGGCGTTGAGAGTTTCAATTATTTGATTACATTTTGTTATTTATGATGTATCACTATTATATGTTAGTTTGAATTTTTAACATATGAAATAGATTTTTATTTAAAACAATACGACAAACGCTTCTAAAACTTTAATGTATGGACTACATATATTTAAGAACGAATTGCATTTTTGGTCCCTGTGTTATCACACCTTTTGCAATTTTGATACAAACATGTGAAAAGTGGCGAAACGTATCCCTGTGATATCACACCTGTTGCAATTTTGGTCCAAAAGTAACGTGCCGTTAGAATTCAGCCGTTAAAGCCCCCATGTGCGTCTCACGTGCGGGGTAGTTGAGTCATTTACACCCTCCCACCCATATATATACCAAAAACCACCCCCAAATTCACTTCAATCGGGATTTCTTCCCGAACTTTTTGGTTAACGGTTGACTTGAGTCGTTAAGTCAACACTACGTGTCCGTTAAGTCTCTGGGAGATTTAATGATTATATGTGTTTAATGTACTATATGTGTAAGGCTTTAATGCCTTAATGATTGATGTGATAATGTGTTTAAGTTGTATTTATATGCCTTTAGGGGTGCTTGAAGTGTTTAATGAGTTGTAAGTAGTCCCTAAAGGTGTTTTGAGCTAAATATGAGTCGTTTGGAAGCTTGGGGACTAGTTTTGACTTAGGGCTAAACTTAAAAACGGGTTAAGGAGTTGTTAACTTGTCATTAGACTCAAAATACAGAGAAAACACTTTTCCTTTGAAGCCCTAGCCGTTCCATAAGCCCCATAGCATTCTATTGATCGATTTCATCGATTTCGGGTTGATTCGGAGAGATCTAGGGCTTATATTTCGATCTTCTAATCATCTTCAAGGTATATATTGCAATCATTACTGATTTTTGGTCATTTCCATCTATTCAATTCATTCATACCTGGTCTTGATCGATTATATGCTTTTCGTTGCTAGAATCGTTGATTTCGGGTTACCCGGTAACCGTTATTGCAATCTATTGGTGTGTTGGGGATTCCGGAAGGTAGTCGGGAATTCTTGCAAAGTTCGGTAACTTACGTTATCACTTGTTGTGTGCTTCTACGAGGTAAAATACACTACTTTGACACGCTGAGGGTTCAACAAAAACATGGTTTTCATATAATAACTTCCCAAATGTTATCTTGATTGCTAATGGGTATTCGGGGTTACACGGGAGGTGATATGGTCTATGTACATGACTATTGAGGCCTGAAATGCAGTCCCTATGATATGAAATGTTATGCAATGATATGAGATGTAATGATATGCTATGAAATGCTATGTAATGCCTTGAGATGAATTGAAATGTGATATATGTTGATGATATGTGAAGTGTGCATGATTACATGGCTTGTTCATCTAGTTCACTAGACTTATTAAGTAAGTTACCATGACACGTGCACATTTAAGGGCCCAAACGTAAAAGATGATTATATGTTATGTTTAGGTAACTTTGTCACCTAAACTATATGTGATGAAATCGAGCTCGTATATATGATGAAGTGTTAAGCTTAACCCGTATTCACCTTAGCTGGGTGGGTGCGTATATGTTGTTGCTTGGGTGGCTCCTTGCAACGTAATTACGTGGTTAGAGTATCTCCGGGTGGAGTGATTACCCACCAATGTCTTGAACATACGGACTACTCCTGGAGTGGCTTGCCATTCCTTAACGACACTTGATGGACCGCCGTATGGCTCATCCATCTAGTCGGGTGTGAGGTTCCCGTTAGGTCTTATGACCGCCTACACACAAACTTACACCTTATATGATATGCGTGACTTATGTCACACCTAATGTGATGATATGTGATGATGAAATGATGATTAGGCACATTTAGGATGGTTAATCCTACCATGAAAGATGTTGATGCTATGATATGTATGTGATGATATGCGAAATGTGTCTTTAATATGAAAAGCTGCTTTACCAAGATTTAATTGGACAAACGTTTTATTAACTTAGTGTTATCTTACTTAGCTAATTCGTTAGCTAACACTTGTTTCTTGAAATGTGTTGTCCCCTCAGGTTTAGCAAGCTAGAAGTGTGTTGATGGATAGTGAGCGAGGCATGGGTAGAATACTTGAAGATGCTTTTAGTTACCCATAGTTGCTGCTCCTTTTAGACATTTGATTTCGTTATGACAATTATGTTTTGATATGACTTGTATATGGTTGTTTTATGTTGGGCAACCGTAGGATTTCCATTTATACTATTTTGATGATGTGACGAGTAACACCTTCTATTTTATGAACAAACCAAACTGGATTTTATGGTTTGGACTTTTAAAACGTTATTCCGCATTCTTTAACACCGTTAGGTGAAAAGTTTTTGGAAATCCGTGTTTTTAAATGATGGGTGTTACAAGTTGGTATCAGAGAAATGGTTTAAGTGAACCAATAACTATAGGTATGCCATAGGAATTGGACTTAAACCGATAGAGATCAGGTTAGGCTTAAGTAGGTATGCTTAGCCTTTGAGATGAAATGCCTTAGGACGGGTTGGGATGAGTGAGAGTGTAGGAATAAGGTTATATGATGATTGTTTATTGATATGTGAATATGTGTTTTAGCCTTTATTCTTTCGTTTCTCGCTTCTCCGTCGCTAAGTTATTCTATTGTTACGATAGACGGTCCTCGAGGTGATCTTCTATTCCTCTAACTGAATTTGATAAACTTTTGCCTTATATTATGTAAGAAGTTGTTGAGATGGACAAAAGTTGGAGGATTAGATGAATGGAATTGGTGAAAAGAAGGTGATACACAATGGTGGTAACGAACATGCATGTGAAAGGATACAATTACAATTATGGTCTGGAACATAATTGCAAGCGTATCACGACGCGAGCGTGTTTGTATGGCCATGCTTGTGTTGACCGGTGTACAAAGTAATGAAGTTGGAGAGATTTCTATGTAGTGAATCTTTACGTGTCGAGAGTAAACACCGTGTTACAACTATAATGAAGTTGATGCCTCAAGCGTGTTGAAATGTGAGAAGATCGATGAAAAGTTATAGCCGGTTAAATGTTTATGATGATTATGATGTACATGAAGTTAAATGAAGTCTAAAGGTACGTGAGGAGTAAAGTGATTGGTAGACAATGTTGTTAAGTCTACTAGTTTAAAGTACATGGACTTGAAGTTGTCGAGTGGAGTTGATGCTGGATTTTTGAAGGTTATAAGTAGGTGACGCATAGAAGGGTTACCGGGCACATGTATGGAAGGATACAGTTACAATTCTGGTCGCGAACGTAATTGTAAATGTATCACGACATGTGTGTGTTTGTGAAACTGTGTCTGTGCTGATCCGAATGAAGTGAAGGTGGGAATGATGGAATCACTGGATGATAGCATATTTAACCACGTGAGGAGTAGTCATGTATCTATGGATTAAAGAATGATGAAGCTAAGGCGAGTAAGGAAGTTAACACTAAAGTTGATTGGACCCTTAACCATGAAACTCTTCCATTCCATGAACCCTACGTTAGGATGTGAGGCTACATTCGAGTTGCGAAGCGTTAAAGTTGTGCTTGGGATTAAGGTTTGGAGTTTGGAAAAGAATTCGTTTAAAGGTATAAAACATGGGGTACTTGGTCGGACTAGACGACATGCGGCGCATATTTTGGTCTGTTTTGGATTTACGACTCGTCTAGCTTTGGATTCGCTACGGGATGATATATGACGAATGGGACAAGTACCTACAGGTGGAGATTCTTCCTTATATCGCATGAGTGTAAAGGTGATGTTGATATCTTATATTTGTACAAAAATTTTATGTATGACTGCTTCTCAAGATAAAGAGTTTTCCTTTATGAAAGGTTAAGAGGTTGGATGACGGAGTTAACTATGGATACTTAAATCACAAGAAGTAAAAGTTTTCAGGAGCATTCGGTTCCGAATTGATCATGTTTCTCACCTATGTGATCTACTTATGTAAGGCAAAGATTATACTTCAAAAGTCAAGGCCACCCGTAGTTTCGAGATGTTCTATTAATGTTCTCGGTTTTGTTGCGATCGTGAGGTCGAACCTTCTATTGACGTGTGACGAGTGCTACTTTTATTCAAAGACACCTTTCGTTTTGTTCTCACTTATAGGAAGAAGTCAATGTTTTCGATTGTGGGATGTATTTCTTTCTATAAGATAGATTTACGAATTGTACTACCATATGATGAAGTCGATGATGAAAGTCCTGCTTAGGTTAATCATACGCTCGTTATGACCCTATTGAGTTTCTTGAAGTACCTGCATGGTAACGAATGGTCCTTACCATGTCGTGAACTTAAGGGATAAAGTTTAAAGTTTCTCTAGACCGTTCAGTCATTACATTCGGTGATGACATTATTATCTATTCTAAGTATAATGAAGAACATCATGCTGTGTAAGGAACGTTACTACAATTTTCTACAAGTAGAAACTGACGCGTAGAATTGAAAGGAACAAGGTTCCATTTAATGTTTAATTCCATGACTATACGGTTATGGTAAGCACTTGTCTACAATGAGCCAGTGAAAGGTGATGTTTCTAGAGACGAAGATGTTGGTATTATGTGAGTGGATTCTGAAAATTCATAAATAACCAGCGTGGAACTATAAGTCTAAAAGTAAGATTTCGGTATCCGAGAACGAAATGACCAAAAGTTGTACTTGAGGAAGTTTATGAACCGTGGTGACATGCTCATTTGGATGCCGCCTGAAATGTGATCCGATCTATTATGATACGAGGTGTAGTAAATTTTATATGTTGACGTGTGATTGGGTTAAAAGCCAAGACTAGACACCAAAAGTTTGGTGGCAATTTAAAGAATTTGATGATCCTCTGACGGAAGTGAGTGGTCACGTCACCTTGGACTAAGAGACAAAGTTGTGTGGGAAGCTAAAGGTAATGATATGACATGAGCAATTAGTAGGCAAGTTGTTCAAGAATGTTTATTTCATGGTGAACTATTGCACCGTTTCATTGGACATGAAAGAAAAGATGTATGTTAAAGGAGTTCTCTTAAAGCGTGGAAGTTAGTTGTGGAATGTTTCAAATCGATACGACCGTTATGTAAATAATTTTTTAAAGATGTTTTGATAAAATATGTAGGAAATGGTGAACTCAAGTGATGCCTATCACTCCTAGTTTGGGGAAAGAGAATGAATGAGTTAGAAACTTAGTAAAATCATATGATTGTGTGATGGTGCCTCGAAATTTATTGTTGTGTTCATATGCAACAATGATTATGCCATAGGTGTTGGATGTCATTTCATGATACGACAAGTTATTGAAAGGAAAAGTGCAGAGCCAAAGATCATAAAGACAATAGTTCATAAAGTTGGAATTGTTAAAGAAGTGTTTTGATTAGCTCAAAATTGTCTAAAGGTTTTGTGGTGAACAAAGGAAGCTTATTATGAGCAAAGTGGGTAATATGGTCTAACCATAAGTCTCTATGGAGGGATATGTTATGCATCGAAAGTATGGTGAGTCGACCCTTTGTTCAAATGAATATGTGAGTTGTGATAGCAAGTTAGTAAGGATACGTGCTTGGAAGGCTTAACCGCCAAATGAATAGTATTCGCTGAATGTATTATGGGAATATATGTATGTTGAAATGAGTTATGTTGATATGATGATGTTTAAAGTAGAAGTATATATGTGCATATAAAGTATGATTCTCATAATGACGGTGCTATGATATGTTTAAGATATGTGTTGTTGATAATGTCGATGTTATGGCTTAATGTTGTTATGTGATGACTTATATGTGGCACTTAAGTATGGTATGTCTAGTTCACTAGATACACGTATGAATCACTATGAGTTGTGCAAGTTAGTGGGACTAAACGTTAAAGTACATGTGGGATTAATTAGGTAATGAATGTACCTAATGTTAAAGCAATATAAGATGTGGGAAATCGTGCTTGTTGTACAGCTAGTGCTTAATATGTAAATTGATTAAAGATATAAGAATATGTGAGAAAGATGTACATGTAATTTAAGATGTGAGTATGCGATGATATGATGTATATGTTGATATGAAACCAATGTGAATCCGTGGAAAGATATGAGTATTGATGTTAAGGAGTGTTTGTAGTTGGCCTGGTTGAGATCCTTGGCCAAAAAGTAAAAGAAGCTTCATAGGAAGTTAATTGAGCTTGTACAAGTGGGATGGAATCATATTTATGGTGAAAGTTGATTTGAAAGTTATCCTCACCTATTTGGTGCTGAAGTGATTCCGAGGACGGAATCCTCTTAAGGGGGAGGTAATTGTAACATCCCGAACTTTTTGGTTAACGGTTGACTTGAGTCGTTAAGTCAACACTATGTGTCCGTTAAGTCTCTGGGAGATTTAATGATTATATGTGTTTAATGTACTATATGTGTAATGCTTTAATGCCTTAATGATCGATGTAATAATGTGTTTAAGGTGTATTTATATGCCTTTAGGGGTGCTTGAAGTGTTTAATGAGTTGTAAGTAGTCCCTAAAGGTGTTTTGAGCTAAATATGAGTCGTTTGGAAGCTTGGGGACTAGTTTTGACTTAGGACTAAACTTAAAAACGGGTTAAGGAGTTGTTAACTTGTCATTAGACTCAAAATACAGAGAAAACACTTTTCCTTTGAAGCCCTAGCCGTTCCATAAGCCCCATAGCATTCTATTGATCGATTTCATCGATTTCGGGTTGATTCGGAGAGATCTAGGGCTTATATTTCGATCTTCTAATCATCTTCAAGGTATATATTGCAATCATTACTGATTTTTGGTCATTTCCATCTATTCAATTTGTTCATACCTGGTCTTGATCGATTATATGCTTTTCGTTGCTAGAATCGTTGATTTCAGGTTACCCGGTAACCGTTATTGCAATCTATTGGTGTGTTGGGGATTCCGGAAGGTAGTCGGGAATTCTTGCAAAGTTCGGTAACTTACGTTATCACTTGTTGTGTGCTTCTACGAGGTAAGATACACTACTTTGACACGCTGAGGGTTCAACAAAAATATGGTTTTCATATAATAACTTCCCAAATGTTATCTTGATTGCTAATGGGTATTCGGGGTTACACGGGAGGTGATATGGTCTATGTACATGACTATTGAGGCCTGAAATGCAGTCCCTATGATATGAAATGTTATGCAATGATATGAGATGTAATGATATGCTATGAAATGCTATGTAATGCCTTGAGATGAATTGAAATGTGATATATGTTGATGATATGTGAAGTGTGCATGATTACATGGCTTGTTCATCTAGTTCACTAGACTTATTAAGTAAGTTGCCATGACACGTGCACGTTTAAGGGCCCAAACGTAAAAGATGATTATATGTTATGTTTAGGTCACTTTGTCACCTAAACTATATGTGATGAAATCGAGCTCGTATATATGATGAAGTGTTAAGCTTAACCCGTATTCACCTTAGCTGGGTGGGTGCGTATATGTTGTTGCTTGGGTGGCTCCTTGCAACGTAATTACGTGGTTAAAGTATCTCCGGGTGGAGTGATTACCCACCAATGTCTTGAACATACGGACTACTCCTGGAGTGGCTTGTCATTCCTTAACGACACTTGATGGACCGCCGTATGGCTCATCCATCTAGTCGGGTGTGAGGTTCCCGTTAGGTCTTATGACCGCCTACACACAAACTTACACCTTATATGATATGTGTGACTTATGTCACACCTAATGTGATGATATGTGATGATGAAATGATGATTAGGCACATTTAAGATGGTTAATCCTACCATGAAAGATGTTGATGCTATGATATGTATGTGATGATATGCGAAATGTGTCTTTAATATGAAAAGCTGCTTTACCAAGTTTTAATTGGACAAACGTTTTATTAACTTAGTGTTATCTTACTTAGCTAATTCGTTAGCTAACACTTGTTTCTTGAAATGTGTTGTCCCCTCAGGTTTAGCAAGCTAGAAGTGTGTTGATGGATAGTGAGCGAGGCATGGGTAGAATACTTGAAGATGCTTTTAGTTACCCATAGTTGCTGCTCCTTTTAGACATTTGATTTCGTTATGACAATTATGTTTTGATATGACTTGTATACGGTTGTTTTATGTTGGGCAACCGTAGGATTTCCATTTATACTATTTTGATGATGTGACGAGTAACACCTTCTATTTTATGAACAAACCAAACTGGATTTTATGGTTTGGACTTTTAAAACGTTATTCCGCATTCTTTAACACCGTTAGGTGAAAAGTTTTTGGAAATCCGTGTTTTTAAATGATGGGTGTTACACCTTTTGCAACTTTGATACAAACATGTGAAAAGTGGCGAAACGTATCCCTGTGATATCACACCTGTTGCAATTTTGGTCCAAAAGTAACGTGCCGTTAGAATTCAGCCGTTAAAGCCCCCATGTGCGTCTCACGTGCGGGGTAGTTGAGTCATTTACACCCTCCCACCCATATATATACCAAAAACCACCCCCAAATTCACTTCAATCGGGATTTCTTCCCGAATGGGTTTTGGTTGTTGCTTTTCCCATAATCCCAGCCAACAAAAACAAAAACTAGATGAAATAACAATAAATAAAACTAAAACTAATGAAAATGGGGCATGTTGGATGAAAATGGAAATGGGGTACGGCTGTTGAGTGTTGTGATTGGTGAATGATCAACAACGTAAAATCTTCAATTTTGAGAATGTGGTGCTCTTCACGTCATACACAAATGTTAAACAAATACACAGATCTACATCGTCATCATCCAACTTACGGTAGAAACAACTAGCAAAACTGAAACCACCACCACCGTAAAGCATCACAACTGAAACCACCACCACACCCGATTTCTGTGGTGGGCGTTGATGTGTTTTTCGATTAGAATCCCAAAACCTTGATGCTTTTTTTTTTTTGATTTGCTGCTGTTGTTGCTTTTGCTACCCTTCAGATCCACCGCCGCCGCCGCCCTTCAAATCCACCACCGCCGCAGTCGCCCTTCAAATCCACACCGCCACCGCCCTTTGAGATCCGTGATGGTCGGAATTTGGTGGTAATGATGGTCGGGTTATATATACATAACCCTTGAATAATTAATTCAAACAAAGATATAATAGCCTTGTGGATTTGTTTGGTGGATTGAAATGAAATTTGGAAAATGAAAATGATGGAGGAGTTTTGGTTTTACTTAATTAGATCGAGACATTTATATAAGTAATTTGATGATGATGATGATGATATATGTTGCAAGAATAGTCATCGTTTAGAGGAAAAGACAGTATTGTCCATCACGTGCCTCTCACATGATACATTTAACGGTGAAAATAAACGGCACGTTACTTTTGGACCAAAATTGCAACAGGTGTGATATCACAGGGATACGTTTCGCCACTTTTCATATGTTTGTATCAAAGTTGCAAATGATGTGATAACACAAGGACCAAAAATGCATTTCGTTCTATATTTAATATGTGGAATAAACCAAAAATAAAGAACGGAAGAAAAAAAGTTGAATGAAATTTTTACATATATAATTGAAAACCCCAAATGAGAAAGTATGAAAAAAAAACCAAATAATGGTACGGAATATAACCATAAAAAAAGTTAAAATATATTTTTTGTAAACCCAAAAGAAAGAAAAATGTGCAAAAACCAATAAATAACTCGTAATAAAAAACTCAAACGGGATGCGATATGACAAATCTGAATAATTTGACCAGGTATTACGTGGACGAATAGTAACACGCAACGCAGACGAGTTACTATTAGTGAGCTATTATTTGGATACCCAAAAGGAAGAAAAAAAAGTGCGGAAAACCAATAAGTAATTCGTAACAGAAAGCCGAAATAATATACGATATGACAAAATTCAATAATGATACCTGATATTACATCGACAAATAGTAACTCACCACGCAAGCGAGTTACTGTTCATGACTTCATTCTCTTCAATATATTACATAATGAGACAAAGGGCCTATTAATAATTACCTAAAACGAAATAAGAAAAGCATGATAGTCTCGAATGAACAGAACAAAAAATACACATGGAGTTGTAAGACAAAAAACCAACAAACCATTTAAATTTCATAAGCTAAAATGTATCAACAAATACTAACATGGTACCAACGCAATGCGGCGGTGGTGACTACAACAGCGGTGTGGTGGTGTCGACGACGGGTGGTGATGACGGTGACTATTGGTGGTGATGACGGTGTTGAGTGGTGTAGGTTGATGTAAATGTAACTGATGTAAAGGTGTTGGTATAAATATTTTAGACGATAAAAGGATGCTTCCGCAATGCAACGGTGATATGGTGGTGTCGGCGACTGGTGGTGAGGGTGGCGAGTGGTGATGGCAACGACGGCGAGTGGTGGAAGTAATTAATATAAAGGTAATTGATCTAAAGAGATAATATATTTTAGAAGATATATGGTGTAAAATAATTCATTACGAGTAAAATGGTCATTTCGTAACTCTCCTTATAATTTCTATATGTTAGAATACATTATAGAATATTAGGACGCGTGACATATACTTCAGGTTTAGATTTCATTGAACAACCATTCTTCCGATTCTCAATTTCTGTATTTTGTCATTTATGTTTTACTATCTTTAATTGTTCTATAAACGATGAACTTGAGCTGTTGAAAGACCGAAAACAAGATGGCTTTAATAGCATATAATAGAAGATCAAATGTTATAGATTACATACATACAAACTATAGATACTAAGGAAATAATGAAAAATCATATCATTATTTTTTGGAACCGCATTAAATTTTTATTAAACAAAAATTCTTAGTAAGAAACCAGCTGACACAAGAGAATACAAAGTCCAATCCGAAACAAAAATATAAATTCCTGAAATGGCTATAATAAAAACAAACACATAATAAATGACGACTGGTGCTGGATCCGAAATGTCGCTAGGTGAAACTGAAGGTATACTTGCATCATTTGGGTCTAACCCACAAAGAGCATCGAATGGGTTCCTGATGTCAAAAGTGGGTGCAACAGTGGTAGCAAGATCAGTATCAAATGGAGCATGCGTACTTGACTCTGTTCGGAACCGTTGTACTTGTAGACGTAGTCCTAACTAATTAATTATATTTTGAAAGAAATAATATATTAGGAACCCCTAAAATTACAGGAACCCTTAGGAACCATTTTTAAAAAAAATTTATTAACTATATGACGAGTACTCGTATACCCACGCGATGCGGTGGTGTAGTGACGACGGCGGTGATGGCGGTGACGGTGGTGGCGGATGCGGTAGCAGTGTGGTTATCTATGTAAAAAGTAATTGATGTAAAATGAGGTAGTTTTAGTTATTTAAGAGTTCAGGTAGATGTTGTAAATTAAGTTCATTAAGGTTATTATAGGTATTTCAAATAAATATTGTAGATATTTTAAGTAATGATCTTTAAATTAATAAATAAAAATGGAGAAGCATTTTGGGGATATCAACAACTTAGTTGAAAAAATTGAAGGAACTAAATGTTTTATAATGTAGTATATATAGATTACATACATACAAACTATAGATACTAAGGAAATAATGAAAAATCATATCATTATTTTTTGGAACCGCATTAAATTTTTATTAAACAAAAATTCTTAGTAAGAAACCAGCTGACACAAGAGAATACAAAGTCCAATCCGAAACAAAAATATAAATTCCTGAAATGGCTATAATAAAAACAAACACATAATAAATGACGACTGGTGCTGGATCCGAAATGTCGCTAGGTGAAACTGAAGGTATACTTGCATCATTTGGGTCTAACCCACAAAGAGCATCGAATGGGTTCCTGATGTCAAAAGTGGGTGCAACAGTGGTAGCAAGATCAGTATCAAATGGAGCATGCGTACTTGACTCTGTTCGGAACCGTTGTACTTGTAGACGTAGTCCTAACTAATTAATTATATTTTGAAAGAAATAATATATTAGGAACCCTTAGGAACCATCTTTAAAAAAAATTTATTAACTATATGACGAGTACTCGTATACCCACGCGATGTGGTGTTGTAGTGACGACGGCGGTGATGGCGGTGACGGTGGTGGCGGATGCGGTAGCAGTGTGGTTATCTATGTAAAAAGTAATTGATGTAAAATGAGGTAGTTTTAGTTATTTAAGAGTTCAGGTAGATGTTGTAAATTAAGTTCATTAAGGTTATTATAGGTATTTCAAATAAATATTGTAGATATTTTAAGTAATGATCTTTAAATTAATAAATAAAAATGGAGAAGCATTTTGGGGATATCAACAACTTAGTTGAAAAAATCTGAAGGAACTAAATGTTTTATAATGTAGTATATATAGATTACATACATGTTCATATGATTATCTGTGTGCATTTGATCATCAACCATCTCATGAAACATTTATTTATAAAATACTTGCATACATATGCTCATAGCACTATTCATACACGTGTGCTCATAAAATCTATGTCTCCACATAATTGTATAACGGATGAAGATCTATGTCTTCACATAATTGTAAAATCTAAAATTGCATATAAATAACTCAAAAAATAATCACCATGTAAAGAATAAATAATGGTTAAGCTTGATATAAAATGTTCTTAAGCGTTCTTGTAATTTTGGGGGTTATTAACCTAACTTTTCACTGGTTTTGACTTTTGAAAACAGATCGAAATGTTTGAATTCAATGTTTTTAATCCATCTGATGAGATGTTTTTAAGGAGATTTAATTAACAAAATGTTTTCCGGTTAATTGGTGCAAATGAAATGATTGAACACCATCCGATAACCAAGACTTAGCATATGAGTTGACTGACTTTTTAATTACTAAGATAGCGACACCATATATCTTTGAGTTGATATATCATATATGGAGATTACTTCAAGGGTTCCCTAGTTTGGTTGCTTCCCTCGTCGTTTTGCAACAATAAACAGACATCCGACATCATAAGCACACCTCCATCGCTTTTCAAAATCAATAGGTATCGTCACTTAACCGACAAAGAAGTGTAGAGGAGAGAGAAAATTATGTAGGGTCTAATTCTGTCCAAATTAATACGGTAATAAATAATATGATGTGGAAAAAAAAATATTGTGCTTAAAAATCTGTTTTAAAAGTGATGAAATGAAGTAATGTACCTTTTTAACATTTCATGATTAAGGTAATTAATTAAGTAATAACAGCATAAAAAAAAAAGAGTATATGTTATTGTAAAAAGCAAGTTACATATTCTCGATCATCATTTTTGAAATTTTTTTCATGATCAACTATAGTAAGACAGCTTGGTCAATAAATGGTAACCTATAAAAGGTTCTTATTAACATTCAATATAAAAGCTTCTTGTTAGCGATGCCTGTGCCAAATTCATTCCTCACTTTTCTCCTAAACATTCAATATAAACGCTTCTTGTTAGCGATGCCTGTGCCAAATTCATTCCTCACTTTTCTCCTAAACATTCAATATAAAAGCTTCTTGTTAGCGATGCCTGTGCCAAATTCATTCCTCACTTTTCTCCTAAACATTCAATATAAACGCTTCTAATTAGTATGAAATCATTTGATTTAAGACGTACCGAAATGTCTATCCTTCATTTTTGTTGTAATTTCTAAACAGTAGGAGTAGCTTGTAATCTTGAAAGTCACAACTGTAGTATGAATTGTTTTTCCACAACTTGTGCCAAATAGAATAGAATGCTTTATTTCAAAAATTAAAATCGAATATAGCTATAATCATGTATATTATTATTCCTTTGCAGACAAAGCTGTCAAATACATTAGATAAAATAAATTGTCAAAGTTGCATTATACACATACAGCTGCCTCTATCATAATCCCAGCAAATCCATATCTTTCAAATAGCATCTTGGCATTACCATAAATGGCTCGAGTTCTCATCAAACACTCGTTGCACGTATCGAACACCAATCGTGTCGTCCTTCAATTTCTGTGGGATCACAGAGGCATGAAGGGTATTGGGTCAATAAATGGTAACCTATAAAAGGTTCTTATTAACATTCAATATAAACGCTTCTAATTAGTATGAAATCATTTGATTTAAGACGTACCGAAATGTCTATCCTTCATTTTTGTTGTAATTTCTAAACAGTAGGAGTAGCTTGTAATCTTGAAAGTCACAACTGTAGTATGAATTGTTTTTCCACAACTTGTGCCAAATAGAATAGAATGCTTTATTTCAAAAATTAAAATCGAATATAGCTATAATCATGTATATTATTATTCCTTTGCAGACAAAGCTGTCAAATACATTAGATAAAATAAATTGTCAAAGTTGCATTATACACATACAGCTGCCTCTATCATAATCCCAGCAAATCCATATCTTTCAAATAGCATCTTGGCATTACCATAAATGGCTCGAGTTCTCATCAAACACTCGTTGCACGTATCGAACACCAATCGTGTCGTCCTTCAATTTCTGTGGGATCACAGAGGCATGAAGGGTATTGGGTCAATAAATGGTAACCTATAAAAGGTTCTTATTAACATTCAATATAAACGCTTCTAATTAGTATGAAATCATTTGATTTAAGACGTACCGAAATGTCTATCCTTCATTTTTGTTGTAATTTCTAAACAGTAGGAGTAGCTTGTAATCTTGAAAGTCACAACTGTAGTATGAATTGTTTTTCCACAACTTGTGCCAAATAGAATAGAATGCTTTATTTCAAAAATTAAAATCGAATATAGCTATAATCATGTATATTATTATTCCTTTGCAGACAAAGCTGTCAAATACATTAGATAAAATAAATTGTCAAAGTTGCATTATACACATACAGCTGCCTCTATCATAATCCCAGCAAATCCATATCTTTCAAATAGCATCTTGGCATTACCATAAATGGCTCGAGTTCTCATCAAACACTCGTTGCACGTATCGAACACCAATCGTGTCGTCCTTCAATTTCTGTGGGATCACAGAGGCATGAAGGGTATTGGGTCAATAAAATATGGATTAGCCAATCTATAACTTTTATGTTTTAGTTGTAATGTGTTAGTAATATGGATTGGCCAACTTAGAACTTCTTCAAATGTACTAGCATTTTATTAACATATTAGTGTTTTTTTTTTGAAAAACGTGACTTAAAATGGTATGCCAATAGAGAAAACAGCACCAAATGGTATGCCATATACAATATCGCGCCATCTAAGGAATAACATCCTAAATTTGGGCAATCCAGAATAACAGGTGTCCTGCATTCTTGCTTTTCAGTACGAAGGAATGACAAACAATCAAATCAATTCCACCATTAACATATAAGATCCCAACGCATAGACACAGGGAATGGAAAAGGTAACATGTGAAACCATTGATCTATCAAGGCAGCAACCATTGATTCAGAACCTGCAAGAGAAGTTTGTAACAAATACTGAATAATGCCATAATGGTGTGCCATGATAACATAACGCAGTTTTCAATTAGATAGTTCGAGATAACAAAACGTCATACATTCATTCAATGGACAACAATGTAATCATGCCCGCACACCCATAAGATGGGCTGTCGTACCTCGTGAATCAATAAACAATCAATTCAATATAAACTCTTAAATCATCAAGTAAAGGCATTAAAGTAAATTCAAATCATTGACGAAATTGTACAGGTTATAAAAGTAAAATATGATGAGATACAGATCAGTTCCACCAAAAAAAACAAGGGAGGTGGCAACAACAAAAAAACATACAGTACCAAAAATAGCAATCCTTATTAGATCTACGACCTTTACAAACTATAGTTTACCACAAAAATGAGTTTGGTTTGCATATGTTGATTTACTCTTCATGGTTCATGGGCTTGACCTCAGAGGTAGCATAGGCCAGCCATGTAGTTGAGGCGAACCTACTGGGCTTGGGTGTTGACTGGAAGAAAAAAGACTCAACTCCACAAACAAAGGTTGATCCCTGTTTTGCTCATCTCTCTCCATTGTCCGGAAGGAAATTGATCCCCGTTTTGTTGAATTAATCGAGTTTCTCCCACTGCTTGCCATAAAATCATCAAACGGGCTATGGTTAGTGATTAGTGACAAAGTGTCATTGTATTCCCCAATAATCCTCCTTGTAGCCTCCATATCTTGCAAATTCTTCAAGGCTAGAGAGTCTGCAATCGGGAAGTAAACAAGTATACAAATCCCAACCCCGACACAACATAAAAGAGAAAGAAAAGCCAAGAATGCAAGAACTTCAAACATAGCATCTCCTGGCTTGGATAGAACAGATAAACCGAGTAACAGAACCCGTAAAGGAAAGAAACTAGAAACAAAAAATATCAATGTGTACACTCTCTTCTGCAAACCCTTATTAATCACCAAATTTAGTATTCGCCTCCCAAGCCAGAACAAATAAATTGTCAGCACGGTGGCAAAAAGACCAAGAAATATGGTACTTAATAAAGGGTAGTAGCAACGAGAAACATCATTCGGGTAAGCAGTTGTAAACTTGAAAAAGTACCCTTTTTTGTTCAAGTGTAGATCCGTCTCGAATTTTGGTCCAACTAAAGCAACTGTCATTTGAAGGGCGAAAAGAGGCAAGATACATAGAAGAATGTAAAATATTGTTTTGAAGTTCCATTTCTGGCTCAGGGGTCCCGACTCTGTTTTCTGTAATGAAGCACGAAGAAGAAAAATGAGGGTAAGGAATAGACACGGTTCTGAAAATCCTAGGTTTGACACGATGTAGCATTTGCATACAGTTTCCTGCCATCCTGAGTCAAGAATATGTAATACCCGGCCGTCACGTCTCAAGAATTCTAGACGTACGATCTCTCCAATACCCCACAAGATCGCAAAAATGATGAAGACAGTCCGAACAACCCACGGACCACTGAAATATCCAAATTGAGTTCGATTTTGACTACGAATGTGATCTCGGAAATAAAAAGAGTACAAGATGCAGAGAATCCCGATAAGTCCCAAAACAGCTACAAGAGAGATCGTAACCACACCAAGTGCATCAGCAACTACGCTTGTCAGGGGCATTACCCAAAAAATAGATTCCACGCATGCTCTCTGCCAGCATGGATCAACAAAAGCCCCTGGTAACTTAAATTTTCAGTTACATTTATATGAAAAACTGGAATCAGTTGCAAAGAAAACTATGTGTTTAGCACATGCAAGATTGCCACAATTTGGTTCAAGTGACTATATCTTATTTCTCCCAGTAGCTAGCCAACTGAGCCACCTAAAGCATAAAACAGATAAAAATTGATCAGCAAAACCACAATTTAAAGGGGAAAGGCAGAGATATACATCAAGTGCCGGACACAGAGCTAAGTTCTAGTCGCATAAAAAATAAAGTATTACATCCGATATCAAAGAAAGTATAAGATGCTTTATAATCTACATGGGACATGTCTATCATTCTACTAGCACAAACATAGATAAATACAATCTTCATTTAGGAGTTAAAAAGAAGATTGGGATACAATAGAAAAGTAATCTAGCTCTACACATTGAAAGAATTGTCTAGTTTCTGTAGTAAAACAACGCAAGGTAGCACCTAACCAACATCAACCAAACAAATTCAAGAAAGACTTACAGAAAAGGACGCTCAGCATGACAACAACTTAACAGGATGCATTATTTAGTTAGGGTTCAGATTGAAGGTATTGATAAGAAACGGGTTTTTTAACTTTTTTCAATATAACATAACTATATACAGCAGGGAATGACATCTAAGACTGTACATGCATTCCACAATAAAATCTGTAAAATTTCTTTTGTTACAAATCGAATATCCACACTACTTCAAAGAAGTTTAAAGCATGTCACGATATATTTGGACAAACACTTTACTATTGGTACATAACTTCAGATGAAAAAAATGAGAGAATCAAGATAATACAACAGCGTGAGTCCTGGATACCAAAAAGTTCACCATTAATATATGCTCTAAGACAAACGATGGTCACCGAAACGAGATGCGTTCTTAGAAATTTGTTTCTCTAAAGGTATCACACAGCAAGCAAGACCTTCTAACTTCATTTATTATGTCCCAGTGACAACAACACGTTTAGCAAACTAGATCACAAGAGAAACTAATCAAATTTTCCTGAGTTAAACTGCAATATTAATCACCTTCGACGCCTAAAACATAATGCAGAATAGTGTTGTGACGATTTCGGCTTCTTGCTATGTTGTCATCAGCAAGTTAAAAACTTCCAAAATACATTACTTCTATACTAATTACTAAGTTACTAACCTAACCACGTTTTCGAAATCGTAAAATCAAAGTAAGGAACAGAGGCAACCGATTTAATACGCCATATGTCTCGTCTACAGACTGGTATCGTATCTAAAAACTCTTGATAGTCTAAAGCAGCCAAAATCTCAACAAAGCTAAAGGCTTTCATTCTATATCTATATAAAATAATAACAATGTTTACGGTTTTCATTCGATATCTCCTACTTATGTTTAGCAAAAGCTAACTACAACTTTAAATCTCCTTAACTCTCACCACACAATATACATATATAAGTTTGTATATACAGCTAAACATATCATAGATTTCATATACAGGCAAAATATATAAAAAAAATATTAAAAAAAAAAACATGCATGTACAATTAAACATGAAAATAATGCCTTTTTGGTTAATTAATTAAAATCATATAAATACAAAAATCACATAAATCTCAAATAAACAAAAATTTACCAGATTTCTTATAAACAGCTAATTATATTATGAAAAATATATTTAATAAGAGATTTAAAGTTCAGGAAACCTTGAATAATAATTAATTAATGGAAGTTAACAAGCAAACGATGAATAATAATATAATAATAAGTAATAAAAGATGAAATAGAGAGATGAAAAGGGGGGAGAAAAAACTTACAAAATTGTGGATCTGTGAAGAAAATAATGAAAAATCGAAAAACCTAATAATAATAAGAATGAGGAGAGAGAGAGATGAGGGAGAGAGGAGAAGGCATAGACAAACAACAAAGAGAAAGAAAGAAAGAGAAACTTTGTTGCTGACAGCCTGTCTCCAGCCTTAACCCAACCATCCCAACCCTTTTTTTTATTTTTTTTATTTTTATTTTTATCAACAATATCAATTCTCAATTATCGACTACATGTACATGTATTTTCATACAATCATACATGTATAATAATAAAAATAATAATTATTATATTCTATTATTCTATTTGTATCTATCTTATACATCTATATATCTGTATTTACAGCAAGTATATTTTTTTTTTATCAATGATTAGGTATTGTATTCAAAAGGTTATATATCAATTTAAATTTTGGAAGAGATAGGCATAATAATTATGTCTTTTTTTTTCTTATCTATATCTATACTATCTAATAAAGAGAAAGGTCTTTTTTTCCCTTTAAACAATTCAGCCTTTGAATTACTTTTTTTACCCCTAACCTTTTAACACTTCTATTCAAAACGCTAAAACACTCTTACATAAAACCAAACACCTTCACACATATCTCATATTTCACACGTGTCTCTTTTCATTAACTATGCTATCATTTTACGTCAACTACCTTTACATTAATAACCACACCGTTAATGTCACCATCACCCGTCGTCGCCGCTCTGCCGCCGCATTGCGCGGGTACCCCTCTCGTTATTATATTGAGGAGGGGGTTTTCATTATTACACGAAATCCTTTAAGGCGTCGAACTAACATTCGAAACGAAGGTGTTTGGTGACCTTCTCATCCCTCAATTAACCGGTAGGAGAACCCCCACCCCACTAGCCGTCTGAAAGCTCAACACTAATTAGGATTAAAACTCTGTCTTTATAGGATTCGATCTGGAAACCTCACCATCACAAAGGGCCTTCCTAACCATTGGACTAAGTCCGCTGGATCACGAATCCTTCATTAGTTTACCAAAAAATCAAGTTTCACTTTTTAGTTTGTATAATGACACTAGGTAACATAAAAACTCATGTTTTGAACATTTCAACTAAAGGTGATTATCTCCATTTCGTTGGAGCCCTCATGTGTCTTCTTTTTATAGAAGATTATCAGTATCATTTCGTAAACTAAGACATAATTATTTTTTTCTTCTATTGAAAACATTTCCATAAGTTGTTCTACGATCATCCCTAAACTCTCTCAATAATTTGATGTTCTCGCAATATAAAATGGATGTCACAAATATATAATTCAAGCTTTGCTTATACTCAACTAGCAGTGTTGGTTTTTTTTATTTAAAAAAAGTGGGTTGGACAATGGTTTGAAAAAAACCCAAACTTTTTGAGAATTAGGCTTAACTAGTTTGAATATCCCCGGCATTGCCCGGGGTCCAAGTTTTTACTCGTTTATTGTACGTTGTGTGCATCCTAAAACCATTGTAATCTTAGAAATATAAGATACCAAACTCAATACTCGAAATATAACTAAATAATAAAAATAATGTGTGAGCTTTTGAAACGGGGTTTCTTTTTACTACATGTATTTGTTTTTGACATGATTGGAAATTTGTATATAAAAATTATCAATAAGTATAGACATTTTTAACAAAAATTGTATCCATATTAATTTGTGAACACATTCACGTGACTTCATTACCAAGAAATATTGGAAGTGACAATACACCATCCACTTATTCATTTATATATATGCCACCTGCACTTTATACAACTACTCCACATTGCTATTTTAAAGCAATTCTGATTTAAGCAACTCATATTGGAATAATCCCTTTTATCTCTGATATCTATTAACCCATATCTATATGACTATATCATATCTCCTCAACTAAATATAGGCCCCCAAAACCATTATACATTTTTTCTTCCTTTTCGTATTTCAATCTGAAAATTAAGGAGATCGAAATCATCATCTCATAGTTGATCTCCAACTTTTAATCAAGTGAACGGGCGGAAGATGGTGGCCGGCCGCAGATGACTGAAATGGCAACGACATAGTCGATCTTCTTGTTCCTCGTTCATGTATAAGCTTTCACGACGGAAATGGCAACGACATAGTCGATCTTCTTGTTCCTCGTTCATGTATAAGCTTTCACGACGGAAATGGCAACGACATAGGGCTTTCACGAGCCACTGCTCCTTCTATTGATCTCTAATTCCTCGATTTGGAGCCACTTGAAGAAAACATTCGAGGAAGAAAAGCTGAAGAAACAATGAGTGTACAATGTCTTCGTTTGAATACCTTTATGCGAGCTTTACTAAGTTGTATTTGATGCTTATATATTTATACCTTGTTAGTTATATATCTGTATATATTTAGTTAACCGATAAACTTTAAAAAAAATAAAAGGGGATACACGTGCAAGGCCATGATTGGAGGGGCTTAGCTACAGTGCTTCCCCTCACATGACCGACATTCTTAGCTACAGTACTTCACTCACAATACCGACCAATGTGAATTGTTATTATATATTATATTAATTAATTAGTTACATTTTAGACTTAAAAGAACTGAGAATAATATTATTTTGTATGCTTATGAATTAGGCTTACTCCCATTTAAAATTTGAAAAAAAAGAAAAAACTTAAATGACCTTGTCAACTAACCAACTATGTGTTGGATGTTGGATATGGGTGGGGATTCCCTCAAGTTGTTTTTAACTTGAGGGGTCAAGTTAGAAACATATTGATCATTGGATTAAAATCAATTGGAATAATCCCTTTTATCTCTGATATCTATTAACCCATATCTATATGACTATATCATATCTCCTCAACTAAATATAGGCCCCCAAAACCATTATACATTTTTTCTTCCTTTTCGTATTTCAATCTGAAAATTAAGGAGATCGAAATCATCATCTCATAGTTGATCTCCAACTTTTAATCAAGTGAACGGGCGGAAGATGGTGGCCGGCCGCAGATGAGGAAATGGCAACGACATAGGGCTTTCACGAGCCACTGCTCCTTCTATTGATCTCTAATTCCTCGATTTGGAGCCACTTGAAGAAAACATTCGAGGAAGAAAAGCTGAAGAAACAATGAGTGTACAATGTCTTCGTTTGAATACCTTTATGCGAGCTTTACTAAGTTGTATTTGATGCTTATATATTTATACCTTGTTAGTTATATATCTGTATATATTTAGTTAACCGATAAACTTTAAAAAAAATAAAAGGGGATACACGTGCAAGGCCATGATTGGAGGGGCTTAGCTACAGTGCTTCCCCTCACATGACCGACATTCTTAGCTACAGTACTTCACTCACAATACCGACCAATGTGAATTGTTATTATATATTATATTAATTAATTAGTTACATTTTAGACTTAAAAGAACTGAGAATAATATTATTTTGTATGCTTATGAATTAGGCTTACTCCCATTTAAAATTTGAAAAAAAAAAAAAAAAAGTTTTACACGTGAAAAAATATGATGAAAGAAAAAAAAAAGGTTATATTCCTATCATTATATCTGATACATATCTACCAATAAACTAAAACAGGATTGAGGTGTTCTTGAAACGACATGTGGCGTAATCCTTGATCGACATGTGTCCTTTTAATTTATTTAT
Source organism: Erigeron breviscapus (assembly GCA_034093135.1). Lineage (NCBI taxonomy): Eukaryota > Viridiplantae > Streptophyta > Magnoliopsida > Asterales > Asteraceae > Erigeron > Erigeron breviscapus. The sequence continues at coordinate 124,745,357 of CM067170.1, read as the reverse complement.
TTTATTAAATTAGCTTTTTTAATTGTATATAGATTCAATTTCCTTATTAGACTTAGAATTAAACTCTAACTCTTAGCTTATAGATACAAAACACATTATAACCTTATTTGATTGATCGTTTTCTCATTAATAAAATTATCTCTTTTTCTTTCTCAATTCTTCAACTCCTATTACTTATATTACTTATAATAAGTTAATAACATGAAGACTTCAAAAAATTGAGTTTACGATCCGAAATCACAAGGCTATTTGCTGTCATCCTCTATGCTTACAAGTTCCGATTTTGATGTGATTTTAAAAATTTAAGGTAAATCCAAAACTTTAACTAAACATATATTATATTTATCATTACTGTTTATTATAACTTAGCTTCGATAATCGGTTTACTTTAACCACAATTTTTCATACTCACAAATCATGTATGATGCATATTTGAATTTCTTTATGATACAATTTATAGTCTCGCGGGTCTAGGTATCAATTATCAAAGATTGTGTTAAAGACGTGGGAGAGCATAACATCGCTTTCGAAGTACTTTAGCTTTTTGTGTTGTTGTTTGACGTTGAAAATAATACGTAGTACTACATTACATACATTATATGGAAGGGAGGAGATCCCCTCAAGTTGTTTTTAAGTTGAGGGGTCAAGTTAAAAACATATTGACCATTGGATTAAAATCAATGGTGAGATTCAAAAATCATATTTGAATCTTGACCATTGATTTTAATCCAATGGTCAAGAGTTTTCTAACATAACTAGTCATATTAGGAAACTTAAGGGAATCCTTTCCCGTTGGATATAAAGATGAGAACATTTAACACAAGAATCAAGATGATGCAAATAACTATTTTTTTAGATTTTTTAACCATTCTTAAGATATTTATTTAAGAAGATTTTAATTTAAAAACTCATGTAAAATTATAAATGTGTTGTAAACTAACCTCCATAGAAAAAAAAGTTTTACACGTGAAAAAATATGATGAAAGAAAAAAAAAGGTTATATTCCTATCATTATATTATATATATCTACCAATAAACTAAAACAGGATTGAGATGTTCTTGAAACGACATGTGGCGTAATCCTTGATCGACATGTGTCCTTTTAATTTATTTATTTTATTAAATTAGCTTTTTTAATTGTATATAGATTCAAATTCCTTATTAGACTTAGAATTAAACTCAACTCTTAGCTTATAGATACAAAACACATTATAACCTTATTTGATTGATCGTTTTCTCATTAATAAAATTATCTCTTTTTCTTTCTCAATTCTTCAACTCCTATTACTTATATTACTTATAATAAGTTAATAACATGAAGACTTCAAAAAATTGAGTTTACGATCCGAAATCACAAGGCTATTTGCTGTCATCCTCTATGCTTACAAGTTCCGATTTTGATGTGATTTTAAAAATTTAAGGTAAATCCAAAACTTTAACTAAACATATATTATATTTATCATTACTGTTTATTATAACTTAGCTTCGATAATCGGTTTACTTTAACCACAATTTTTCATACTCACAAATCATGTATGATGCATATTTGAATTTCTTTATCACTATGATAGTACTGGCGGGTCTAGGTATCAATTATCAAAGATTGTGTTAAAGACGTGGGAGAGCATAACATCGCTTTCGAAGTACTTTAGCTTTTTGTGTTGTTGTTTGACGTTGAAAATAATACGTAGTACTACATTACATTACATACATTATATAGTCTTCTTAATCTTCTTAAGTACTCCGTATAAAATAAACAACAACACTCCAAAACTCTAGTCATCCAAAATCAATCATCCACCACCGCCACCGGAGCAAACAAACAATGAGCAACGAATAGTCTCTTTCTATCTCTCCGCACCCCCTCATCAACTTATTATATGTTAATAGAGTATCTTTTTTAATTCATTATATAGTTTACACACTAATCTTATTACTTTTAATTTCTACAGCGATTATCTTTTCAAACTGTTGCTGATTGGCGACTCTTCCGTCGGTAAATCATGCCTTCTCCTACGTTTCGCTGTACGTCTCTCACTTCATTCATTCTTACTTGTTATTTTTACTCATTAGTTTATTTAGAGTAATTGAATGATTTTATTTGTGATGATAAATAGATATAGGCCGGGAATATAACATTGTATGTCAATCTAATGTAATTATCCTTAGACTAATGATTTTATATTTTATTTTTTCTTCTTATTTTAGGATGATTCTTATGTTGATAGTTACATAAGCACCATTGGAGTTGATTTTGTAAGTCTTCTTTTCCTTTTTATATCATAATTTCTTATATTTTGTTAGTATAGGTGTGGTTTTGTTTACATAATTATTATTATCATTAGCATATAGATATTGATATATTAGTTAGTTTACGGATGTTAAGCATTTTAGTAAACCTTACCGAAATTTGCCACAGATGGCTTTGATATGTTAGCTATTGACATATATTAGTATTACCATAAATTAGTTTAATTTAAGGGGTTTCTGCATTAGTAGCAGTTGTTTTCGATTATGAACTATCTTTGTATCTCGTTTATCTTAATCAAGTTGATAAGAACACCTTAGTTTTCTCATTGAATTTATCAACTACATGTGATCGACGCGTGCTAAACTTGAGTAACTTTTATGTTTCAGAAAATTCGAACGGTAGAGCTGGATGGAAAAACGATCAAGCTGCAGATTGTATGTTACATATCTTAATGGCACATATTCTTCCATTTTAGAAAAATGCTTCTTTGTGTAAAAACCACTTATGGGGATTATTGATATTTGCTATAGATGGACAACGGATGGAAATTAGACTTGTTACTTTTATTACTACGTTTAGTTGTGTTAACTTTTTCTTGCTATAGTGGGATACGGCTGGCCAGGAGCGGTTTCGTACTATAACAAGCAGTTACTACCGAGGAGCACATGGAATAATTGTAAGAATTACTCTGCCCATTTTTATTATGTTGCTTATCTGTATTTACCATTTGATAGTTATGTAGAATGTGCTAACAAATAAAAAGAGCTCTAGTTTTTCCCGATTATAGTTTATGTAGGTTACACAACTCCACTGTCATATAAAGTTCTCGTTTGTTTTGTTCTATGTTGATATTATGTCCATATTTCATACAGCAACAGAGCATTATTTGTCCCGTTCTTGTAAATTTTAATGGATGTAGTAGATAGTTAATTAAGTGATTAAGATCACCTTTTAACCTACCTCTAAGTTCAAAAATAAAGATTAATATTTTAGGATAGTTGTGGTGTCTGGCCTTTGGCCAACTAATCCACAAGTTCTGAGCCCACCGACACACTTACTCGAACTGGTGTGGCTACAAACAATTGCCTGTTTATGTAGTAATACTTAGGCAGTATACGTATTTTGACTTGGAACAGTTTTATAACAAAGGAAAATGTTGGTTTTCTTGTGGCATAGAGGGAATATATTCATCCATGTCACTGTCAGGTAGGGGCTTGAGGAGTTATTAAGTAGGCTCTGCATTAAATTTTCAATACATTACTATTGAAAGCTGTGGGCAGAAACCCATGTGATACACCATTGGAAGTTTATGTCCAAAAATTCAAAAGCAACTTCTCACTAAATTCTATTAACTTAAGCCTCGGTTGGTCAGTCTTAACTTGTGTTCATTCGTATGTTCCAACTTGCGGGTATTTGAGCCATTTTTTGTAACTGTATCAGTGAGAAGGAATCTAGTCATTTATAAAGACCATAATAACATGCTATTATAACCTTATTTCTTATATTGCTGCATGATCAGAAGCAATTATCTTCTATATGTTAAAGTTAAGTATTTACCCATCCTCCATAGCATATACATGATTTTGACTTAGAAGATTCAAGGTCCTACCCAGCGTTACTTAATATTTTTGAGAGTAGTAGGCAAGAATTACAACAATTAGATCATGGGACCCATGTAGATATATGAAAAGTTTTTTGTCTTTCTTCTTTTTTGGTCCTTTTGAACTGAATCATATATAGGCTTGCTAGCTTAAAACAGGTTTCTTTTAGTTAAACCAGTTTTGTTGCCAAAAACGGTTGAATTTGAATCGGTTCAACCGTATTTGTTTTTCTGAGAGCACCTAAGGCCTCACGTGTAGGCCGACCTTTGGTGCACCGGAGGGCCTTGTGACTTTTAAAAACCACAGTTGTATCAAACATGTTATAAGTCACCAAACCTCTATTTTAATGGATACCACTTTTTGCCTTATTTATATTTGGACATTTATCTACTTTTGTACTAGTAAAGTTATTGTGATTATGAGTATGGACACAAAAGTTAATCGCGAACCAACCCTACATAAATGGATATTTTTGACCCAGATCCATTTCGTATTTTATTTCCATATATCTAGAGAATGCCAATAAGGTCAACCTGTTCACATTGTTTAGATATTTTGACTGATCTGTCTTCCTTTCTGTTAAGCTTACAACTTTATACAATATAATATCATATCTGCAATATAAATTTTTCCATAGCATCGGTATGTTCTCTATGCTAAATATGGAGAACGTATGCGTGCTTAATGATTATTTTGTGGAATCAGTATTGCGGTTGAACTATAAAGACATTGTGTTGAAACTGTAACAGATAGTGTATGATGTCACCGAGATGGAGAGCTTCAACAATGTGAAGCAATGGCTGAGCGAAATTGATAGATATGCAAATGAATCAGTCTGCAAACTTCTTGTTGGAAACAAATGTGATCTAGTGGAGAACAAGGTTGTCGACACACAAACAGCTAAGGTATCATAAGATGTTTTAAGTTTCTGATAACACCTTCCTGGCTCACATAATCGATGAAGTTAAGATGTTGTAAATTACCATTTTAACCTTTCTTAACCCATGAAAGAAGCTTCGGAAATGGATGACATATTTGGAAAATTACCCGCAGGCATTTGCAGATGAGCTCGGGATCCCTTTCCTTGAGACAAGTGCAAAAGACTCGGTCAATGTGGAACAAGCTTTCTTGACAATGGCTGCTGAGATCAAGAAAAAGTAAGATAAACAAAGTTTTATTGGCGGATTCAGTTTCTCTCTTTAAATTTTAGTCGAAGATCAGGTTCCTAATCTTTATGTTTGTTTGAAATTACAGGAAGGGTAACCAGCCAAGCGGAAGCAAGTCAGAGACCGTTCAAATCAAAGGGCAGCCAATTGAGCAGAAGAGCAATTGTTGCGGTTAATAGTGTCTTGTATTTCCGATTAAAGTCCAAAGTTAAAGTAAAATGTGTTTCGCCTTGTAAAATGTTGCAAATGTTTAACGAACTTTGTGAACTTTCTCGTAATCATCTAGTTCTAACTCAGAGTACAATCTTTGATTCTCTGTGACTTGTCATATTATTGTGGTGGTTGCCCATGATTTCCATGATTCCACATAGATTCAAAGTATTTGGTGCTGGAAACAAATGATGCAAAGATAGTGGAGAACATGATATTCCTATAGGCAAATTGCAACCCACAAAGTGGAAACCACACCAAAAGTTGTAAACATGAATAGCAATAAAACATCAAAATAAATTCAACTTGAAAATCCATCATATACCTGGCTAAACCACACAAGTACCAAAAAAGTTCCAATTTGACAAGACAAATGAAACAAGTTTTTGACCAAAATGGTTAAGAGGAAGAACAGCAAGCCTTCTTTGTATTTGCATCTTGTGCTCCTACAACAAGGGTCTCACCCTGTTTGATGCTAGCAGGTCCTGGCTCGCCAGCTGATATAGACTTCTTACTAATAATTCGGTATATCTCACCAAGAATCGTTTGGAAGGACTTCTCAACATTTATAGCTTCTAAGGCAGATGTTTCGATGAATGAAAGGCCTTCTCTCTCGGCAAAACTTTGTGCATCTTCTACAGTAACAGCCCTAAGATGCTTCAGATCAGTTTTATTACCTATAAGCATGATCACAATGTTGGCATCTGCATGGTCCCTTAACTCCTTCAACCACCTGCTCACATTTTCAAAGGTTGTCGGTTTTGTAACATCATATACCAGAAGTGCTCCTAGGGCACCCCTGTAATATGCACTGGTTATAGCTCTGTATCTCTCTTGGCCTGCTGTATCCCATATCTGAGCCTTTATTGTCCTTCCTTCAACCTAAGATGACAGTTAATAATTCATTACAATGTATAAGAGTTGATAGAATACTGAGTTGGCTAAGATATCACCAACAGCCACAACAGCACCCAGAAAAACTGGGCAAAACACATAAGATAAGGGCAAGATACTGAAGATAGGCATCACACAAATATTTCCAAGTACATGTCGACCCTTAAACACCTGGGGTAGAGGTGGCATAGCGGGAACTGGGAGTGGGTGGGTTGGATAATGGGTCCAAACAATTTTAGGTCGAAACAGGTCATAGTACGAATACTATTGGATAGAAATGGACTGGACCTGCAAACACTCTTATGTGTATTTTAATAAAAAAAATAATCAGATACGTTAGAACAATAATCTAAAATTTGAATAAATTAAGTCAGTTGTATACAGTAAGAATAGGCATGTGATAACATGACTTTTAACATTTTGACCCGTTCAACCCATTTTACCTAACTATTTGATCTGAGCATCTGGCCCATTTAAATAAAACACGACCCAAATAAGCCTATACATAAGCAAATGAGTCAAAATTGCCTGTCTAGCTTGGGATATGGCCTGGTGTTAAGCAGGAAGCCATAAAAAGGGATAAAAATAGTAGTCTTTGGTTAGGTTTGATGGTATAACTGTATAAGTGCATCTCACCACCCATAGGTTGTGAAATCAAGTCCTTTTGAGTCATTGCTGTGTAAGTTTGCCAACCATTTCTAAATGGAAATAAAAATAAAAATCAACCATAGTCGGCCATGAGTCCATGACATGGGGTGCTACTTTGTCCACAGACCATAATCTTTGCTCTAATATAAAATGGCCTTTAGTTAAAGAGATAATATATAGATAAAAGATCACCTAGAACATTTTTTCAATGAGAGAAACATAGGGGGTGACTGGTTAAGGGTATTGGGGGGTAAGGAATGGTAAAAGGAATGAAAAAATGTGCTTGGTTGTGTCAAGCAAAGGCAATCAATGGTTAGTACTGGGTAATTGAGCATTACCCAATAAATTGGGGACTAAGGTAATCATTCCTCCAAAATATTTTCTCCTCCTCTTCTTCTCCTTTCTCTGTCTAGGACCATCGGAATCCACCACCACCATCGAAGATCACCTCCAACAGCAACACCACCCATCCTCCAACCAAACACCACAACTACCACCGCAGAAACCACCGCCACTGTCACCCACCAGAAACCACCAAACACCACAACTACCACCGCAGAAACCACCAACACCACAACTACCACCGCGTAAACCATCGCCACTATCACCCACCAGAAACCACCAAACACCACAACTGAATTAGCCAGATTTGCCGCATCTGATTATAGCAACTTGAAACAACATAAAGACACCCTAGCTCTATCTTGCAAAACATTGATTTTTTGCTTCTGATTATAGAATGTTATGATAATTTTCTGAATGCCCACATACATATGCCCTCTGAATGCCAAAAGCCCACACGGCCACACCCATATGATTAATAGCTTTTTTGTTGATAGAGATATTTCCGGTGGGTGGTGGGTGGTGTGGATAAAGATATTTCCGGTGGGTGGGTGGTGCCGTGGTGGTATATATGATTGTGGGTTAGAGAGAGAGAGAAAGTATATCATATGATTGTGGTGGTGGTTACTGGTATATATGATTGTGGCTAGAAATAATATTGTGGCTAAAGAGAGATGTGATGTTTAAACAGAGAGAAAGATTGTGGGTTGAGTATATATGATTCCCCTTTGTAACCAAGCAACAACAATATAATGATAATAGTCGCCACGAGATGGATACACTAAACTGTAAACTTACCTAGAGTTGGCGATTTCAACAAATTTGTTTGTAAAACGGGTCTGCTTGGGTTATGTTGTATTTTTAACAGGTGCAATAAGATTTCCAAATGTCCAATAAAACAAACTTAACTTATAAGAAAATGGGTCGAATGGATATGATTCATACTTAACTTATAAATTATTATTTAATTGAAGTCTAAAAATAAAAAAAAGATATTGGTTTCGGTCAACTGAACCCAGTCTAACCAGCATGGAAAGACTACCTGCTACGACCTGAGCCAATCTATGACTTATTAAAATACCTGCCCATATTCCCATCCTCCAAAATTAGGCTGAGCTAGTATTAGACAAGTAAAAGAGTCTACAATTGAGAACCACAATTGAGGTGGATTTTCCTAATAGAAAAGAAACTTAAATTGATGTCAGCTGGTCTTTAAGTACCATACTCTTAGAAGCTACACTAAGTGTCTACTGTCTAGGTCTTAGCAACCACAAATATGCAGAAGAGACAGTTACGAATGGATAACAAGCGATGTACTTTGTCATATAATTTTAGGTACTACACTACTACATATTCAAATTCAATAGTAAAGAGCTAGTACATAAAGATGGAATAATTTAAACATTTAGCACTAGTTCCTGGTAGTTCCATAAAATGAGGTGTACTATGCATGTGCATTAATTTAAATAACCTGATGAATTTTTACATTAACTGAATGTGCTTACAAGAACTCACATGGCTTAGAAACCAAAACAAGCTCTCTCACTCATTTCAGTGGTCCATACAGTTCCACTCATTGTAAGAGACTAAGATTAAGGCATAAACTACACTTGAATAGATTGCTTACTGCATGTGAAACAATCTTACAAGTAAAAGAACAGATGCATCTTTTGAGGCGGAACACTGGTTAAAGATCAGGTTTTGGCAGCAATCAAAAGAGAGAAGATGGTTGCGGGTGTTAATCTAATATAACAACCTACGTTTTATTTTGACCCTCAAAAACAACTTAAATTTTTATGACTTATATAACCATCAGATTTTTATATTTGTTCATTTTTAACCATCTTGTGACCCAAAAGGATGGAAAAAAAACCCTTGTCATCCTATATAAGACGAGACATGATTTAGCTTACGAGGACATCGTCACACAGCTTGAGGGGTTCAAGAATGACACATGTTTTTATTCTCCACACGCTATGTAACTCAGGTTCACAAAATCCTTACATCATTATCATCGGTTCACAAGCTAGATTAGGGCACGTCCTATACAAGTGAACAGCAATTTGCCATCCTTTCCAGACTTCTGGTTAATTAAGACATAATAATGAAACTTGTCTCGTAAGGATCAAAATCAAAAGTAAAAGAGACTTATTCATACATGATATAACATTATCATTTGACAATTATATCCTTTGATTATAATAAAATCTAATAATGATATTAATACATTGTGGTAAAATCATCAAAGTAATCCAAATAATTACACTATTGATCTGTAGCAATCAATATACAAAAAAATCATATAGAGTAATTAACTACCGCTTTTCAGCAAAACTTGTTATAACTACATAAACCAATTAAACCAAAAGAAAAACATATACAAAAATTTAAAATATACAAACATCAAATCACAAAATTCAGTAGAATTTAGACTAAGAATTAAAACCAAACAACATATCGATAAAATATAAGTAATCAAAATCAAAGAACTTTACAAAAATGAATTTTCGGTCTGGATCTCACAACAAAATTCTGTCTCAATACAAAAGCTTCTGATGCATCAATTACACGATTTAAATACATAGATTCAGTTAAATGAAATTAGAACAACAAACTCGAATAAAATATATCTAGCTACAGATATAGATACAGAGATATAGATATAGAGTGAGAGTGTGCGAGAGAGTAGACTTAGGATTTAGAATATAAGCTAAATGAGTTACCAATCGATTAATAAACAATTTCACATAATTCTGGATCTACTAACACAATTCCGTATCAATACAGTGAATCAAGCAAAGGATTTAAGATACATATATTGAAATATATATTAAATTAATATAAATCACAGCTAAATATAGATAGAGCTATAGATATAGATATAGATAGATATATATAAAATATATCTAGCTACAGATATAGATACAGAGATATAGATATAGAGTGAGAGTGTGCGAGAGAGTAGACTTAGGATTTAGAATATAAGCTAAATGAGTTACCAATCGATTAATAAACAATTTCACATAATTCTGGATCTACTAACACAATTCCGTATCAATACAGTGAATCAAGCAAAGGATTTAAGATACATATATTGAAATATATATTAAATTAATATAAATCACAGCTAAATATAGATAGAGCTATAGATATAGATATAGATAGATATATATATAGGGAGAGAGTGTGTGTGTGTGTGAGAGAGAGAGAGAAGGAGAGATACTTGGAGAGTACGAGTAGCGAATTCAACGCCGATGGTGGATTTAGATTCCAAGCAGAATTCGTTTCTGGTGAAACGAGAAAGGAGGTTTGATTTACCAACACCTGAATCCCCAATCAATACTACTTTGAATAAGTAATCGTACTCTTCATCCGCTCTTCTTGCCATCTCACTTTTCAGATCTGTCTATATCCGATTTTCACTCTCCCTCACTCACTTCGATTTTTATTGTGGGAACCGCTTTTGAATGAATGAAAGGAAAGCAGGGTGATTTCTGAACTTTTGAACCCCAAACAATCGAATCCAGCTCATTTGTTTATTTAATACCGTAAAATACCTCTTTGTCAAACTTATACTTCCAGTCCTTGTAGAATGTAACTTTTTTATCTTTTAACGACCAACGAATAAAGTCCGGCAACATAAGGTAATTTAAAGGTGAAAGAATGCTTTTTTTCTTTTCTAGTTTTAATCCCTTACAAATATTAAAAATGTAAATGAAAAAGGGTTTTTTTTTCTTATTTTTTTTCCCTTGAGTTTAGCTCAATGGTTGAAAGATCACCCCTTGCTTGCATGAGGTCTTGTGTTCAAGTCTTGGGGAGGACATAGAAATTAATTCCCTTTATGAGGGCTTGGCTTGAATATACTCATGTTCAAGTCTGAGGGGGCAGGGTTTACCCCTATTAATCGTCGTGCTTTAGGCGGATTAGTAGGGGGTTTTCCCCCCATCGGGTATTTGAAATAGGCATTTCTACTTCGAGGGAGCTCTCTAGCGCGGACCCGGTTAAGACAACGTATGCTAGACCTCCCGTTGTCGAATCGCGACACGAAGTTTCCAGCGAAATTCACCTTTAAAAAAAAAAGGTTTTTAATAATTTTTTAAACTTAAAGGTACACGATTATATCAGGTATTTTCACGACCATTTACAAACTTTTTCTGTAACCGACTCAAGATGAGTTTTAACAACGATACATCTTATGAAAAATCATAATTTTTAGCCACTAGATCACATTGATAATGGTTCTTTCATTCAAATGTCTTTGATACAGTTTAAGAGATTTCCGATTCAAGCATGTTCAAAAATACATAATAGTGAATATAGATGAACAAGTCTTAGAAAGCTTTTACTTTTTAGTTTAAGAACTCTCTTATAAAGTCTAAATTATAGTTTGCATAGTTTAAAACTTATAAATTTTGTTTGTTTAACAAAATTTTTAACAGTTTATAAAAGAAGAAAAAAGGTAAGCTCATAAGTCCAAGTCATTTAAAAAAACGTACTGTAATTCTCAAAAGGTGACACTTTTGAAAATAAAATTACTTAAATGAGCTCATTCATATGTGCTACATTAACAATAACTAGTTAGATATTGTAAAGGTTTTTTCTTTAAACTATTTTTGTAAGTCACTTTCTAAGCATGCATAATTTCATATTGAGTCCCTCATCAAAGATGTACATAAGTTGTCCCTTACCTAAATACACCTTAAGCTGCATTTATATGTAGTTTTTTGTCACTTTATAATTTATATCTATAAGTTTTGGTTAAAACTACTTGTTTAAATAGATTTATAAAGCTTGACAAGCTGCTTTGCTCGCATGTTGCCTACAAAAATCTCTATTCAGTAAACAATGATTCTGACAAATAGTAGTCGTGTAATATCGGAAGATTTATAACGAAGATGAGACTATAATTCTATGGTGTTAGAACGAACAATAATACAAGTTAAGATGGTCAAGAAAAATCTAGATATTTTTCAATATTCCTATATAGTTAAACAATGGCTATAATTTAAAACAATATTCCTATCTAGTTTTTGTTGCTTAAAAAAGTAATGGCTTACAATGTGAACAAAGAAACTATGAGAAGAAAACTGTAACTTAATAGCAACATAAAATAATGTGAGTAACATGTGACGGCCAAAGTTAAATACGGAGTATTAAACTTAACAAAATAATAAATGGAGATTTTGTTTGTTATTCTAATCTAATTCTACTTCAATTATTATGATCTATAATGTGATATGATTGGGTTTGCCTGTAATACCAATACCAACATTACCCAATGCCATGTGCATTAATTATTTCACAAGACATACCCTGTACTAGTATCTGTATGTTTTTCATGAAAATTATTTGTTTACTTCTTGAAAACGAGCATAGTACCCGCGCGGAATTTTATAACTACCGTTTTGGATGAATACATTGGTTACAGAGTGTGTCAAAAATATAGATTATGAGATTCTGTCAATTGTTTTAAAACTATATAGAAAGATCAATGTTAATTAAATTAGAATCAATTACATATTGATAACAAAAATAGTGAACTAATATAATAAAGCAAAAAACAAACCAATATAATATTTATACATACACTAAATAGTGTTGTAGTGTGTGGAGGCATTTTGAGAATAATTAATATGCTGAAAGGGGTATTTTGGGAACAAAAAATATGCTTAATGTCTTAATTCAATACTCTTTATAAGTGGTTAAAGATAAGATTATAGTAATAGAATTCATAACACCTGGACATATACAATTACGTCGTGTTAGTATACATATGTTTGCGAAGGTCGCCCGGCCACACATACATTTGGGAAAGTTGGTTGGCCGCCGACATTCCATGTGATGGTCGATGTTGTTCATGTTACTCGGCTACATGTGATGGTCGAAGATGGATGTTCGGGCTGGAGGAGTACAATAACAGAAGATGCAAGGATGGTGCAAGTATAATCATATTATGTAAGCTGGGTTGGTTTTTTGACACTTTTATAGTCATACTATGTAAACTGGATTGGTTTTTCAACACTTTAATAATCATTAATTAATCACACTATCTTAGATTCTTAGGTAGTTAATTTGCCCATAAAAATCATCTTATATGATGTGTCAGATCTGTTTGTAAACATATGTTTGTACAGTGTTGGTAAATGTTACATTTACAAAGAGAATGACTACAAATCAATTATCTTTCTTTTTTTCTATTTCCTTGTTTTAAAACAGACGGGTCTTGCATATCCCAAGTATTTGTAGACGTACAAAGCCATTTCATATGTAGAAGATGTGACTGGTCAAAACATATGAAGGTCGTACATTTCCTATTATCGCCAACTATAATAAGCTATGCCCTCACAATCGATTAGTTTTCCTGAATCTTAAATGCATTGTAGACCTCGTAAAAGGATTCAACTAAGTTCTGCCGCCCAAAATAAAAAATAAAAACGATTCAGCTAAGAACATGTATCACCAAGCTTTATATTAGCCATAGATTTGCCCATTTACAATAGTAACATCATAGTCATGGCCCATGGGTCTTGTTAAATCCATCAAAACAACGGTAACGATAACTGTCCTAATGACGGATCTTATTCAGACCATCCACAAATATCTTGATAAGGAGAAAACAAGGGTACGTGTTCAGGTCAAAAACAGTATCAGGATTTTCGACATGCAAAATAAGACACAAATAATTTGGTTTTCACCAAATTTTCTCCATCATATTTGGCTATATGAATATGGTAATAATAACTGCATTCTAGCCACTAATGGTACAACAAGCATAATGCTGCCATACATACTTTTGAATTCGGATCTCTTAATAATATAGAAATTTGGCCACATATGGAAATTAACATACCTGATTTGATAATGTATCGTGAAGGGAACTATGCTGAAAGCTGCTGTAGCTGATGAACGACATGGGACATTCTAGGACGCATCGAAGGTACATTTTGAGTACATGAATACACGAGGTCAACTACCTTTTGGACGACTCCAGATTCAGGTATTCTAGAAGGTGATGTGGAAGAAGATGCAGAGATCACAGGATCGAGAAGCTCTAGATAACGATGAGATTGTACAAGCGGGGTGGCCCATTCAAAAATACTTTGCCACCCCACAGCATCAGCACCTTGAGAAGCTGGTCTACGACCACTTATTATTTCAAGTAGTAGAACCCCAAAGCTGTAAACGTCGCTCTTTGTGGTTAGCTCATTTTTGTAAACGAACTCTGGCGCTAGGTAACCGTGGGTCCCACCAGCCATTACAGTCCTGCCCTGCATCACTTCCCATGGTACAAACTTTGATAACCCGACACCCATTAGATGAGCACCAAAATCTTCATCAAGAAGTACATTGCTTGCACGAATGTCATGGTGCACAACTTGTGGCTTTACTTTGTCATGCAGGAACCTGTTTACACAGTTTTAATCAAATCATTAGATATATCATATTGTAATAGATATGATAATTCCAATCCATTCTTGTGAAATCATGAAAACTTGTAAATTCGGGTAAACATTTATTTGTTAAGGTAAAAAAACAAAAACTAGATATACAGGAAACATGTCAAATTGGTTGGACGGGTCAAAAGTCACCTTTATCAAAGTGCTTATAACCTCTTGAATTGTTTCATTTACAAGAATAGACATGTATTAATACATACAGGAAAGTAGGGAACATGTCAAATTGGTTGGACGGGTCAAAAGTCACCTTCATCAAAGTGCTTACAACCTCTTGAATTGTTTCATTTACAAGAATAGACATGTATTAATACATACAGGAAAGTAGGGAACATGTCAAATTGGTTGGACGGGTCAAAAGTCACCTTCATCAAAGTGCTTACAACCTCTTGAATTGTTTCATTTACAAGAATAGACATGTATTAATACATTGTTCTTACAATTGTATCACATGCATTGTTGCTTATAACCTTTTTTTCTTAAACTGACCAAAAAGTTTTATTGGGTAAACCCGGCCCATTTTGACCGAAATCAATATAAATAAGTTACTCAACCCACCCGAACCAGCCACTTTACACCTATATTATGCAATGAAGTCGAATAACAGATGTCTCAATTCAAGAAAAAAGCATCTGCAGATGCACTTACGCAATTCCCTGTGCAAGAGTTGTGGCAATTTTCATTCGCATGGTCCAATCTAGTGTCCTGCCACCCATGGGAACATGGTGTAACCATCTATCAAGAGGCCCGTTTACCACAAACTCATACACAATGTAGCGATCACCATGATCGTAGCAGCATCCTTTTACATGCACTAGATTTGGATGGCAAAGCCTTGCTACCCTACCAATCTCTGAATAGAATTCTTTCTTCCTTTGGAAAGTAGACCGTTTCAACCTTTTCACCGCCACCCGTGATCCATCTGGCAAAAGCCCACTATATGTGCCGCCTGTCTTAGCATCGCCAAGAAGACGATTACCTTCACTAAAGTTCTTCGTAATTGACCTCAGTTCTTCATGGGTGAAGATTTTCCATGATGGAGGAACTAATGCCAATTCTGCAGGATTAGATAATTTTCTAGATTTTTTTCGTCGTTTGCTCCGTTTGTACACAAGGAGCCATAAAACCACCACAAATGTAGTGAAGAGAATTAATCCACTCACAATAGCAAGTATGATGAGATATTCCTTGTGGCAGTGCATATGACGACATCTATTTTCTGGAATAGAAAAGATAAATAGTATCTAAACATCATTAACGTTTACTACATAAGACAAATTGCCCATTTACACGGATATGTTCATTCTCTATTGGGTCAAAGAGGTCAAATAAAAAAAATCTGGCAGAAAAGGAAACCATAGGTCGAAAGCCTTTGAAAATGTGTTACATAATGAATACAACCTCTTTCTTTTCTTTATTCAAAAACTAATATTGTTGTTGCAATAACATAGTTTTTGTAACCATATATACCAAACTAATTATTAATCAAGAAATTATAAGAAGTGGTTTGGATCAACCAAAAACTGACCCTTTATTAAAAAATAGCAGTTTTGAGGGGAACTCATAAGGGGGTGTTTGACCAGAGCTTATGATATCCAGAAGCCAAAAGAATGTAACTTTTAGGTTTTTAGCTTACTCACCCCTTTAAAGTTTATAAGCTTTTCTAAAAAGCTCATCCAAACACTCTCAAGACCTTAGTGGCTTTAAGATAATGCAGATAAGCTATTGAGCCCCTTTAAAAGGTAACACATACCCCCCCCCCCCCCCCCAAACAAAACCTTTGATCTGGTTAAAGTTCAATAGGTTACAGAAAGGATGCAAACCTGCAACGAGCATGCATATAGAAGGACGAGATACATTGCATCTTTCAGCCACAAGAGATGCTGTTGTGTTGGTTAACATAGTACAAAGAGATGCAGAGGCATCTTTGTAATATCTGAAGCACGAAGAATTGGTGCAACTAGACTTCAAATCTCGTGTGACCACTGTCAGCAGAGTTCCGTTCCAGTTATAAGTATCATCAGACCACTTCCAGTCCATTGCGTTGCTAGTGTTGGTGCTTCTGCCTCCAATCCAGCATTCTTTACTGCCTGTTGCTTTACTACACATGTCTTGGACAAAGTTCAGTTCTGCTAATGATGTTAATGCCACAAGGTGGCCATGGTAACTTCCACAACTCTTTTCTGACTCATTCCAAGATTGTGAATTTCCAATATATCTAAAGCATATCGTCTTAGCTGGTCCCATGGCCCAACCTTCCGGACATGGTGCTGTTAACACAAAAAGGTTGAAGTTAGTATATCTTTTCTCATCATCTATAAAAAATATGTTCATGAGAGAAAATAGCTCCTTCGTTCATCCTAACTTTACCTCTAACCGGACTTGAACCCACTTTATGCTCACGCAACACACACACAGACATAGCTCAAACCCACATCTGATATGCTAATATAATCTTTATTCTTTTGCCTTTTATGGTTATGTTATTATTACTAATACCAATATTTGCATGACGGAGATATATATTATAGGTTTTTATAAGTAGTAGTAAAGAAAACCATAACTAAAAGTGACAATAAGTTAAAATTTATCCCACTTGAATCTATGATTGTAAAAGTTAAAGCTATAACAACATTGAAAAGTTTTAATACTTTATTACAAAGATGGCAATTGCCTCAAGCATTCAAGGTAGGGAGTAACTTACTTTCATTGTGGCTTTCATTACGAGAAGCCGCAGCCAAAAAGGAATCATTTGATACCTACAACATTAACCGAGTAGCATCCAAAAGTTCAGAAAATTTGCATATTACTTGGTATTTATTTCAAACCACCTTCTAATATTAGTATATTACTCACAGCATTTGAGCTCCCAAATCCAAGCAAGAAGCAAATAACCAGCAAATCTAACATCTTGCGTTCCATTACCTAACAAAACCTCATTTTAATAAATGATAGCATCACCAAGATACTTAGAATCGAAACTTTTAGGGTGCGTTTGGTTGCGGAAAACACCCCTTGTTTTCCATTTTTGTTTTCCAAGAAAACATGAAAAACAGAAAACGCGTTCTAATCATAGTTTTCCATAAATGTTTTCAAAGAAAACAAAAAACAATGTTTTCCACTTTTCAATAGAAAACTTGAAAACATCTTTTTTTTGTTTTCCATTTTCATTTTCCATTTCCCCCTCCCCCTCCCCTCACATCTCTAACATGTTTTCTAGTTCTCTAATTAGAACGCGTTTTCAAAAGTTTTATTTGTTTTCTAGGAAATAAAAACCCCTTTCATTTTCTAGAATATTAGAAATAAAAAACTTGAAAATATTTTCCACAACCAAACGGGCCCTTAGGCTTTATTATCTAGAATACTCAAGTGGATTTTCATTTCCATTCCAAACCATTGAATTAGTTTTTGTACAATTACATCATTGGTTTATGGTCTAGGATACTCAAAACTCATGTACTTTTTCTTTTGTTGTTCCAAACCATTGAAGTATGTTTTGTCCAATTACATCGTTAAAAGATGAATGTGTGCCATTTTGAGTCATAACTCATAACATTGAGCATTACAAGTAAAACTAATGTTTCAAGTATATACTACGTCTATACTGTTATGTCTAGCATTTAATATATAATTTTTCAACAAGAAACATCTTAGAATGACTCTAAAGGGACACAATACCATCTTTAAATGGCAAAATTGAAGGAAAAATAGTTCGACGGGCTGTAAGAGATAAAAGAAATGCATATGTATATTCTAGATATATATTTAGATTTTTACCTAAACCCTAAGTGAGGCTAAAAAAGCAATCCAAACAAGCTCAAACTTTAACCTTCGCAAAAGCTCAAGTAGATAACAAAATTTGACCATAAGTCAAAAAACTATATAGAAAAATCATTAAACCCATGAATATAATGTGTTGAATCAATTTCCAAATTACATTTATGAGCTCGAGCTCAGCTCGTTATATCTACTACTACTATGCTCATGCTCGAACTCAATAAAAGGGCGACTCGAATGAACTCAGAACACGGCTCGTTTGCGGCCCTAACCCTAAGTAGCAGTAGCAGTTGTAAAAAACCTTATAAATTAACGTAAAAATTAAAGAAAAATCTATAACTATGAAATACTACGGAGTACATAACAGCATTACTAACTTAACAGTTCAACACCTCAAAAAAACCTTTTTTTTTTTATCGAAATGTATATAATGATAAATAAATTTTATCCAGGGTTATATACAAGTAATGATATAGTATACAAATAGTAAGTAATAAAAATGGGTACCTGAAATGGAAATAGGAAGATCTGTGGAATGTAAAAGGCTTAGAAGAAGCAGTGCAAAATCATTATCACTACAAGCAAGCCCCCGTTAGATTGAAATATTTTTTAACATAATCACAGGGAGAGGTCCATAAATAAATATAAATATAAATATATATGGTGAGAGATTGAATTGAATTGTATAACAACAATAATACAGTAAATTTATTTATTAATTAATTGAATTGATGGGGGAAAGGGATGAAGGATTGATGAGAGTGTAGTTGAGAAACATAACTACAGTAGGGCCGAAAGTCAAAGTCAGTCAATTCTAACACGTCAAACACCATAGGGGATGTATGTATGTTACATAATGATTCCTCTTCTTTATCTGACTATGTATTTTTAGTCCCTTTACTTTTTTCCTAACATTTCTTTTTGTCTAAGTGACTTTCTTTTTTTTCTAACTTCATAAGTTTTAACACATCTTATTCTTACCAACTTGTGATTGCTTTATCTTCTATGTCCAATGTTCATTTGAAAACTAAAATTTTTATGAAAATTAGAAAACTGACCAAAACACACTGTGATTTGAATATAACACAATGTGTTTTAATTGTTTTTTCTAAAAACACAATGTGTTTTTATTGTGTAATCTAAAACACATTGTGTTAAGTTTTAAATCACAGTGTGTTTTTGATAGCGCGTGAAAATCAGAAAATTGTTCAAACACATTGTGATATGAACTTAACACAATGTGTTTTCTAAAAAAAATTAAAAACATATTGTGTTAAATTCAGATCACAGTGTGTTTTGGCCAGTTTTCTAGTTTTCACGAAAATTTTAGTTTTCAAATGATCACGACCCTATCTTCTATACTATGAGTAGTTAAAATCATTTTTTTTCTCTTTTTCAAATTTATACGCTTTTTATATCAATAATTATCTTTTAAACCTACAATAATTTATGCACATAAAAAACAAAGGAAAAAAATCTGTTATTGTTGACACAATTTAGGTTCTCATGATTTCAAGTCTGAATTTTGATTATTGAATGCTAAGTAGTTATAAAATCTTTATATGCCTAAATCTACTTTATGTTAATATGGGTTTGTTCATTTGACAAAAACTTATGTTTTTTTATTATTTCAAAGGTAAGAATACTAAGCTTGAGAGATTTTTACAATATTTGGAATATAATAGATTAGGACGTTATAATTTATTTTGTCTTGAACGAGAGATAGTGCCCGCGCGTTGCGGCGGTGAGATGGTGGGGTGATAGGTCATAGGAGGTGATAAGTCATAGAGTGTGATAGCCAAATGCTTTAGCCGTACAGGCTCCGCCATCGGATTTAAAAATTCGTCGAAAGTATATCGAATGACATCTCTAATGAAATTTTAAGAACACCCATACAATTTTTATAATTTATCGATATACGGTTTTTGAGATAATAGATTTTGAATGAATTAGAGGAATAAAATGATTTATGGAAGAGAAAAAAAATGAGTGGTTGAGATTTGAGGAGAGAGAAAAAAAATGAGTGGTTGAGATTCAAGGTTATTATAGGTATATTAGGTAGAAATGTTTAAATTAGTGAATAAGGAATAGGGGTATTTTGGGTAGTTCAAATCATCTTTTCTTAAAAAAAAGGACAAAATGTTTTATAAGATAGTATTAGATATTAGATATGTAGTATTGTTATCAACAATGCATAATGCTTTTATGACTTATTTTAATAGTTACATCATTATACTTATTGATTTTTGAAGGAGGGTTAGGGCAATCACGTACTTACGAGATATTTAATGTCAAGAAGTTTTGTTTCCTCACAAAAGTCTCTAAGTTCGAATCTTACTTAAGCATTATCTTGTACGTGACGGAAAAATGGTCAGAACCGATCATGGGAAAAGCCTGGTTAGACAAAGAATCACTTTTTTTGGGATAAATTTTACTAAAGAATTATTTTTAAAGAAATAAAAATAAGTTTATTATACTAAATTAAAATGAGAATGAACAAGGGTCTAATATAAAAGTTATATCATCATGTTTACCTTTGAATAACTTTTGAAAACCCATCTTTCCAGTGTCAAAAGTTAAGTTATTAATGACTAAACAAGAAAACATAGTTTTTGAAAAATCTCTCATTGACAATGCTGTCACCATATATGATAAGAAAATATATAATGCGCCTAAAAAAATAGGTCTGAAAATATACCTAATAAAAAATGATCAACACATATCAAAATCAATGATATCAAAAAGAAAATCTGAATTTTCCACATAAGCCGGCTCGAAATATTTGATCTTAGGAGTGGAATTAATACAATGGATTCAAAAGCATCAAACCTCTCTTGTTCGGTAGAATCAAAGAGAGAGAAAATATGTAATTTATGTGTCAACAACTGAATGAATTAGACATACTTCCAGGTAAATCTTCTAGGCCTATCATTCCGTTTATAATATTCGATTTATTCTTATCTTATCTCCCCCCTCCCTTCTCTTGTGTTACTAGACTAGCTCATAGCAATATACTTATATTAATGATCTTGTAGGAAACTCATTGTATATGCTTTCGTGTGGTGTACTGGTGTGTACTCATGCGGCTTTGAAGTTACAAATATACCTTTTTAGGGTGGAGGGAGTGGTAAAATATAACTTGATAAGTGATTTTTGAGACATCCTTCACTCCAATATCCAATCAACCCCCATGGCACCATGTAACTTTTCTACTTCCGGCTCTTTGATTTTTGCTTGATCAAGATTTGGATGCATTCCGGGTCAAGTGGATGACGCCATGACGGTCTAGAGGATCGATTTATAGTTTTATTCGTATATAAGTTTACCTATGTAGTGGGCTTATTTAAGTTCATATAATTATCCAACTTAAACTATGAAGTCCATTATACATTATAGATGTATAGAAACTTTGACTTTGGCAGGTTTCAAAAGAGACTAAGAATGGGCCATGGACACCAAGACCATCCAAATGTGCATGTGACTTGCTTAGTTGCTTTTGTGTCGCTAAAAATTAGGGATGGTACATACTACATACCCGTGTAAATGTAATCTTATAAAGGTTGCGAAGGACCGACCGCAATATGACTATATATATCTGGTCACTTGTACACCATGTATTTTTGTGACTTTTATTAAGTGTGGCAATTTCAAATCTAGCTTCTATGTCGACAGCGACTCCAACTTCATTACTTCAACAAAGTTACTAAATTCCATCAGTCCATCAGAGATGGGTATATAACTTTATATCATAGGTAAACTGCCCGAGAGGACCCAAGATGGGTATATAACTTTATATTATTAATTTAGTTCATTGAAACATATATATTTTCTTCAACAACATCATCAGAATCATTAAAGGAAATATTGGTAGATATGATGTAAGTGTAACATGTAATCGACTTATTATAAAGAATACAAAAACCATTGCAAGTTATTGCATTGTAATTGTAAATTAACTTGATACAAAAACTCAAATAAGTGGTAAAGTAGTTAAAGATTATATTTCGAAAACTAATAAAATCAATCATTTTGATTTTTGGGGACTAATAAATACTCGTTGATTGTTCACGAGTATGTTGTCTAAATAAATACTCATTAAGTTGCTATAAGAAAAAATCAAGTAATCAACCACAATCCATATATCATGCATATCATATCGATCATTTGATTAATTAAATAAATGTCATGTGGCGGTAGTGTATCGGCCTATCTTCCACAATTGACATTTCCCTTTGACCAAAGTATTTATTAGTTATGCAAACACTATTGTGCCTTTGTTGACTAGATCACAACTTAATGTTATTAAAATATTAGACGACACGAGAAAATTTAATCAATAAAATATAAATGCGAGTTGCCTATTGAACAGATGTGGACTATGTTACATAAAGTCATGTCGAAAGGAGAAGTGAAAACATTTAAATTTGTGGATGTCGTTGTTACAACTTACAAAAGCTTTTTTAAAGTAGGAAAGTACTAACTTTATTTTAGTTACAAGTTAAGATAATACATGTATGTTGTTCAAAACCACTTGGGCATAGCCCAGTGGCCAGCCGTCACCAATGCACACATGGCCCACAGTGGAAGCTGTAATGGCACGGGTTCGAATCTTAGTCTCAGACGGATTTAATCCAGAAACCTGTTGGGTGCATGTGTGGGGTGGTTCACCGGGATATGTGTTGAGCGGCCGGTACATATCGGAACCAAGGCGGTTCCGGGGATTAAGGTGTTCCCTCCAATCTACACTTTTTTTTTATGTATGTTGTTCAATTAAACCAAAAACAGAACGTTGTCATTAAAAACAAAAATCCCTTAAAATATGTTTAATTTGTAAAATGCATGACATGTGAATTTAAGTATTTTGCTTTCAACATGATACTCTAACTTGACTGGGTTTATTTTAAACAAGAAATTTTAACCCCGGCGTTGCCCGGGAACGCCGGGAGACAGAACGATACGTAAAACGTAAAAAAATGAGGAAAATTAAAAAAAAAGAAAACCGGATTAGAAACTATAACATAGCAACAAAATATAGCATAAATTTAAAAAGTTAGAAACCATTAAAACGCATGAAAATAAAAACCATTTAAAAGATATAATATAAATCTTAAAAACTAAAACCGTTGAAAGTTTAAGGAAAAAATCAAACAAAAACACAATGAACAAATGTCTAAACAACATACCAATAATCTTGAAAGCTAAAACCATAAAAAATTTAAGGGATAAACAAAGTTGAAAACCATTTAAAAAAAAAGAAACAAAGAAAACCAAAAAAAAAAAAGAGGTACTGTAGCAATCACTGTACGCGCTACAGTAAAAGTACATATAGCATAAATTTAAAAAGTTAGAAACCATTAAAACGCATGAAAATAAAAACCATTTAAAAGATATAATATAAATCTTAAAAACTAAAACCGTTGAAAGTTTAAGGAAAAAATCAAACAAAAACACAATGAACAAATGTCTAAACAACATACCAATAATCTTGAAAGAAGTGAACTCAAAACTTAATGATAAAACTTGAAAAACTTCCTAATAGAGTAATAGTTTATCGAGGAGTGTAACACCACCAGGCAAAAAAGTGTAACCCACCAGAGGCATTATTAGCGGCGACGTCGCCGCTAATACTGCACCAGAGAGAGTATTAGCGGCGACGTCGCCGCTAATACTGCGGGCCCCCCATGTCTGTAATGGTAAATCTGGCAGAGAAATTAGCGGGCCCCCTGTCAGTGTCAGAGTATTAGCGGCGACGTCGCCGCTAATGCCTTGGTCGGGTTGACTTTTGCCTGGTGGTGTTACCCTGTGCCTAGTTTATCTACATTACCAATGATCTGTGTCTCATTACCACCTGTTTTTAATGTACCAAGTTTCTTGTCAAAATCTAATCATCATGATATTTTTTTTTTAAAAGATCAATCAAAGTTCTTTTATTCACCAAAGTCAACAAAGTGCTGACATACACTAACATCCCCAATAGTTCACAGACCCCAACTAAAAGGGGGAAAAAAAGAAGAAATATTGAAGTGGAAAGAAAATACAAGCATCCAATACAAACCAAACTACCGTCCAAGACTATCCAGATTGAAAGAAGCCCAAGAGTTCCAAGACAATTTCCCTTTTGAGCGGTTCCTGATCCACAAAAAACTTTTTGCTTTAATCTCTCCAACACACCTTTGTAAAGAACATTCCACTCCATTAAACACTATGTCGTTACGAGCTCTCCAAATACACCAAATAGCGACAAGAACACTTCCACATGTCTTAGATGTATATTTCTCTATATTTAAATAGTTATGACAAGATGTAACATACGATTTATATGAACAGATTCCCAATTAAATGTCGTGCCTTCGGGCGGTTTAGTTGGGGGTTTCTCCTCCTACTAGGTATTGAGGGTGAGGGGGCTCTCTAGCACGGACCCGGTTAAAACAACGTAAACTAGATCCTCTGTTGCGAGCAAATGATCCACACCTTTCCAAAAAAAAAATATATTTTAGTCAATAATTGGAACTAAGGGATGGGTACATGATCTAGACCAATGTCCAGTTGTGACTTTGCATTATTTTCAACATCCTCATCTTCCTACTTCTTTCCCATATCAATTCCTTCTTTGTCCTCTTCACCCTACCTCCGTTGTCTTTAGTCTTCGCACATGTGTGTGTATACATATATTTCATTAAAAACAAGTGATGAGTCTATTACTTTATTAATTATTAATAACTAGAAGAAATGACAAAATGTGCAACATGCACGCTAACATGAAGTGACAGAACATTCAAAACTTTTCTAATAAGAATGTCGAGGAAAAATTCGGATCCCATCAAGTAGACTAAAAATGAATTGTATCTAACAAAATCGATCCTAGATGATCCAAATTACTTGAAAATGTGAGAGTTATTTGTGCATTGATGTATGAAAATGTGAGAGAACAAGAATAATCGCTACAATTCCTAATTCCAAAACTTCACTTATCACTTAGGGTGGACGGAGTGACACCGGCAGTCCGGCACCCATTAGGTACCGGTTCGGTACCTAAGGGAACACCGCCCCGTGGTACCGGTACCGGTTGGGCAGTGAGTGGATTGGAGAGTGTCGTCCCCGGCTCCCTCTCGATTATTTGACCGTTGAAATAAAAAAAAAATGCACGGGTCCCACATGAAACGGCTAGTTGCCTTTGTCTTCTTCCTCTCTTTCTTCTTTTTCTTTCTTCTTCCTCTCGATTCATTCTGTTCCTTCTTTTTTTTCCCCACCAGCAGCAACAACACCACAAAACCATTTCTTCAACATTTACACTACATTAATATATATACATATACATAGATACACATAAATCATGAACCCTTTCTTCAACAACCCTTTATTTTTCGGATCCGGTCCAACACCCCCAAATTTGCCATCGGACTCGAGTTCTTCCGATGAGACGGAACGGTTAGTTAACCTTTTCACAATGGCGAATCATGCGATTGATCAAGAGGTTCGCGATACTGCCTCCTCTTCAAGAAGGTATACAAACAGAGACGATTGTATTGAGTCGCACGACTGTTTTTTTCGAGATTATTTTGCTGAAGAACCGAAATTCGATGCAGAGTTTTCTAGAACACGGTTTCGGATGAGTAAACGGTTGTTTGTGAAGATAGCTAGAGATATGGAAAGCAACTTTGAATATTTTCAAAGGAGGATCGACGGTCGTGGGAAGATGGGGTTCTCGGCTTTACAGAAATGCACATCCGTCATTCGCCAGTTAGGATACGGTACTAATCCCGACAGCTTAGATGATTACTTAAACATGGCGGAAAGAACGTCACGTGACACCCTTAATGCTTTTTGTGATGGAGTCATTAAGTTATACCGGCATGAATATTTGCGTAGGCCAACGCGTAATGATGTGCAAATTATATTTGATCATCATGCGTCTTATCATGGTTTCCCCGGCATGTTAGGTATATATTTACTTATAAATTTCGGTTATATCTATATAATTATTTAATTCGGTTATATATATTACATAGTTAATAGTTTCGGTTTAATAATGTATATATAGGGAGCCTTGATTGTACACACTGGGCTTGGGAGAATTGTTCGGTGGCTTGGCGTGGCCAATACACGAGAGGTGATCAAAAGGGGCCGTCAATAATGCTTGAAGCAGTGGCGACACAAGATGCATGGATTTGGCACGCGTACTTTGGTGTTGCCGGTTCAAACAACGACATTAATGTGTTGAATCAATCTTCCTTATTCAATTATTATGAAGACGACACAACACCAGTGGTTCCATTCACTGTAAATGGAACCAAATATAAGTACATGTATTTCCTCGTGGATGGGATCTACCCAAGATATGCGATGTTTGTGAAAACCATTCCTCATCTAACCGGTGAGAAAAGGATTCGATTTGCTAGGGCACAGGAGGCTGCAAGGAAGGATGTGGAGCGAGCTTTTGGTATTATCAAAAAACGCTTCAAAATACTTAAAGAACCGGCACGACAAATGGATGAACTCCCCTGTGACAACCGCCAAAATTTCAGGTTGATTAAATTACTATTACGTGTACTATTTAAATTTTTGTTGATCAAACAATATGAACAAACATTTTATGGCATAATGAACTGAACAAATATTTTTTTTGATAAATTATGGATAATTATTGCCAAGAACTCAAATAGTTATTTGAGAGTTGTTTGTAAATACTTTTTCATAATTATACTATCAATAACTGTATTTATGAATAGTACCGTATTCATGAATAGTAATGTATACATGAATAGTACCGTATCCGTGAATAGTAATCGTATCTAGAAATTACCGTATTCATGAATAGTATGTTATGAATAGTACCGTATTCATGAATAGTAATGTATACATGAATAGTACCGTATCCGTGAATAGTAATCGTATCTAGAAATTGTATTTATGAATAGTGACTGGGAATAGTAACGGTAAATAGTAAAGGTAAAAAGTAAATTTTAAATAGTAAAGGTAAAAAGTAAATTTTAAATAGTAAAGGTAAAAAGTAAATTGTAAATAGTAAAGGTAGAAAGTAAATTGTAAAAAGGGTAATAAAATAAAATAATATAAAGGTGGGACCCACGTCAAATAATTTAAAGTCTACGTTGAATTCTGAATTCGAATAATTTCAAAAGTGAATAGTGCTGAATAGTAAACATCACTTTCATACTTTATTCTTATAATATAAACGTCCAAAACCCGCTCACAGGGGTTAGTTGAGTAAAAATTATTAAAATGAAAGTTGTAGATCTTAATTTTCTGATCTTATAGAAACTTGAATTTTCTCAATAGGAGCCCGTATGCATAATTTAGGATTAAAACAATGTATAAATATATACTACTAGTATAAAAGAAATCTATCATTAGAAAAGTCCAAGAGGTAGTGGGAAACACACTTTTATCTACTTTATAATTTAAAATTCATAAATTATGAATCACGGGTTTAGTTCACTAAAGATATGGACAAAAAGAATACTATATATATACATACCCCTTATTCATGATTAACTTTATAATATAATAATAATATAATATAATAATAATATAATATAATAATAATATAATATAATAATATTATATATAAACGAGTTATGTTGAAACTTTCGTTGAAGATTGATTCTACGCGTTTTCTTTTTCTAATTCGGCAGAAAATTTTATTATTATAATAATCAAACGAACGAATTCGTTCGTCTATAAATAGCAGACGATATTAAACTTTAAAACACACACCACTACATATTCTCTTCTAAATACTCTCTGGTATAACTATACAAGGCTTATTTCATCTACTTGATTTCTGCTATTATTACTAAGGTGAGTCTCCATACTCCCCTTTTCAGTTATTTATACATTTATTTGGGGACTGAGATACATGCATAAAACTATTTTATGTTATCTATATGTATTAAACTTTGAAGGACATTTATATATATGTTATATATACTATGTGAGTCTTCATACTCCCCTTTTCAATTATTTATACATTTATTTGGGGACTGAGATACATGCAATAAAACTACTTGTTATACTTATATGTATATTTTCAAAGTTATATACTTATATGTATATTTACAAAATTATATATATATATATTATATATATTTTGTAACTCCACTTTATTTATTTTACCTTCGGGGTAAAATACAAACTCTTTACTGTTATGATGAACACAAGTATTCCAGAAATGTATATATGGTTGATTCTAAGTTGCTATGTTCACTCAAAGTCCTCACTATCATGAACGATTAATTATGGAAACATAAACGTGGGTATATTGAATAGTACTATTGGGGTAGGCACCCCCATTCGTGTTGGTCATACCAACTGGATACGGATGCATTATATTTGGAAAGCTTAGGGTACCCTGAACAAGGTACCTACTCTGGAGGCAAATAAACACACACTTGTCTAGTTTCGGTTCATGAGCTTAGAACTTGATGTATACAGTATCTACTCTTATATTCTATTTGATCCATTGTGTGATCAAATAGTTACTTTAAATCTTGTGGTTCATACTCTATATTTTTATTGAAAATCTATGATACTCTTTGCTTTATATTGTATCATAACTACTTGACATTGCGGTAAGGCAATGATCACACTGAACTCTGGTATTTTGAGAAACTATAATTTCTATATAAAAAACTTATGGAACTCACCAACTTTATGTTGACGTATTTTAGCATGTATTCTCAGGTAACTAGACGATACTCTATACATGGGACATTTTTCCGCTGCATACAACATACTGGACCATGGCCTACCCTCAGACTCTAGTAAAGACAAGTCAATTTGCTAAAGTCTCTGTCTACTGTTTAATATTGTTTAATATTAAATAAATGTTTTCAAGAATAATATCTTTCATAAATTGTAATATAAATTTGTGAACAATGCTTTTATATAAATGTATTTTAAAACGACAACGTTTTGTGTCGTTCAGTATATCTTGTGTTGTGAATCCATGTACGTCATGCCCCGGATAGGGCGGGTGTGACATCCCCATCCGTAAGATCATGTATGCGTGTTGTATTCCTCACAACAAGATTTTAAAAGACGGGGACCACGCATTATGTCCTTATTATATTCCAGATCCCCCGGTCGCGCCACAGCAGTCAGATGCTCGACTAGCAGAGATACAGGACTCAAGCGTACACGAAGATCTTCGGATGGATCTCATTGACCATATTCATCGCACATTCGTCCCGGGCATCGATCGCTAGTTTATTTATGTATTGTGTTGTCGTTTCGTTTTAGATTGTAGTTTCGTGTTTTATTTTGTTGTGTTAGTTTAATATTGTATTAGTTTTAATTTATTAAATAAAAGTTTTAGTTATTATTTGAATAAAAATAAATAGAAAATAAATTAAATATAAAAGGGTGGGGAGGGGCGGGGAAATACTTGCAATTAGGGAGCGCCGGCAGTGCCGTCTCCGAAAAAGTAAAAAACTTTAAGGGTCCGGCTCAAGAATAAAAATTGGGCCCCTAAAATACTAAATGAAAAAAAAAATACAAAATAATATCACGAAATGTATTCGTCATTTAAAACGAAGTATGACATATTTATAAACTCGACCATCAAATTATAAAAACAAAATACTATACAATAGGATCATAAAGAAATTTGATATAAATTTTTTGAGAATTTATTAGTTTGTTAAATAACAAAATAGATATTAAACTCAAATTTAAGATTGTCATGAAGTTGATTAAATTATATGGTTAAATGGTTTAAGTTGTAAGTA
Organism: Erigeron breviscapus; assembly: GCA_034093135.1. NCBI lineage: Eukaryota > Viridiplantae > Streptophyta > Magnoliopsida > Asterales > Asteraceae > Erigeron > Erigeron breviscapus. The sequence goes on along the minus strand of CM067170.1, from coordinate 124,715,267 downwards.
CTTGTAACTATGTACAAGTATATGGGGTAATTGGTAAAAAAATACGACTGGTCATATGAAGTATTGAAGTTGATTAAATTATATTATTAGAGGGTTTAAGTTGTAACTATGTACAAATATAGGGGGTAATTGTTACCATTTTCATAAGAATGAATACTATGATTCGCATTTCGAACAGGCATGAATACAGGATCTATAGGATAACTTCCATCTTGAAAGGTATTTGGCGCTTTTATAAGATATCCGCGATTCTTCTCTATTTGTAATCCAATAACCAACTCAATGGGTTCTGTCAAGCTAGCTATATGCTGTGTATTATCGACGATTTCTACATAAGGCGGTAAGATGATATCTTGAGCAGTTACATATCCAGGGCCTCTGACACAAATAGACGCCTCACAAGTTCCATAGAGATTACTTCTCAATACGATTTCTTTCAAATTCATTAAAATTTCATGTACTGATTCTTGAATACCCGTTATCGTAGAATATTCGTGTGATATTTTCTCAGATTTTGCGCGTGTGATACATGTTCCTTCGATTTCGCCAAGCAAAGCCCTTCGCATCGCAATGCCTATTGTGTCTGCTTGACCTTTCATAAGCGGAGACAGAATAAAGCGCCCATAAAAAAGACGCTTACTGTCTGCTGCTGATTCAACACACTTCCACTGTAGTGTCCGAGTAGATACTGTGATTTTCTCTCGAACCATAATAATATTATTTGATCAGATCATTGAATCATTTATTTCTCTTGTTTCTCTTACTATTGAAATATCTTCCTTTTTTATTTCTACACACGTCTTTTTTTCGGGGGTCTACAGCCATTATGTGGCATAGGGGTTACATCCCGTACGAAAGTTAATAGTATACCACTTCTGCGAATAGCTCGTAATGCTGCGTCTCTTCCGAGACCTGGACCTTTAATCATGACTTCTGCTCGTTGCATACCTTGATCTACTACCGCACGAATAGCATTTGCCGCTGCGGTTTGAGCAGCAAACGGCGTCCCTCTTCTTGTACCTCCGAAGCCACAAGTACCGGCAGAGGACCAAGAAACCACCCGCCCGCGTACATCTGTAACAGTCACAATGGTATTATTGAAACTTGCTTGAATATGAATAACCCCCTTTGGTATTTTACGTGTACTCTTACGTGAACCTAGATCACTTCAATGCACTTTACATTTAAATAAAATAATAAACATATACATACAAAAAAGTTGACATTCAACGCGTGTACACTCACAATGTCACACTCACACATAGATTAACACATATAACGTGTATGTATGCTATATATAGATCTCACCACCATTCCATCCTTCCACGTTATTGAAAAAAAATAAAATGAAAGGGTACTCAAAAATCAAACTAGTAAACAGCAGCAAGTCAAGATCCATAGATTTCTCAGACCAAACATCAATTAACACATCAACAACTCCAAGAATCATCATCCAAAAACCAACTTCAAACAACAAACCAACCATCCAATTCCAATATGATCAAGATGATGATGATGATTACAAACACTATTCATCTCATAATTCAGACATCAACCAACAACAAGAAGATCATAGTAACTACTTACCAAACCAAATACTAACCAAAAACCAACCAGAGGATCCTAATGGTTCCAAAACAACAACTGAGATATCAACAAAAGATAATACACATATATATAGCAATAGATTCAAGATTGAGAAACAAAACAGCACAGGAAGGGCATTGCAGTCAGCAGTTATAAGGGCTATGTCTATTAGAAGATCTTCATCTGTTACTTCTGAAAGGTATTCAAGAATCCATGATCAATATGCAAATACTTTTGATGTTGATCATTATGGTCATGAACAACAACATGAAGAAGAAAAAGATTTGAAGTATGCAAGATCTAAAAACAATAATATGAAGAAACACATGAACAAGGGAAGTATTTTGAAAGCTTGTAAGAGAATTTTTGGACTTTAGTTTTATAGTTTCATAATAATAATTTAAGATGGTATGTTTTTAATTTTTGACTAGAGGGACTTCCATAACAAAATCATTTAATTCACTTGCATAGTTATAGTGTTTTATATATGGAGTATACTTACAAAAAATGATGGTTTATTTGTAATGAT